>JBAIZL010000312.1:0-45000 GCA_036971475.1 Prosapia bicincta
GGCCGTGGCCGATATTATCTGCTTGTCTAAATGAGTAAATCAAGGTCATAATGAGAAGTAGGTTACTGGTAAATGCATGATTTGCAGAACGCATGTCTTTCACCTGGCAACAGATGTCTAGAAAGTATTGGCAATAATAGCGTAATGGGACTTTTTCTAGCTAAATGCGGTGTCGTCTATTTAGTGGAATGAACGTATTGAAACAGGTATATTGCAAAGTGGGGTGTTAAAGCATTCTTGTACAGTTTAAAGAGAAACCAAAGTAACCCTTTTACAGATTGATAGCGGTAAAATCTTCTCCCAGGTGGTTTTATCCCTCTACCTTATTTATTGTCGTTGATCCATGTCTCCATACCTTATCCCTAAGGCCCAGGGGTTCCCAAACGTTTGGTAGCACGCCCCCTCCCCGCCCTCTCCACTTTACACTATAAATGGTATGGGCATATTAGGAAGAAACACATATTATACATATTAAAACAATTTGTATAATTATACACACTTTCACAAGAAACGTGATATAATATTCAGAGCTTTAATTTGCAAGGTAAATGTTAACTGATAGGAGGAAAAGCTGTTAGTGAGAAGGATGAGCTTGGATTTGTTACACTAGCGTGGCTGTTTGAGGTTGTATTATATATTTGAGGCAAACCTATATTCCTATTATAAAAGCGTGTATTTAACTTAAATTTTCTAAACAATATTGGCAATAAAATTATCTATATACAAATAATCTGAGGTGTAAACTTAGTTTACAAATTTTAATAAATTGTGTACTTGAGTTTTAACTGAATGAGAATTTATTTTATTATTTTTCACTGGCCTCACGCCCCTCCCCCGTGGGAACCGTTGCCCTAAGGGTCAATACCCTCACAGTTAGATCCCCTTGAATCTACATTAATATGAATTTTACTATTTAAAGTGGCAATAATGAATGAAAGGTTCTTGCCTCCTCGGTGGCAGGACCTGAAGCCGTACAGTACCTTATTGGGTTGATAAAATTGAATCACAAAGTACAGTTACATAATCACGTCGCTACAGTTGACAGGGTACTGTAACTGACGAGCATGGTTGCACAAGGAATTGCTTTATGTCGTGGCAAAGCATGGGAGTACTTGTAGAGAGAAACAATCATAAAAGCGAAGAACATAACTGAATTTATTGTTTTGCACAAAAACATAGGTGAAAGGTACATCTGTATACGTGCATATACAAATAAATAATATAGTAATAATATTTAAAAACAAAAAATAGAAAAAAGATTTAAAAAATTAGTGAAAATAATAACACAACCATTAAATTTTTAAAAAAATGTAATTATTTTAATAAATAATGTTCAATTTTGATTCATTCATTATAAAATATTTTAAATAATTTATTATTAAATTTCTTTAATAATATAAAACCAACTGAAAATAATGATACAAAGTAAAACTTGACGCGAAACTTTTAGCATTTAATTGTCAAAGTTTTTGCGTTTGTCCGAAATACAACGGTCAAAATTTTAATAACAATTTGGCGCAACTGTGGTGAAATTTTTTATTCTACATAAATCAAACCTCTTAGACAAAAAATTATTTTTAATAAATTTTTATGTATATTTCATTTGTAAAGCAATCATTTTTAGAGCAAAGTGATTCCAATACAGTTATTCTTCTAATACTTTCTTATGTAGATGATTGACAATCTAAATGTACATATGGATTGAAATAAAAGGTGTTTGTTGGTCAAGAGGTTTGATTTATTTAAAATAAAGTAACACGTTTGAACGTTATAAATAGACAACAAATACTGTCTAATCATGTGTCACACATACAGTCGAAATGGAAGCCTCTCAAGGGGCAGCCACAGTCAAGACATAAGGTGTTTAAAGTTAGCGTGGGATTAAAAAGATATCGCATTTTATTCTACGAAAGCCCCCAGAGACACAACGCGACTAAAACGTTTATTTATAAATAAACACCCTAGGTCTGTTTGGGCGTCCATATCATGGTAATACAAAGTTGAGGAATATCTACCTTAAAGGAAGGCCACCAAGCGTTTTTAATCCTAAAGTTTGTCGAGTGTTACAATTTTCTTTGCTAGCTTTCGACTTTCCCGTCCCCTCACAAAGGCACGCATTTCTAAGGCGATACAGCGTAACTGCATTAAAGATTATGTCGTCAGGAAAGCTAGCCTTGCTCCGGTAGTGTTACAGAGACTACAATGCACGGTTACGTTGAATGCGTTGTTAGGCTGGTGTTTCGCAACTTCGTGGATGTGTACGATTTTACATACGAAAGCATTGTTATTCAGGCCAAGTACAACCACATCTGGAGCAGTGAAAACCAAATCAGCAGGAAATAAGTCGATTGTTATTGTCCCTTAAATAATGAAAAAAATGTGTAGTTTTAGAATTAATTTGTGACAAAGCTCGTTGATATTTCTCGTAATTTGGAATACAATTACAACACAAATATAATCACTTGTATGTCTGACCTATTTACCTGAGAAAGGCGTGGCGTGTTTCATAATAATAACACTTGAAAACATCTTTAAACCTGAACCCAGGATATTTATGACGAATAAAAACTGTAATATGTCAACACTTGTATTATTTCGATGTGTTTTGGAATAGTTATCTTTCAAAAAAAATATTTTGTTCTTCTTCTATGACGCTACAGTCCGGCGCGGACCATGACCTCCACAATGAGCCTTCGACAGACAGCTCAATCCTGTTCTACTGCTTTCCAGTTAATTATATTCTGCAGGGCTCTAGCATCCTGAGAGACGCAATCCACCCATCTAAGTCTGGGACGTCCTCCATCTAACAGGCCTCTGGGTACATTACTCCCCTCAATCCGGAGCACAAGCCCTACCCAGGGCAGTTTTCCACGTTTTAATACTTTGCCTATATTGGGTTCCCCAAACGGCTCGTAAAGCTCACAATTTCTTCTCCTCCTCCTCTGGCCAGCAACATTCACAGGGTAAGAACCCTCCTAAGGATCTTCCTCCCGAAGATAGCCTGGTTGTTTTCCTCATCCCTCGTTAATCCCCAAGCTTTAGAGGCATGAGTTAATACAGGACGGATCAACGACTTATACAGCATCATGTTTGTTTTCCTACTTAAATACGGCTGCTTAGCGGTTTGCGTAATCCAAAGTAGGCTTTATTGACATGGCTATTATTTTATTCATCTCAATGGAGACATGGAGCTGACCATGGACCGCTGATAAGTGAATTGATTCACTATGTTAAACTTGAAAGGTTCCACTACAAGAAATCCATCTGCCTGTTGGGTCTCTTGTGGGTTGCTACACCGTAGATATTTTGTTTTGCCTACAATAATCTCTATTTTTATTATTTTGTTTCTATTTGTGTTTGGATGTATTCGCTGAAGGTATTCACTAACAGGAAACCAGTATTTTCATGACAAACGTCGCGTTGAATGTGGCCAAACATCTATATATGCACTGCAGGTCTAAACAGAAACCAAGGCGCAGTATAGGCATTTGACGTTTATGGGTGCCGTGAAATTGAGGAAATATGGACGGGAAACTAAAGAAAACTACATAAAACATTGTAAAATTACAAAAACAATAGAGCATACAGCAGGGTAGAATTGATAAAGAATTGTAAACCCTTGCTGCAAATATTTACACAAGCTTCTAATGATGGTAAATATATGGGCGAAATGTACATAAAAACAGTGTAAATATTCGTAGCAAGGGTTTACAGTTAGTTATTAGTTACAAATTGCAATCGTTTATAAACGAATAATTATTAGATGTTTATTAATTGTAAAATTAATTAAAATATAATTTCTCTGGGCGACATTCGGATCTCAGGGGCCGATAGCGGGCTTAGTGGGACACGAGGGTGCACATTGTCACTAGAGTGGCGTAGATTTACATCGGAATTTACTTCATACAGCAATGCTCTCAATTTATTTCTCTTGGATGAATCACTCCGTTTAGTCAAACAACCCTTCGGGTCTCTATTTCGGGTCTTCCCATTGTTAAGGTAGTTACGCTACACAAATGGGCCAGCGCGCGACTTCTACCTGGACTGGCCAGGATAATTCTCCTCCATACACCACAGCCGACAGCAGTTTTACCAGGACCACCACTGGGTTACTCAGCCTAAATAAATAACTTGAGATTTTTAATTTTCTTGTGAATATTTTAAAAAGTCGTGAAAATGTATAAAATAGGGCATAAGCGTACGTGCTCGCGAGCGCGGGCACACACACACACTCTCTCTCTCTCTCTCACTTTTACACACACACACACAGACACACACTCTCTCTCTCTCCCACTTTTACACACGCACTCACAAACACACGCGCACAAAAACGTGTACACACACACACTCCTACACATGCACGCACAAACACACGCACGCACACGCACGCAACGGACTTCTACACTCTTACAGTGTTATGTTTTATAAAAATATAATCTTGCCCGAATATTTGTAATCGCGAGTCAGGTAAATAACATAAAACCATGTTTGCAATATTTTCTTCTAGCCACAGATAAAGGAACATTGGGTAAGAGATACACCTGTTGGAGGTGCACCTCTACGGGAAGGTTTCTGGATAAGATCAGTACCAACACTTTCACTGCTGCAAACTAGAACCTGTTGGGGAAAGTAATGGAAGTATAAGGCTCGCGTGGGCCAGTAGCGTTGCCATGTAACCGTTAACTTTAATGGCCGAAACGTTTCCACCGTTAATGGAAATAGTCTTCTTCAATGAAAATGAGTGCGCACTTCAACTACTGTAATATATTTTTATGAACTTCACTGCAATTGGTCTGTTCTGCGATATCACTTCGAGTCGTTCACGAAATGCGTTACTACTTTTATTTTCACTTCGTTAGGATTTTTTAACTTGGCCAATTGCATACCGCTAAGCTAGGGTTACGGGTAAAATCCTGTCTTCACCCCTATTGAGTGCGTGCCTACCTCCGCTATGAGACCCAGCCCACTCAATGTCATATTGCTTGGCATTCCATCTCCACTAATCGGCGCACTCCCCTCCTGAGCATTTCGCGTCTCTGGCTATGTCTCGTGGGTGCGCAGACACCTCTCCAACCAGGCTGAGAGAAGCGTGCCTACCTCCGCTATGAGACCCAGCCCACTCGATGTCACACTGCTTGGCATTCCATCTCCACTAATCGGCGCACTCCCCTCCTGAGCATCTCGCGTCTCTGGCTATGTCTCGTGGGTGCGCAGACACCTCTCCAACCAGGCTGAGAGAAGCGATCCCATGATTTCCCGCTATTCCCAGTACCTGCTATCAAGGTCCAACAAGATGGATGGATAGCCACCTAGGACCAAGTCCTGAGTCTGAGGTAAAGCCAACCGAGAGTGAATAAAGGACCGAACTAATCAGACGGGGTATCGAGGTACGGGAGGTTCTATTGGTACCCAGTAGTTTAGTGTCTGATCGGGGTTCGTCTCGTACCAGGTGCCTTCAGTCCAAGCTTGACAGTGAGACATAACAGTATTTGATTAGCTTTCAGTTAAGCTAATGATTAGTACAGTCTGCAACCAACATTGGACACAATAGTTCTGTCTATCGCTCGAAGTTAGAGATTTTCACATTCGGTAACATTAGGCGAGGGATAACTTCAATTGTTCTTTTCTTTAGGCTTGAGTTAATATGTTTGTTTCAGCTTTCTAGGTCTCACGGGATGGTTGTATGCCCTCCTTGCACAAAGTCCCGAGTCTGAAGGTTCGGCCCTAAGGTAAGGCCAACCGAGAGTCTATATAGATCCGATTGCACTACCTAGACCGAACTATTCAGACGGGATATAAGGGTACGGAAATCTGGTCGTTCGGAAGGTTCTATTGGTCCCGAGTAGTCCTGGAACCGTAGTGTCCGATCGGAGTTCGTCTCGTCCCAGGGGCGGGCGGATCACCAGTGAGGCCTAAACAATCTTGCAGACTGGTAACACAGATCGTGCCCCAGCGTCTTGAGCTTGACGCTTGTCAACCGGGCGGGAGTAACGAGTTTGAGGATGGATTCGTGGGAGCGTGGATTCAGTACGCTTGGTAATAGATTCCCAAATGCACATCTATCGGTGTTTATTTAGGGCAAGGAGTTAAGGGCGAAAAGCTAGCTGTTTAAAGTCCAAACTCTCTTATTTTCTCCATTGAAGAGAATATTTCCAGTTATTGAAGAGCGAGTCAACTGTTGTTGGGTTCACCTCGTCAATGCTAGATTAGATTCTAGCGAAACGTCGGAACTGAAATTTTATGCACTTTAGAATGAACGGATGCACACCAGATTATAGCTATTCATCATATATATATATATATATATATATATATATATATATATACAATATAACTATTGACAATAATATAAATTAGACAAAATCAATAAAGAATAACTAATAGATTAGATGAAAGTAACATTATTAGACCCTGCGAGGGTGTGATTATATAACCGATGTTTTAGTCCCAGTCTCGGATAGTAATGTTCACCGCCCTTTCCTTTAAGAGCCCCACGGCAACAATGCGAATCTGCTATTGTGGTATGACTTGTGCAAATCTGGCTGAACTGTGGGTTTGTGGGCTGCGTCTCGGAATGCTAAATGGAGCGCTCAAAGATTACAGCCATTTCACATCCCATTAGAGATTAACTGTGGCGGGAATCGATTTGCCCGACGACCGGATCCACTTCCCTGTTTCTTTTTGTCGAGGCCGTGACCTTCGAGTGTAATTGTAAATCGGCTTCTGCGCTAGTCGCAGGACGAGGTGGAATTGCTTGTCTTAGAGTTCGTGCACAGCATGAGTCCAGCATTGTGCAAGTTGCTCAGGTCTATTTGCAACGGCCTTAGAGGGTTATATTTAGGCAAAATACCCCAAACCTCTCCACAACCATACATACACGTATATAGATACATTTATTGACAAACGTGGTCCTCCCTCAAGGTTATAACCTACCCGGATCCGGAAGCGACCCTCGCACCTCCACGCGTAAGTTAGTTTCCCTAACACACTTTGACTGTTACGGTAATTTTTACCGCTGTTTCTTTATTCCTTGCAAGTAAAGACCAGACACAACGTAATTACGTCACTCCTAAAGACTATTTTAATAATAATATGTAAATACAATTATTTTTTCTTATACTTTACTCATATTATGACTGACACAATCACGTCCTGTTTAGACTATTTCCAAGGAATAATATGTGAAATCTAAAAATATTTGTAGAAATTACCTAAATTTCACAGTTTAATAAGATTTAGTTTTGTGAACCAAGGCCCAGTAGGTGTCTAGTAGAAGAACCATCGGCGGTAGGTAGGGTAGGGGTGTGAGGGTTGCCTAATTCTCCTCTCTAGAGGGGCTAGAACACTGTCTAAACCCGGTAAGGCCAACCGAGAGTGGATAAAGGTCTATTGAACTACCTGGACCGATTTAAGAGGGTCACAAGTGAGGTCGTTCGGAAGTAGTTCTAAAAATGCGTTCGTCCCAGATGGTTCAGGCGGGCTCGGTGAGCTAGTGTAACGGTTTGGGATGGTTTATCTAGAGACTTTAAGTTATTTCTAGTCGTGACACCAAGCCCCTTTTGTAGCAAGTCACTCTATACAGGATGCCATGAGTGGGAGGGGTGGTAGTGTTTCACTTGCTGATTTAATAGACCCTAATGGTTCTGGCTTTGTATTTTTGTTCCCCACTCTTCAGTTTCACCCTCTTGTTTCTCTAAACATGTTCACAGACATATTGTTTAGGTCTGTTATGAGGCTTCTGTGTGCCACCTCTATTTGATCCCATAAGAGAGCTCGTTTACTTTAAGTAAGCACGCGAGCAATTGTTCTAATCTACTTCTTTGCCCTCTCTTTATTCGTGACACTACACGCGTAGATACACGCCTAGACAGTGGACCAACCTCGATTATGTTATCTGCCCTGTTCCTATACGTCAGACCATAGGGTTTTATATTCTTCTTCTGTCGAGACCTTCTCCTTCAGGAGGTGGGTAACTACAACGGTAAATTAAACCATACAAGTTCCCTAAACGTTCGTCAATGTCCTTCCGTACCATTCTACTTAATCATTCAATCAAGACGGAATGAGATTCGCAACTTAATTCTGTATTAATATACCGTTCTTAACTTTAATAATCGACAATAGAGAAATAGTCTATTAGCCTGAAATACACAAACACGTAATGTAAGAATAAATAATATACCAGAGAATAATTACAGTTGAGGAGTGATCAAAGGTCAAAGATAAACACAGGATTCTTGCGGTAAGAAGCTATGAAGAGGAAACGCTATGTGACGGAAATATAAAAATTACTTATATCTCGTGATATTCCAGATTAAGATTTAGATGATTCTAATACTGGTAATTCCGTAGAAGGAAATTAATGTTGCTGTATATTAGTTGTCTTTGAGTTATTTCTCCTTAGCAAGTGGTGAGTTGTATGCCTAAGTCTGAGGATAAGAATCAAGCTTTAAGTAGTTGATGGATAGTGTCAGTATAATGAAGATAGCATTAGTGATTCTATTCTATCACGGAGACTTGAAGACGTGTAGACAACATAGACTTTCAAATCAGATTTCATGTTCTCAGGCGTTTTAAATAGCAAGGAAATTTATAATATTCAAATATTTCAAAAGTTATTTGTAATTTTCCTAAATAATACAATATTTTGCATATTTTATACATACAACTTTAAGATTTCTAAACCTTTTTTTTAAAACCAGACCTTTTCTTGGTGTTTGAACTTTAAATTATCATAACTTCTTTGGAATCTACAGACAAATGTTAATATTTTTATAATAATTCTACCGAAAGTTTGAGATCTTCACTTTTGAGCGCAAGTAATAATTAAAAAAAAAGTATTTCTGGATCCGTTGAAAAAACACCATTAGCAGTAAGTACAAAATCCAAACTATAACTAAGTAAATTTATAATTACAGTTCAGGTGTTGTATTAGCTATTCTCTCAGATGATGATGTTTTTACCATCGAAACGAGCGTGAAAATAAATTGTTGATTGTGAGTAAAATTAATATCAATAATAAATTATTGATTAATTCAATAATAATTCTGGTCAGAGTTTTTCGAATTTACTCAACAATGGATATTTTTTGTTTTATATATTTTTTTGTTTGAACTATTGAAAGAAAAATAACTTTGTTAGGGCTAAAAAACTTAATCTTTTCTACAGAAAAAATAGTTTGACACATAATTAAAAAAAAAAATTATTAATACAAGTAAGCTGTTAATGTAAATAAAAAAGTGAAGCTTTGATTTCATTATATTTTAAATAAATTAAACTTACAATGAAAGAGTTGACTAAGTCAAACATAGATAAAACAATCTCTGTGGTCGGCGTTTTTGCTCATTAGCACGCCGCTTGTGCGCTTCTATGCATCTTGATTACCAACTGAAGGCAGTTAATTACGGTTTCTTTCTGGAAAGTTGTCTAAGAAAGTAACGTTAAAAAGGCATTTAAATCTAAACACAAAGAGTTTGTATATTCTAAAATTATTTCATTTTATATTTTTATTTAAAAAAATATTAAGACCTCCGAAATGTAGCTTGTTAGACTACTTTCTGGTGAGCCAAGGTTTTGATCAAAATTCACTGACAAGCACTATTATGGGAAACACACATAAAACGTACAAATAATTGGAAATGTATCAAACAACTGTCAACGACAGTCAAACACTCGTCCTTTGACTTGGAGTGTATTAAACAAACTAATATTGAAATTCTACCTACAGCCGTCATTCAAGGACCTAACACCATCTTTATAGCACACGATATTTTAACCTAACCTATTTGGGCTAGTAGACCGTACACGATATTTTAACCTAATCTAATTGTGCTAGTAGATCCTACACGATATTTTAACCTAATCTAATTGTGCTAGTAGATCCTACACGATATTTTAACCTAACCTAATTGTGCTAGTAGATCCTACACGATATTTTAACCTAACCTAATTGGGCTAGTAGACCGTACACGATATATTAACCTAACTTAATTGTGCTAGTAGACCCTACACGATATTTTAACCTAATCTAATTGTGCTAGTAGATCCTACACGATATTTTAACCTAATCTAATTGTGCTAGTAGATCCTACACGATATTTTAACCTAACCTATTTGGGCTAGTAGACCGTACACGATATTTTAACCTAACCTAATTGTGCTAGTAGATCCTACACGATATTTTAACCTAACCTAATTGTGCTAGTAGACCCTACACGATATTTTAACCTAATCTAATTGTGCTAGTAGATCCTACACGATATTTTAACCTAATCTAATTGTGCTAGTAGATCCTACACGATATTTTAACCTAACCTAATTGTGCTAGTAGATCCTACACGATATTTTAACCTAACCTAATTGGGCTAGTAGACCGTACACGATATATTAACCTAACTTAATTGTGCTAGTAGACCCTACACGATATTTTAACCTAATCTAATTGTGCTAGTAGATCCTACACGATATTTTAACCTAACCTAATTGTGCTAGTAGACCCTACACGATATTTTAACCTAATCTAATTGTGCTAGTAGATCCTACACGATATTTTAACCTAATCTAATTGTGCTAGTAGATCCTACACGATATTTTAACCTAACCTAATTGTGCTAGTAGATCCTATACGATATTTTAACCTAACCTAATTGTGCTAGTAGACCCTACACGATATTTTAACCTAACCTAATTGTGCTAGTAGACCCTACACGATATTTTAACCTAACCTAATTGTGCTAGTAGAATCTACACGATATTTTAACCTAACCTAATTGTGCTAGTAGATCCTACACGATATTTTAACATAATCTAATTGTGCTAGTAGACCCTACATGATATTTTAACCTAACCTTATTGTGCTAGTAGATCCTACACGATATTTTAACCTAATCTAATTGTGCTAGTAGAACCTACACGATATTTTAAACTAATCTAATTGTGCTAGTAGATCCTACACGATATTTTAACCTAACCTAATTGTGCTAGTAGACCCTACACGATATTTTAACCTAATCTAATTGTGCTAGTAGAACCTACACGATATTTTAACCTAATCTAATTGTGCTAGTAGATCCTACACGATATTTTAACCTAATCTAATTGTGCTAGTAGACCCTACACGATATTTTAACCTAATCTAATTTTGCTAGTAGATCCTACACGATATTTTAACCTAATCTAATTGTGCTAGTAGATCCTACACGATATTTTAACCTAACCTAATTGTGCTAATAGACCCTACACGATATTTTAACCTAATCTAATTGTGCTAGTAGATCCTACACGATATTTTAACCTAATCTAATTGTGCTAGTAGACCCTACACGATATTTTAACCTAATCTAATTGTGCTAGTAGATCCTACACGATATTTTAACCTAATCTAATTGTGCTAGTAGATCCTACACGATATTTTAACCTAACCTAATTGTGCTAATAGACCCTACACGATATTTTAACCTAATCTAATTGTGCTAGTAGATCCTACACGATATTTTAACCTAATCTAATTGTGCTAGTAGATCCTACACGATATTTTAACCTAACCTAATTGTGCTAGTAGACCCTACACGATATTTTAACCTAATCTAATTGTGCTAGTAGATCCTACACGATATTTTAACCTAACCTAATTGTGCTAGTAGACCCTACACGATATTTTAACCTAACGTAATTGTGCTAGTAGATCCTACACGATATTTTAACCTAATCTAATTGTGCTAGTAGACCCTACACGATATTTTAACCTAACCTAATTGTGCTAGTAGACCCTACACGATATTTTAACCTAATCTAATTGTGCTAGTAGAATCTACATGATATTTTAACCTAACCTTATTGTGCTAGTAGATCCTACACGATATTTTAACCTAATCTAATTGTGCTAGTAGAACCTACACGATATTTTAAACTAATCTAATTGTGCTAGTAGATCCTACACGATATTTTAACCTAACCTAATTGTGCTAGTAGACCCTACACGATATTTTAACCTAATCTAATTGTGCTAGTAGAACCTACACGATATTTTAACCTAATCTAATTGTGCTAGTAGATCCTACACGATATTTTAACCTAATCTAATTGTGCTAGTAGACCCTACACGATATTTTAACCTAATCTAATTGTGCTAGTAGATCCTACACGATATTTTAACCTAATCTAATTGTGCTAGTAGATCCGACACGATATTTTAACCTAACCTAATTGTGCTAATAGACCCTACACGATATTTTAACCTAATCTAATTGTGCTAGTAGATCCTACACGATATTTTAACCTAATCTAATTGTGCTAGTAGACCCTACACGATATTTTAACCTAATCTAATTGTGCTAGTAGATCCTACACGATATTTTAACCTAATCTAATTGTGCTAGTAGATCCTACACGATATTTTAACCTAACCTAATTGTGCTAATAGACCCTACACGATATTTTAACCTAATCTAATTGTGCTAGTAGATCCTACACGATATTTTAACCTAATCTAATTGTGCTAGTAGATCCTACACGATATTTTAACCTAACCTAATTGTGCTAGTAGACCCTACACGATATTTTAACCTAATCTAATTGTGCTAGTAGACCCTACACGATATTTTAACCTAACCTAATTGTGCTAGTAGACCCTACACGATATTTTAACCTAATCTAATTGTGCTAGTAGACCCTACACGATATTTTAACAAAACCTAATTGTTCAAGTGCACTATATTTTAACTTAATAGATTAACTACACTATTTTTGAAATCGATCGTTCAAATCCGTATCTTTTTAAAGTGAAAGATTTTGCTAATTCCGAAAAATATCCGGCAAACCACCTTAAAAGTAGTAGAATACAAATTGGTCCCCCCCCCCAAACATTAACACCGCTATTGTAGCGTCGGTCAGATTAATTAATAAGTAATTTTATCTCGGTGAGAATATATTTTTAAAAAAATTCCCGGTTGTTAGATACATTTTTGAGATTAATATTTTCAAGTAAACGTTTTAAAGGAAGTCTAAACTGTATGTAATTAATGTAATTACGAAATTTTAATCCTTTTATCTGTCTGAAATTTTGTTTGCGAGTGTTACAACATTTTTGTATTTACTTTGATTGTTGTTAGAGGGAAGCCGTTACACTGCCGGAACTATAATGCAAGACGCGAGACAATGGCCTGACTCATCGCCTAAACCGCTTCCTTCGCGAGCAAGTGCAACGCGAACCTGCTTAACGTTTTATGGCGACAATTACGCCCGATCGTTGTTGCCGGATGTAGGTGTGGGTTAGTGTACACCCAAGGACGGTTTTTAGTGAGTCAGTTATATGCTTACTTTAAAAAGTTATTATACCTTAGTCTTTAATTCCCCAGATTTATTATACATACGGTTTTAGAGTCCAATAGCTAATTTACTAGAAACGTAAATCTCGGTTAGTGGTAGACACCTCTTTTCGCCCCGCTGAAATCACTTCGAGTAAGTGGCCCTGTCAAACTTTAGGGGAAACACCTTATACCTGAGGCATTTAATTCCCCAGAAATATTACATATAGCTTTCGAGTCCAGTGACAATGCACTAGTAACATACAGGTTAAGGTTAGTGGTAGACACCTATCTTTACCCCAGCTGATATCACTTCATGTAAGCGACTCTCCATGTTTAGGGGTGATACCTAATACCATAGGCGTTCAATTCCCCAGAAATATATGGCTTTCGAGTCCAGTGACAATGCACTAGTAACATACAGGTTAAGGTTAGTGGTAGACACCTATCTTTACCCCAGCTGATATCACTTCATGTAAGCGACTCTCCATGTTTAGGAGTGATACCTAATACCATAGGCGTTCAATTCCCCAGAAATATATGGCTTTCGAGTCCAGTGACAATGGACTAGTAATATACAGGTCAGTGTTAGTGGTAGACACCTCTCTTTACCCTAGCTGAAATAACTTCAGGTAATCGACTCTTAATGTTATGACACCTTATAGAATATGCATTTAATTCCCCAAAAATATTACATATGACTTTCAGTCCAACTTTAAAATGAACCAACGAAAGTGGTTTCATTTTTTTCTAAAGTATTTTAAGAACATTCTTAGAAATCGTTGAAATATTTTCTTTTTATTGGTGCCATGAAATTTAACCCACAGCGACGCCTTTAGAAGGAAAATGTTTATCTGCACGAGCTAAGAGTAGTAGAGTAGTTGAACATAAACACCAAACAAGTAATAACCGGCACAACTCACAATGAATAATTCAATTTTTATACGCGTTTCAATCACTAAGTCATCATCAGTAAGTAAAACACAAATTCTAACCTGTTTATCACTACTCACTGACGATGATATTCTCTGAAACGCGTACGATAAAATAAATTATTGTACGTGATAAATCTGCTCATAAAGTAACCTCATATTTTTATAAACCGAAAGAGACATACAAAAAAATTACCGAACTAAATAAATGTACAGTAATTATTTTTAACAAAAATAAACTTTTGAAGCAGAAGTAAGAAAGATGTAACTGTAGGTCTAGTTTGAGAATTTCGCTAAAACATGTCTAGTACTCGAACATATTATACACACATACTGATGAGCTGTTACGTACACAACTGGCAGGTATTTTAAGGGTCTGTCGGGCGGCAGTCTGCTCTTCCGAAGCTTTGCAGACCGTGGAAGGGCAGCTAGCGTTTCGTCACACCGAGCAACGAATATCGGTTTCCACCTCTTCGCTCGTTTTGTCACGATTTCCCTAAGTACAAGGAAGCAGACCTCCACGTAACTCCATCTAATGTGTTTTAAAAGCCTGTTAAAAGTTTGTGTCGAAACACGTTTTGACGGATAAAATCCTCAGCTGATGAAATTCAGTGCGCGAGAAACATAACAGGAAGAATCGTTGAAGGATGTTACATAAGTAGGCTGGAGCGTATATTTGCTAAAGGTAACGGTCGATAAGTAACATAGCGAATATGCAGGCGGTTGGAAAACCTCAGGGAGAAAACTGTCGGAGATTCTAAACTGGACAAAGAGGTCTAATCGCGGCTTTTATCCAATATAATGGACGCGGATAATCCGTGGAGAATTGGCGCTCACTCCGAATAACTTATATAATATTAAATTATCGTAAATCAATATGGTGTTTTCAATTCTTGATATTTCGCACAAAAATTAGGTAAATCAAGTGACAATAGCGGCAAATAGCTTAACGTTTATTAATGCTCCATTACACCTATGTCAAAATAATATTTGTGGTCTATATGCCACTAATACTAATAAGGGAGTTATATTACTTGACAAACATTCAAGTCAGATGTTTTCGTTTCTATCTTAGTTAAGAAGAATTAAAATCAGAAATTTTTTAAGTCAAATCCTACAGTACTTAGGACAACGCTATGCGTTAAAGCAGTTGTTCTACCACATAACCTATAACATTAAATCAGCTGTTTTATGAAATCATGTTAAGTAATCACTTTTAAGCCGAATGGGACGAAATAACTATATTGCATACCTTGCCCATTTGTGAAAAGTGTTACTCCCATATAAAACTGAAACTAATTGGAAGAGAAAAAAGTGTAATTTCTACAAACAACCTCAAGATGTGCAACACAAAAACTGTAAGTGAAAATAATTAATTAATTTCAATTACTGAATTAATTTTTGGAAAAAAACTGTATTAAGTGTCATCCAGTGCAAGTTTAAAAAAATGTATTTGAGAGTGCGTGAGTGAATAAAAAGTAATTTATTAACGATTGAAAATTTGAACAAGATATATATAAATATCGCAATATGTATTCTTGTGTATTAATAAAGAACTAAGTCAAAATACAAATACAAGAATTATAATTGAATTTACAATTCAAAGCTTTTCGTTGGCTAACAGTACCAACATCATCAGGAATATTAAACAATTAAAATTTTAATTGTTTAATATTCCTGATGATGTTGGTACTGTGGGCCAACGAAAAGCTTTGAATTGTAAATTCAATTATAATTCTTGTATTTGTATTTTGACTTAGTTCTTTATTATATATATATATATATATATATATATATATATATTATATATATATATATATATATATATTATATATATTATATATATATATATATATATATATATATATATATATATATATATATATAAGGAGAGTGGGACCTAATTGAAAAATAGATTAAAAAACAAGAAAAAAGTGTTTTTATTTGTCGTAAATTATAAACGAAAAGGTTAGGACTTTTGGTTGATTATCGTTATACTCGTACTATAACAACCTTAATGAACTTTTAACCAAGACTGGATTGTTACCTTTTACAGAAAATACAAACCATTTTTTAAAAATTTTTATAAACCGTAATAGAAATTTATAAATTAATATTTTCATTTACATTTAAATAACATTTAATAATAACACCTAATAACCTACAATAAGGAAAGTAATATACGTATAATAAAAACAGCTGTTGAATGAAATCATAGTTTTGCTTAATTTTGCATAAACCCATACGTAACTAAAACTCGCCCGAAAAATGAAGGCACGAACAGGGAATTTTAGAAGGTAACAGTTACGCTTAACAGATAACGCAGCAACAAATTTTCAAGGTCTGAACAATAAATTATGATGACCATGTGTTCCTAAACACGTGGTTAATTAATAAATACATAAAAACCTTTAAACCACAAACTTTCTTTATTTTACCCTCATGTTCACTTCAGTTACCAAGTAATCATCCTCAGAGGGATAACATACAAAGTGAGTCTTGAGGGTAAAATAAAGAGAGCTTGTAATTAAGAGGTTTTTACGTATTTATTATTAAACTCAACCACAGAGTATTTTTTATAAATAGTAACGTGGTTAATATTTTGTAACAGAAAAAATGTACGATTCGGAAACTTAGAGAATTTGTTGAAAGAGTTTTTAAAAACTAACTAAATAAAACGTATAAATTAGAGTAGATTTTTCTGCCTTTTCCAACATTAAAATATTTATTTCTCGAAGCGTTTCGGAGAGAGTTAACGTCAAAACGTTAAATAGTACTTAATAGAAGAGTTATTCCGAAACGCGCCATAAAACAAAATAAATAAGTAAACGAAAATAACGTTAGGAAATGCAGAAAAATGTACTACGAATGTATACAAATATTCCTAACAGAAATGAAGATGAGTGTACTAAGGAATTAAACGAAACGGGCTGAAGGCTTATCAGCTCGTCCAGGAATCGATTCCTACTGCTTTTGAAATCACTACTACCTTTGATGACGTCATATTCTCCGTAAACGTTTTCGCACAGTGCAATATTCTTGCATTGTTACGCGTTGACCGGACCGAAGAGAGTACATTCTATCGAAGCCACTTCGCGGTCACCTGTTTCTCAACACGACCTACTTTTACAAACTGTTCTGACAGAAGAATTTCTTTCGTAATTCTGTTTATTTTAACAAGACAAAGACATTACCATTGGTAACGCCATGTATGTCGAGACTGTCTTGGAAGCCATGAAGTCTTTGGCAAACCGTATGAGAGTCATGGTAGTAAGATCTGCTGAAGGATGCAACATTTCGCGTTATTTCTGTTATATATTCAGTATAAACTACGGAAGATTGAGAGACCATGACATGTAGCTGTAGCCGAAGGACAGTGACGGAGAGTCTAGTGGATTATAAGGTGGTTGGAGATGTATGAAGGACAAGAGGTGCTCGTTTGGAAGATAGTCTGTGACAAGTAATAACATCCAAGCTTATATAATATCAGTAAAGACTCTTATATACCTATACAAAGGCCAAATATACTTTTATCAACACAGTGCTTCAACTGTCCATTATTATCCAAGCAACTCATTTTCAGGAACTGAATTAACCCCTAGGATGAAAATGCACTCAAAAACGTCTTTGGTGCTACTGAGAATCGAACCCAAAAACAATAAACTGGTAGCAGATTTCTCTACCCAATATACCACTCATCTGTCTTTAATACTGATAAAGTTTTAAATTAATTACTTAACATAAATCCTTTCAACAATGCTCTAAAAATATCAACTATTGTCCTGTTATATAGTATCAGTGATGTTCTACAAATGTAACTAACAGTTCCACAGTCGTCTCCCTAATGGTTGCACTTTACGTGATCTGGGACAGTGCTGATGCCATGAAGGCATTCGCTCACCACTGCCAAGGCCGGGCCGCTCCTCGCTTTGTCACATTCACTAGATCCAGTGGTGATACCACTCAGTGAAAAAACATTCTTTTGAATCCATTTGCAAACGCTGTATTTGTTCTTTTATTGAATAATATACAGTTAAATATTTCGCAAATATTATTTGAGTCGTAAGGATAGCCAAGAGTAATGTTCTCCGTAGTTGATTTGTCACTCGTGCCACTCGTTCGTGTATCCATGTAATACATGGTTTAACCTTTAAGATATATTTTATTAAACATAATATGTTAGCTTAAGTTTTCCGATTGGAGATAAAATGAAGTAACAGAATAGGCTTGATTAGACTCAAGAATAGGATAGAAGTATGTATATATGTCTCTGCTTACGGGTTGCCATCTAGTTCATTCGAAAACAGCTGATTTCGTGACTGTCACGATATTTTTCTAGTTTTTAAATCCCGAGTTTTAGCCTGTATATATGTCTATCAATCGTCTTTTTGTCTCTCTATATGTCTGTCTCTCTATCTGTTTGTCTCTCTATTTGTCCTTCTCTCTATCAGTCTTTATCTCTATCAGTCTGTGTCTCTATCTGTTTGTCTCTCTATCAGTCTGTCTCTCTATCTATTTTTCCTGTCTATCAGTCTGTCTCTCTACCAGTCTATCTTTCTATTAGTCTGTCTCTCTATCAGTTTGTCTCTCTATCGGTTTGTCTCTCTACCAGTCTGTCTCTCTATCTCTTTTTCTCTCGTTCTTTCTATTGTCTATCTTTCACTGTCTGCATACATCTTCTATATGTCTGTGAATCGCTGCCTCTCAACTCTCTCTCCACTTTATCTCTCTCTCTCTTCTTCCTCTCTCTATCTTCATTATTAGCCAATCCATAACATCAACAACCAAAAGACTGAACTCTCCAAGCGCACCCGACCACAAATAATATTTTGCCTTAGAACTTGCGAACTGTGGTCTTTCCATTCAATGAAAGTAGCATTTTACTGCACTATGACTCCCTAAAAACCCCCCTTTGATATATCTTCACACAATTTGACGAGTGTAAAATGGCTCTATATTCTTCGCGGAACCAGTTACATCTAAAGTTCTTCGCGGAGCAGGAATTACATCGGTTACGTGCCTGTGAGAAATGGCGCAATGTAATTTACTTCATGTAATAATAATGCCAGCTGTTAAAGAGTGATTACGTGGAAATAATTTTGTTGCAGGCGCCTCTAGCGGATATGATTGTAACTAAACAATGGAATTTTACGCCGCACTCGTCGGTCGATCAACTCTAACAACCAGTCGCCCTGCACCAGTTTTTAAAACCGATGTAGGTCTACAAATTTGTTCGCTTTAATGTAAGAGGCATTTTGTATTCCATTTTCAAGACTGCCTTGATTTCAGTGAAGTATTTGTAACAAAATATTTAATGTGTATTGTAATCTTGTAAATGTTCCCGGCTTAATGGTTGCCAAAATACGACGAAGACCAAAGGTTAATAAAAGCGACGTTTTTCACTATGTTCATCATTTCGTAATATTAAAGTATTCGCCTCCTACCACACTTTATAGAAGTACTATCCGATAATATTTAAAACCAATCATTAAAAGAATAATTAAAGCCATAAAATATAAACATTTCTCAACCATTAGAGTTTTCAATCATCACTGCTTTTAAAGCTTTTCTTTAGCCTTTATTGTTAGCATTATCAAGGACAACCTGACCTGTTGAGCGGCGACGGGTGACTCTTGTAAGAGAGTTGGGGATAATCTTTCAGCAGGATTAGTTGAAAATAAATGTGTGCGTGTATGTGAATGTGTGTGTGCGTGTGTGCATGTGAGTGCTTGTGCATGTGAGCGCGTGCATGTGTGTGTGTGTGTGTGTTACGAGTATATGATGATGATGATGATGATTATGAATAGTTAATATCCGAATAGCTCCATTTATTTCTTCGAGAGGTTGCTGGGTTTACCTCGTTAATGCTAGATGAGATTCTAGCGAAACGTGGGAACTGGGTTTTTATGCACTACAAAATGAACGGATGCACTCCGAATATTAACTATTCATCATATTTTTCCATCCTCTACGGAATACGTATCAACATATATTATATATAGGTCTAGCTGTTGTGTTTCCTGTGTTGAGTAAATTGCAAATTATTTTGACATTTGTCCCACTTCAACTTTGTTAAGAAAGCGTTAGATTATCAGAAACAGAACATAACATATACTTTTATTTTAAACTTTTTAACGACTTTATTAATCTAATGGCCTGCTGACACTTTACATTATGCACTTCAGGCTTTACATAAATATTTGTATCTAGAAGAAATCAACAAGAGATGTATATATTTTTTATGTTGTTGTTGCCGTGTCTATTGGTGTGCAAAGTGCAAAAAGTTCAGATTCCTCTAAAAGTCCTGACGACAAGATGTGCCAGTTCTGGAGCGCGATGGCCATGAAGTATTGCAATGGGTGGGGCTCCAAGTTGTAGGAGGGAACGGACAATGGCTTGGCAATCAAAACCATGATCTGGGGCTGTGATTGGGGACAGTACATGGGATAAGATTGTATATTAGTAGGTGATATCTTCACGCCCTTGAAATGTCCAGAGGTTTCTTGGGCAGTTTAGATCGGATGGTTGCCTTGCTAAAATGCTGCTTGATGTAGATTTTTCGCTTGGCAACAGCATTCGCATCTGTATAAGTGACTGTTAGAGGTTGATCATCACGTTCTTCCTTTGCAAGGGCATCTGCATACTCATTACCCTCAAGTCCGACATGAGCAGGGATCCACTGGAGAATGCAAGGATATCTGCACACTCATTACCCTCAAGTCCGACATGAGCAGGGATCCACTGGAGAATGCAAGGATATCTGCACACTCATTACCCTCAAGTCCGACATGAGCAGGGATCCACTGGAGAATGCAAGGATATCTGCATACTCATTACCCTCAAGTCCGACATGAGCAGGGATCCACTGGAGAATGCAAGGATATCTGCACACTCATTACCCTCAAGTCCAACATGAGCAGGGATCCACTGGAGAATGCAAGGATATCTGCATACTCATTACCCTCAAGTCCGACATGAGCAGGGATCCACTGGAGAATGCAAGGATATCTGCATACTCATTACCCTCAAGTCCGACATGAGCAGGGATCCACTGGAGAATGCAAGGATATCTGCATACTCATTACCCTCAAGTCCGGCATGAGCAGGGATCCACTGGAGAATGCAAGTATATCTGCACACTCATTACCCTCAAGTCCGACATGAGCAGGGATCCACTGGAGAATGCAAGGATATCTGCATACTCATTACCCTCAAGTCCGACATGAGCAGGGATCCACTGGAGAATGCAAGGATATCTGCATACTCATTACCCTCAAGTCCGACATGAGCAGGGATCCACTGGAGAATGCAAGGATATCTGCACACTCATTACCTTCAAGAACGACATGAGCAGGGATCCACTGGAGAATGCAAGGATATCTGCATACTCATTACCCTCAAGTCCGACATGAGCAGGGATCCACTGGAGAATGCAAGGATATCTGCATACTCATTACCCTCAAGTCCGACATGAGCAAGGATCCACTGGAGAATGCAAGGATATCTGCATACTCATTACCCTCAAGTCCGACATGAGCAGGGATCCACTGGAGAATGCAAGGATATCTGCATACTCATTACCCTCAAGTCCGACATGAGCAGGGATCCACTGGAGAATGCAAGGATATCTGCATACTCATTACCCTCAAGTCCGACATGAGCAGGGATCCACTGGAGAATGCAAGGATATCTGCATACTCATTACCCTCAAGTCCGACATGAGCAGGGATCCACTGGAGAATGCAAGGTATATTTAATGAATAAAGAAGAATATTAATTTTTTGTGTCAGTTTTGTCTCATCATTATGTGTGGCTTCGAGGGCCTTAATAATTAATTTATTTTTTATAAATTATGTCAACATCACTTCTGTATGACGTCACAGCTACATGATGACGTATTGCAAGCGCTAGATGTGGAGGAAAACGTAAATACAAAGAGAAGGGTTACAAAGACATCTGTCGGATGTCAATTCCTTTCTAAACATTTATGGGTTTTATAAATGCAATAACATTAAGAAGTGAATGGTCGTATAAAGTATAACAGACGCAAGTGAAAAGTGAGTTTTACGCACGACCTTGAGTCGGAATATCAAGTTCTATGTATAAGTGCTTTAGTAATATTAAATTTAAAATTTGTAATATAATTTGTGTGTGTGTGTATTGTAGTGTTTGTTGTGCTATGTGGGTCTCTGCGTGCGTGTGTGTATTGTAGTGTGTGTTGTGCTGTGTGGGTCTCTGCGTGCGCGTGTGTGTGTCTGTGTGTCTGCATGCGTGTGTGCGCGCGCGCCCCCTAACTTTAGCGTTTGTCGGGCCATTGGTCGCGTAATTCCTACCCTCGTATCAGTGGGCGGGAAGGAAATAACACACTGCTGGATCCTGCGCCCATGATGTTACGCCCAAACTACTATTTGCATTGCTTTAGATTTTTCATCAGTATTACGATCTATTTAAATCAACGAGAAAAAATCGCCCACTCAGGTCCGCCTGAGTAAAATCTTAAGTTTAAAGATGTCATAAACTATAATTTCCCTCAACCTCTCTTTGACATAAGTTAGTTACGCTCTGGGAAAACCCCACACAGAAATTCCCACGGCCTGACTACCTTTTTCCCGCGAATTCCTGTGGCCAAGATTATGTTATCGGTAGGAAGCTAGCTGTGCCCGAAAGACGTGTCCACTGGCGAGACGTTCCATTGTCAGGGTTTGAATAGATAATTAATAATTCGGCAGCAGTTTTTGCGACAATTTAGGCGCAACAGACGTGACAGGCCGTTACGTCACCATTTGTCCTCTTCGGGATCGCGTTTGTTCATCGCGACGGCGAGCGTGACCTGAGCGGAACTATTCAATAGACCCGCATTGTCAAACCTTCTGTGGCGTAAAGGTAATGTTATATAAATGGTAATTCCGTGTAATAAACGTACCAACGTATTACATGCTGTTTCAATATACCAACATGGATATCCATGGTTTGCTTTTTGTTTCTTTAATTTTACCGGTTCAACTATTTCATTCACTTTAGATTTAATTTTTCTCGTGATATTTGTTTAACATTTTTGTAAGATTTTGTCATTATTTTTTACTTTAATTTTTTGTCCCTTTTTGAAGATTGTCTGCTTGTATGACGTTTTTGTATGCTCATTCATTCGAGGTTTTCTTTCATGACGTTTATTTCACACAGATTCTCTGAAGCCTTACCCAGAGCCTATGTGTGTTTATGTGAGTTAAACATATATGCATATGCTGTACATACAAATGCTTCATAGGCAAGAATAATGCTGGACAGTACGTTTGAAGCTGTGCCGGCATTGTCACACATTCCTCCCTGACACATCATACCATTGTGGCGGCCTAACTCCAACTCACCTAGTCACTGAGCCGAATAGATATGTATGAGTTACTACTCAGAACAACTTATAGTACAGACAGCTTGATCGACACGCGCGCGCGCGCGCTCGCACGCACACACACACACACACACACACACATAATTTAAAATAAATTTTGTCTCCGGTAAACTTTGCCTGAAGCATATTTAATTATTATAATAACTATGCTACCACAATGTATGTTTAATGTATATAGTCCCTGATAATGGAAATATCTTTGCAGAAACTCCATTTATATTAAATTAAAGTCTTGAATAGGTTATCGATGGAGCCCAGTAGATTCATATGTATACAACTATAAATTAGTTCCATATTGCAAATAATTACTTTGGCTTAGTACAAACCTGAATATGTGCTGAATAAGTTAAAATTTCGTCCAAATCTTCTAAATACACGCCCTTCAGCCCTTCCCCTTTGTGGAAACTTGAATTTTCTTTTCTTATTTTCATAAAAAAATCTTAAAAGAAAATCTGTACGTGCTGCTCTTATATAAACACTGTAAAGGTTCATTAACCACATGATCCACTTTCTAACGTGTAGCTACTAACGTGTACGGCTGTGTACAATGCAATGCGGGATGCTATCCGGCTCTGGAAGGCGCAAAGTCTTACTATATTACTAATAATATAATTGTTAAAAACCTTTAAGGTATGCTTACTAAAACTGCGCCAGCTCCTAAAAGATTTTTCCTTTTCATCTACGCTACAAAAAAATACATCTAAAAAGTTGTGTAACTGTAGCAAACAATAAATAGTGTTTGAAGTTTAAAAAAAGTTTAAACATAACAACTCACAAAATGTTTAGAGTAAATTCTACTTTAAAAAATATAACACAATTTCGCACTGCAGCAAAACATAGTTACTTTGTATCTAGATAGCGCAAGGCTAGGATAGGTTTAGTAAGTTACTAACTAAAGGTTGCGGTGTAAAGTCAAAGTTTACTGACGGTGACGCTGTGTGGCAAACGGTTAACTTTGGTAACGCTATATAAGTTAAGGCACAGTTTTTGAACCAGACGGTTTGTTTTTAAATATATTTTATTAGCTCACACTCTTCTTGTATATATATATATATTGTTCAAATTTTCAGTCTTTAATAAAATCCATAAACGTCATGCGCGGGCAATGTATGCGCCTATTATCCAGTAACAAAAACTTCGCTATTGTTGCGTTAACCCGTCATACAGCTTAACCACTAGTTACTGGACCTTCCCTTAGAGAAAGGCGCCATTTTTGCAAAACATTGGAGGGTATCGAATGTTTTTCCATACCTTCATCTACTTTACAATCTCCCTATATATATATATATATATATATATATATAGATATACATAGTTATGCAAATTTTAATATGTAATAAAATTCTTTTCATTCATCCATTTAAGTTCAAATAGCTTACAGTTTTTTAAACTTTTAGTGGATTCCACTTGATGTTAATACAGTATTTAAAAATATTTACTCATTAATTCGATTTAGTTAATTAGTTTTAGTTTTATATGGGAGAAAAGCCTTTCACAAAAGGCCCAAGGTATGCAATATAGTTATTTCGTCCTATTTGGCTTAATGTAAATAATAATTTAATTTCATTAAACAGCTGGTACCGTCCCACACAGAAAAACCTCCTGTCTTGCAGATGCCCTTCCTACATACAGCCCCTACCAAAAGCCCTGTTCCCATACTCCTACCCGTAGCCATTGTCGGTGACAGACGCTGCACCTCCTCCTTCTTTGACTGACTGACATAAACAGCTGGTACCGTTCCACCCAGAAAAACCTCCTGTCTTGCAGATGCCCTTCCTACATACAGCCCCTACCAAAAGCCCTGCTCCCATACTCCTACCCGTAACCATTGTCGGTGACAGACGCTGCACCTCCTCCTTCTTTGACTGACTGACATAAACAGCTGGTACCGTCCCACCCAGAAAAACCTCCTGTCTTGCAGATGCCCTTCCTACATACAGCCCCTACCAAAAGCCCTGTTCCCATACTCCTACCCATAACCATTGTCGGTGACAGACGCTGCACCCCCTCCTTCTTTGACTGACTGACATAAACAGCTGGTACCGTTCCACCCAGAAAAACCTCCTGTCTTGCAGATGCCCTTCCTACATACAGCCCCTACCAAAAGCCCTGCTCCCATACTCCTACCCGTAGCCATTGTCGGTGACAGACGCTGCACCTCCTCCTTCTTTGACTGACTGACATAAACAGCTGGTACCGTCCCACCCAGAAAAACCTCCTGTCTTGCAGATGCCCTTCCTACATACAGCCCCTACCAAAAGCCCTGCTCCCATACTCCTACCCGTAGCCATTGTCGGTGACAGACGCTGCACCCCCTCCTTCTTTGACTGACTGACATAAACAGCTGGTACCGTTCCACCCAGAAAAACCTCCTGTCTTGCAGATGCCCTTCCTACATACAGCCCCTACCAAAAGCCCTGTTCCCATACTCCTACCCATAACCATTGTCGGTGACAGACGCTGCACCCCCTCCTTCTTTGACTGACTGACATAAACAGCTGGTACCGTTCCACCCAGAAAAACCTCCTGTCTTGCAGATGCCCTTCCTACATACATCCCCTACCAAAAGCCCTGTTCCCATACTCCTACCCATAGCCATTGTCGGTGACAGGCGCTGCACCTCCTCCTTCTTTGACTGACTGACATAAACAGCTGGTACCGTCCCACCCAGAAAAACCTCCTGTCTTGCAGATGCCCTTCCTACATACAGCCCCTACCAAAAGCCCTGCTCCCATACTCCTACCCGTAGCCATTGTCGGTGACAGACGCTGCACCCCCTCCTTCTTTGACTGACTGACATAAACAGCTGGTACCGTTCCACCCAGAAAAACCTCCTGTCTTGCAGATGCCCTTCCTACATACAGCCCCTATCAAAAGCCCTGTTCCCATACTCCTACCCATAGCCATTGTCGGTGACAGACGCTGCACCTCCTCCTTCTTTGACTGACTGACATAAACAGCTGGTACCGTCCCACCCAGAAAAACCTCCTGTCTTGCAGATGCCCTTCCTACATACAGCCCCTACCAAAAGCCCTGCTCCCATACTCCTACCCGTAGCCATTGTCGGTGACAGACGCTGCACCCCCTCCTTCTTTGACTGACTGACATAAACAGCTGGTACCGTTCGACCCAGAAAAACCTCCTGTCTTGCAGATGCCCTTCCTACATACAGCCCCTACCAAAAGCCCTGTTCCCATACTCCTACCCATAACCATTGTCGGTGACAGACGCTGCACCCCCTCCTTCTTTGACTGACTGACATAAACAGCTGGTACCGTCCCACCCAGAAAAACCTCCTGTCTTGCTGATGCCCTTCCTACATACAGCCCCTACCAAAAGCCCTGTTCCCATACTCCTACCCATAACCATTGTCGGTGACAGACGCTGCACCCCCTCCTTCTTTGACTGACTGACATAAACAGCTGGTACCGTCCCACCCAGAAAAACCTCCTGTCTTGCAGATGCCCTTCCTACATACAGCCCCTACCAAAAGCCCTGCTCCCATACTCCTACCCGTAGCCATTGTCGGTGACAGACGCTGCACCTCCTCCTTCTTTGACTGACTGAAATAAACAGCTGGTACCGTCCCACCCAGAAAAACCTCCTGTCTTGCAGATGCCCTTCCTACATACAGCCCCTACCAAAAGCCCTGCTCCCATACTCCTGCCCGTAGCCATTGTCGGTGACAGACGCTGCACCTCCTCCTTCTTTGACTGACTGACATAAACAGCTGGTACCGTCCCACCCAGAAAAACCTCCTGTCTTGCAGATGCCCTTCCTACATACAGCCCCTACCAAAAGCCCTGCTCCCATACTCCTACCCGTAGCCATTGTCGGTGACAGACGCTGCACCTCCTCCTTCTTTGACTGACTGACATAAACAGCTGGTACCGTCCCACCCAGAAAAACCTCCTGTCTTGCAGATGCCCTTCCTACATACAGCCCCTACCAAAAGCCCTGCTCCCATACTCCTACCCGTAGCCATTGTCGGTGACAGACGCTGCACCTCCTCCTTCTTTGACTGACTGACATAAACAGCTGGTACCGTCCCACCCAGAAAAACCTCCTGTCTTTCAGATGCCCTTCCTACATACAGCCCCTACCAAAAGCCCTGCTCCCATACTCCTACCCGTAGCCATTGTCGGTGACAGACGCTGCACCCCCTCCTTCTTTGACTGACTGACATAAACAGCTGGTACCGTCCCACCCAGAAAAACCTCCTGTCTTGCAGATGCCCTTCCTACATACAGCCCCTACCAAAAGCCCTGCTCCCATACTCCTACCCGTAGCCATTGTCGGTGACAGACGCTGCACCCCTCCTTCTCTGACTGACTGACTGACATAAACAGCTGGTACCGTCCCACCCAGAAAAACCTCCTGTCTTGCAGATGCCCTTCCTACATACAGCCCCTACCAAAAGCCCTGCTCCCATACTCCTACCCATAACCATTGTCGGTGACAGACGCTGCACCCCCTCCTTCTTTGACTGACTGACGTAAACAGCTGGTACCGTCCCACCCAGAAAAACCTCCTGTCTTGCTGATGCCCTTCCTACATACAGCCCCTACCAAAAGCCCTGCTCCCATACTCCTACCCATAACCATTGTCGGTGACAGACGCTGCACCCCCTCCTTCTTTGACTGACTGACATAAACAGCTGGTACCGTCCCACCCAGAAAAACCTCCTGTCTTGCAGATGCCCTTTCTACATACAGCCCCTACCAAAAGCCCTGCTCCCATACTCCTACCCGTAGCCATTGTCGGTGACAGACGCTGCACCTCCTCCTTCTTTGACTGACTGACATAAACAGCTGGTACCGTCCCACCCAGAAAAACCTCCTGTCTTGCAGATGCCCTTCCTACATACAGCCCCTACCAAATGCCCTGCTCCCATACTCCTACCCGTAGCCATTGTCGGTGACAGACGCTGCACCCCCTCCTTCTTTGACTGACTGACATAAACAGCTGGTACCGTCCCACCCAGAAAAACCTCCTGTCTTGCAGATGCCCTTCCTACATACAGCCCCTACCAAAAGCCCTGCTCCCATACTCCTACCCGTAGCCATTGTCGGTGACAGACGCTGCACCCCCTCCTTCTTTGACTGACTGACATAAACAGCTGGTACCGTCCCACCCAGAAAAACCTCCTGTCTTGCAGATGCCCTTCCTACATACAGCCCCTACCAAAAGCCCTGCTCCCATACTCCTACCCGTAGCCATTGTCGGTGACAGACGCTGCACCCCTCCTTCTCTGACTGACTGACTGACATAAAACAGCTGGTTTTAGGTTATGAGATAAAACAGCTGTTTTAACGCACAGATTATGTTACTTTATTTGTATTAATTGTAATTACTTAATAAAAAGTAATTGAAGTAAGCAATTTCTTTCTTGATCTAAATAGGAATTGATTTCAAACTTTTTTGTTTGTATTACTTTACAATGAAAATACTTGAAAGAACTCCAATACCCCAAAAATAAAAAATAAGATAATAAATAAAAGTTACGTAAGATTAAACACTGATTTATATTTTACGTAACTTGTTTTATTTGTTATTTTTGTAGGATTTGGGTTCTTTCCAATATTTTCATTGTAATATATTGTCCCCCTGTGCTCATGATATTTTGTCTCCTATTACTTGTTTATAAATATAATCCAAATAACAATAAATCTATTTCAAATGTAGCAAACTATAATTCTTAATACATTTTTTCTAATATTGCTATCGGCCAGTATTGTTTACGTCACGTAGGCAACTTCATTTTTGTAGAACGGAATCTGTCCTCAGCGGTAATTTGAGGCTCCAGTGTAATAAAGTTGTATTATTATTTTTTGAGCATTGTTGAGGAAAAGGTTATTATTGAATAATTTTGATCGTTTGATAAATACGGATTAATTTATTTAAATTTGGATAAATCTCAATATAACGATAATAATAAGTCATGTATTTTTAATCCAATTTTTGAAATGAAAACATATTTTATTAGCGTCTGATAACAAATGTTTAGGTAATTTCTCGGTTCTTCTCATTTAAAAATGTCCGTAGGCGTGGCTTTTGAATACTGTAAGACACGCCTAAAGACGTTAAAAAAATCATTACTATGAATGTGTTAAATGTGTTGTGGAATGTACACAAGTTTTATTCGGGACACAATGGATGTAAA
Source organism: Prosapia bicincta (assembly GCA_036971475.1). NCBI lineage: Eukaryota > Metazoa > Arthropoda > Insecta > Hemiptera > Cercopidae > Prosapia > Prosapia bicincta. The sequence continues at coordinate 29,806 of JBAIZL010000312.1, forward strand.
AGTGCCATTTCCAAGTTTACGAGGACTATTCTGATAATACTTTTAAAAAGCAGCTTTAGGTGCATCTGAAACTTTTTGGAATGGAGAAAAAATTTCTTGGTTTTCATCATCACTTTATGGGTGAGACTTAGCCCTCTCTCTCTCTCTCTCTCTCTCTCTCTCTCTCTCTCTCTCTCTCTCTCTCTCTCTCTCTCTCTCTCTCTCTCTCTCTCTCTCTCTCTCTCTCTCTCTCTCTCTCTCTCTATTTCTGTCTGTCTGTCTCTCTATTTCTGTCTGTCTGTCTCTCTCTCTCTCTCTAACTCCCTCTCCCCCCTCTCTCTTTCTATGTCTGTCTGTCTATCTGTCTCTCTCTGTCTCTCACACTCTGTATATATATATATATATATATATATATATATATATATATATATGTGTGTGTGTGTGTGTGTGTGTATGTATATAAATACATATTTTTCAAATATAAAAATTGATTCTTATATATATATATATATATATATATATATATATATATATATATATATATATATATATATGTATATAAATAAATATTTTTCAAATACAAAATTGATTCTTATATATATATATATATATATATATATAAATGCTCCGTACAAGGACCAACAAGAAAGAATCCAACCAGAGAACAACGTCTGTATGCATTATGCATAGTACTCATGAAAAATAATATACAAATGGGTAATTCAGTTTCACAACGAGGTAAAAACAATAAAATGGCCTCTGTAGCCAAGCGTTACCACTTTCTACCCATTCATTGCTTCGTGGGAGCTGTTCCTTGGATCACACTAGCTGGACTTTCTCGACTTTATTTCAGTGATGCAACACACATGAATAATTTAAAATTATAATAATTTATGGCAATTAAGCGTCACGTCGTTGGCAATGGTAATTCACGTGATTTTATTGTTTGAAAGCCAAATGTTTGTATTATTTATGAATAAATTATGTATTTGTATACATACACATTACGTTTGTGTAAGGCGTTTAGTGCGGATTTTCTACTCTTACACTTGTGTATGGTTGGAAAATACAAATTTTTAAAACATCACCCTTATAAACAGTATAAATGGTAAATTTATTATCTTTAAACATAGTTAATATAGGATCTTTACGCCGAGGTTTCAATGCATGTAGGCCTATTGTAAGACGTAAGATATGCTTTAGATCTTGTATTCCTTTCAGGGTTCAGTATCCCTGAGTTACATAGTAAAGCTTCAGTGCTTTAACTAATTGCGATCTTTCAAGTCCTCCTATTACGTCACAATCTCCTTATATATATCTTGTAAAATTTGCTATCGTTAATAAAATACTTTTTATTCATCTACTACGAAGTTCAAATAATTTTTTTAAACCCATAATGGATGACACTTGGTGTTACTACAGTTTTTTCAAGTAATTCGTTAATTAAATTTAATGATTAATTTTAGTTTTATATGTGAGGAAAAGGTTTCACAAAAGGGGCAAGGTATGCAATATAGTTATTTCGTTCCGTTTGCTTAAAATAAGTGATAACATTATTTCATAAAACAGCTGATTTTATGTTAAATTATGTTGTAGAACAGCTGTTTCATCGCATAGGCTATTTTAATTTATTTTTATTAATTGTTATAATTTAATAATTAGTAAGTAAAATAACATTTTTATTTGTTGAACTAAGTAGGAATCTTTTGTTTATATTGTTTTTGTACATCCCTTTAAGTTATAGCTATATATTTCGATAACGGGGTAATTCCCCATTGTGTTCCAGAATCCCTTTGATATATTGTAAAATTGTTGTAAAAAGGTGACGTCAGCATTTAGGATTTGTAATGTGAATACGTGATATTACCTAAGATGAACAAACTGTGCCGCAGATGTATGACTATAAGGCATAGTACTATGTTTCAATAAAAGTTTTTGTTTTCACTTCGCGGTTATTTAGAGGTTATGTTTAATTCATTTGAAAATACAGTTTCTTATAATTTGAGAAATATATTTGTCGTAATAAACTCTCTTGGACAGATATATGTGTCACTGATGAGGGACGCTCAGGGAACGAGAACACTATATATCAGTATGTTTTAATAGATATAATTGATTTGCGAGTTTATAAATTCTCAAAGGATTCAAGTAACAGAGAATCGTTTCTGGTCTTTCATTCATTTCCCTTTAAATCGGTGGAAATTATCTTGAATTTATTATTAATATTTCGTATTTCCAAACGGTAAAATAAATGTATAATATAATGAAAACGGTTTGAAGTAAATCAATAAAGTGGGCAAAAAGTTCAAAATAATTTAAAAAATAAAAAGAATAAAAGATAAATAAATACATACATTTCCTTAGTAAATTAATTTTTTTTTTTTTTTATAATCTAGGGATTCTAAAATCACACATAATAAATTTTATTTTTGAATGCAAATTATAAAGTAAGGTTTTTTTCAACCCCAAAATGGGGTTTTAGAGCTATTGATTATCTAAAATGTAATGGCAAATTGTTTAAAAATAGCTTACTTCATTCACGCTGAAAAACATGACATGAAAACTTGTAGCTACATTAAACATTTTTCAACAGTAAAAGGAAAATGTAAACATTTTCTCACAAAATCTGTGGAAATATTACGTTTAATTGTTAAAAAAATCGAACACCTAGTTTCACTAGGCTAAATGGGTTTCTAGGGTCATGTTTGTAATGACATTTCTATCTGACGCTTGGCACAATTTCACGGTCCATTTGATCAGCTGGCCCCGGTGTTTGATCTGAGACGTCCGGCACTTTACGCAGTTATTTTCACATTAGCTGTAACTATATGTTTCTTAATGGTTTTAGTGCTTGGAAAACAATCACTTTATCGCGACAGACTTTCTAATTCCACGGAGTTTAAAGTTTGTTTGTTCGTAAAAACAAAAGCAAACGAGGTGTTTTTACAAATAATATTAAATATTGATAAAAAGACAGAAAAGTAATATATTTGTAGTAAGCAAATAATTTCTTATTGATCTTAAAACCAAAATATTTTATAAAGTTGTAGAAATGAGGTACCTTGAGAGTATTTTGTTAATACAAAATGAGTTACCATTTTGTAAACACAATACGAGCGTGTTAACAGGTATAAATTAAAAATAACCTCCAAATAGCCTCTAGGTGAAAATGATAGCTTCTGTTAGAGCTATGCTTGAATTTCGGAAACTTTGAGGCCGTCAAATACATTATGATATTTAAAGCGAAAAGTTCATTGCCGAACGGTCGGATAAAAGGGACGTGTCAGCAGGTACAATTTAAAGATAACTTCTAAATGATCTCTAAGTGTAAACGAAAGCTTCTGTTAGTGTTAAACTTTATTTGAGCTATGTTTATTTTTGACTTTTTAAAATCTTAGGATCAATAGACATAATAATTGCAGTGATAAGTTTATTGCTTATGTTGACCTTGAATCATAAAAAATTCCAAGTATTTCATTACATAGGTAGTTAATATTGCAACATTTCGTGAGGAAATTGTACATTCCTTAGGATAAAAGCTATGAAAATAAGGGCAGAAGGGTAAAATGAGCGTCAGGAGATTGACTTAAACATAGCCTCCAAATAACCTCCAAGAGAAACAAAAGCTCTTGATAGCGTCAAATAATATAAGAGGCATGTTTGACTTTAGGAAATTAAACTGCCCCGATAAGCGACTTGCTCTTATGAAATTTTCACTTTCAAAAATTAAATTAATTCTATTAAACACTTTCGGATGATTCATACCTCAGATACGTTTAATAACGAGAAAAAGTTTCTAAAAATAGAAAAAGTTTTCAATGGTGTAAAATATAATTATGTAGATTAGAGGTCATGTCTTCTCTCGGCACTGAGGTAGAAAGTTATGTAGAACACCTCTGGTGACTTTAATGCTGGGGATTGTAATAGCACGTGAGAACGCAAGTATTATCCACGCGCGAACCTTGTTATTACTTACTGTCCAGTAGTAGAATCAGGTCTGCTACTCGTAATTACCTCTACATAGTAAAGCGCGCTAGAATATGTGCGTGCGAAGGTTTTAAAGTGTTTATTAATATAATTATTGCTATTCCGTCAGTCACTGCACAGAACAAAACGAAAGTAGTAGGCGGAACTAATGCTTTCACCTGACGCTAAAGTTAGGCAAGTCGATTGCTTAGAGGTCTTGTTAAAGGTGGGAAATATTTCTTGCGAGGTTCCTTTATTAGTATAGTCTCTATTGAACTGTACGAGTCAAGTATTTTCGATAACTAGTTTATTTGTTGTCGTTTCAAGCGTGTTTAGTAAAACCTTACAATTGTTCTCAATAATATTACATTTTTACTTCTCTATTCCTAAAGTTAATTTAGTTTCTTCGAATAAGGTATGTATGAGAAATGAAAAATTATTTATTCTTGAAAATTGTTGTAAGGTTTTTTTAAACATGGTTGAGACGTAGCAGTGATAAACTAGTTATCGAAGAACTTCACCTCTGCTGATCGTTAAAGTCTTTACAGTAAAAATGTGCAAGACTTTATATTTATATTGTTAGGATTTATTTTTTAACTTGGGCGTGATATTTTATACTAAAATGTGTTGAGGATTTTGTTATAATGGATAATCGTACTTACAAGTTAATGTTCTAGACAGCGTCAGTGACTGAACCATACAGCGGTGCACGTCACTCTGCGGATGCACCAAGAGCAGAAATTTGCAAGTTACCGAGCGCTTCAGAAATAAAGTGTTGAGATCCATTGTGAGGGCTCCATGGTACGTCCGAGTTCATGATACGATACCATGTAATATATGGGTTGAAATAAAGTGCTCGATAAATTTCGAAAATATTAATTTCAGTAACCTATGTGGGTTTGTGCTTGCATAGCGGGGGCAATTTATTCTTTTATTTACGTAAAAACAGTAGGCACCTAATATTTAATTATCGAAACATGTTTGATCAGATTAAATGTGAGGTGTAATTTATGATTTGGTGTGGCTAGGCGGTGTAGACACCTAGGTAATTAAAAGAGTTACTTGTACGAAATGTATGACGTAACATGACGACTAGGCCATAGCTTTTGCATTGGCACCACTGTACTGAGATTGTATTGACCATTTGGCATCTATCCTTGATCGAATTAAAATCTCCGTCTGACCCCGATTAATTTATCACGCTACTGGCCTATTCAAAACGGAGAGAAAATGTTTATTTTTATTTGCAATAAAATGTGAACTTATTTATTTTTCTGCAGGCGGTTAATTTTCCTGTTCGGAATACATATTTGGTTGTGTAACTCAGTGTCCGCTCTAAATTACAGCTAATTAAAGCCAGATACCTCGGCGTGAGCAAGTTGCTCGTTAGGGAACGCTTGGACAAGATTATTTTTTCGCTCAAATACTGCACGAGATAGTCTACAAAGTATGGGTTACGCAAGAATGGAAGTGAATTGGAACAGTTTTTTCTTTAAAATCACAAATGACAGATAAAATTCTAGACTCGTTAATGAGAAAAAAGAATGTTAAGTATAAAATAGAAATCTGTTAAAAATGTCGAGAGTAATTAAACATTTAATATTTTTTAGTTTTTGTATAATAATACTTATTTAATTGCATTTTCTACGCTTTCTCATTTTATAGTAAGAAATATTTATTAAAAATGTATATAATAGTCTGTTCTTGCATGAAATTTTGTGCTTAACCCACCATTAAATTCATTGTAGTAAAATATTGCTGCCTTGCGTTATAGAAAGTATTTTAATATTTGAGTGAAAGTTAATGCAACCGCAAGGGTTATAGAATTCCGTTCTCCTTATTGATTAAATGACGAATCTTTATTTATTTATATTTTATAAATGTTAATTCGAAGTAACAAATAAGTAATATATATATATATATATATATATATATATATATATATATATATATATATATATATATATATATAAAATAATTTCTCGTTTTTAAAGAATTTTGTATATCTAAATTTGTTTTTGTGTAAAAAAACAATAAAATTACCTTTGTTGCACTTAGAAAGAGAAATTGGTTTTCAACTTTATTTCCTTTGAAGGCAAATACTAACTAAACGTCTTTCCGCCGCGTGCGTCGAAGTCTCCCTTTTGCGGCTTTGTGTGCAACGGGCCTAACCTTCATTTCTGCAGGGGCTGCAGGTCGCAACCCAGAAAATCTTGGTTGTAAGCAACTAATCTCGGAAAGGGTGAAGGGTCTGGCACTGTCGTGCGTCGACGTCTCCCTTTTGCGGCTTTGTGTGCCACTTACTAACCTTTACTTCTGCAGTAACGTTATGCGTTATGCGCTATTTCTAAATCTATAGAAAATCCATTAATTTTTTTAAAAATAACCTCTACATAAACTCTAAGTAAAAACGCAAAAAGCTGGTACCACGGGTAGTTGTACTATGCTCCCGGTGTCGAACTTGAAGCTAATCTCCAAACACTCAAACGGGGAAATAGTTTCAAATTGATGGACTGTAGATCCTCTCATCCTACATCTACCTTTGTGACTTATAGTTGAGAGCCGAGAGACTAGGTCATAACTACACTAAGGTCATGACTTTTCTTTTTTCCGCCATCTTTCTTTCCCCTTACAAACTTTCACAAACACACTGGCTAAATGTCGGGACTGATGGACACAGACTTTCATTCCGTTAAAAATGTTACCCTAGTTTGGAGGAAACCGCCCCAAACGTGCCACAGCGTAGTAAAGGTCTTTAATAATTACGATTTCCTTAAATATGTTTTGTGTTTTCTAATCACCGAAAGAAAAGCCGTAAAATTCATTCATTACAGAACTTACAGTTATTTATTGTTATTGTAAATTTAAATTTAATAATCTATGTCATCTATAATTTTATTAAAACCCAAGTAAATGAACGTAGCCTAGTTATCAAATCTAGCCTAAGTAGTTATTACGTCAGTATACTATGTAGGCTACCTATATCACCTATAAGGAACTAAGAAAACGTATAATGTACTTTATTGGTAAATACAGTAATTATTATGCAGCAATATTATTTCTTATGTATAATACAGAAATTAACATAACCTAAGAGAAATAACAGGTGTTCGAAAATGTACGTTACCACATAGTTTAATCAAAATGTGCCGTTTTTCTGAATTTATAGGAAATTACATTGATAATTATATTTAACATACCCTCTAAATAACCTCTAAACCGCTGTTAGTGTATTTAGCATTTATGACTTTCGCATATATTCAAAGAAATTTTTAAGTTTCCGTTTGTTACGTATTCTATAGACGTTCCTAACTGATGACGTAACGTTTTCCAAATAACACCCGCGTACATTTGTTAAACATAACCCTTATCCAACTTCTAAACAATTGTTAGCATTTTCAGCATTATTGACTTTCGAATATGTTCAAAGCAATTTTTAAATTTTCTATTGTTGTGTATTCTGTAGATAATCCTTAGGGATGACATTACGTTTTCCAAATAACTACCGTCTAAATTGTTTAAACATAACCTCCAAATAACCTCCAAACAACTGTTAGCATTTTCAGAATTTATGAATTTTGCTTTTATTCCGAGCAATTTTCTAATTCCCCATCGTTACTTATTCTATAGACGTTCCTTAGTGATGACGTAACGTTTCCCAGATTACTACCGCGTAAAATGTTTTCAAATTCTGTCTTGAGACGTTTCACTCAATAATTTTCTGTTTTTTCCTTCAAACGAATAAAACAACGCCACGGTTACTATTGAATTACAGTGAATATTTTGCACCTAACAGTTTATATTGTGCCACAATTGTTTTCCTCAATAAATTCTTGTAGAATGCGCAACGCAGACACCGAAGCCAGACCCGTCACAAGGTAGACGAGTGAGGTAAAGGTCAATATGTATTGGAGAATACACAGCGATGCCTTGCATAACGGTGCTGCATCTTCCTAATGTCATCTGTAAGGCGAAGGACGACTAACATTACCGGTAGATGCAACTTTAAAATAACAAATATTTACCCTACATCTGGCCAACCGATATTTTATGGACTCCCAGGGCATATTTTATCGTTTCCTAACATTGCCATTTTTATGACAAAAGGTGAGACGTTATAGTTTGATACATGCAACCAATGAAAAGGTCTGACTTCTAATATTCAATATTGTTTTATATAAATAAAGCCTCTTTACCACAAACACTTTTATTTAAATTCTTATGTACTTTTCGTTTGAAAAAAAATCATTACGAGAATAACTCTACTTGTAATAATAATCTGTCCAGACGATGTTTTATTGGTTCACAGGGCATATTTTAACGTTTCCTCACATTGGGATTTTACAGCAAAACTTCGATACGTCATTACTTGTTTCATGAAACCACGGGAAAGCTCTGACTTCCAACATAAATAGAACCACAAAAAAATTTCTATTTACAGCTTATGCACGTTTCTATCTTAAAGCAATCATTTTCAGAGGAAATTATTACAAGAATAACTTTGAGGTTGTTACTCTTAAAATTATTATTACAAGAGGAGTTATTCTTGTAATAATTTCCTCTGAAAATGATTGCTTTGAGATCGAAACGTGCATAAGGATTTAATTAAAAGTTTTTTGTGGTTAAAAGGTTTTATTTATTTAAAATAGAAAAAAACACCACTTTCGCTATAAGTTTCTATTTGTTGTTATGTATAATACGTGTATTTAGGGATTGCTTACCCTACAGATTGTCTTGATAAATATTGATATCCAATGGTGATCAAGACGTAGCTTGTTACATCTCGGATCCATAGTTCTTTGGGTTTAATGCTTATCTATCTATCTATCTATCTATCTATATATATATATATATATATATATATATATATATATATATATATATATATATATATATATATATATATATTATATCACACAACACAATGCTTTATAAGTATAGAATAAATTCTCAACAAAGTGTATATCATGAAATTTTCTTACGGTAGTTCCTAAAACACATAGGCCTAAGTACAGTACAATACGCACAATATTTTAAATTTTTCACGACTAGAAAAAAATATTAAAATTCCTTCTAATTATAGACATATTATATGCAATACACATTGATTTTGCGCTTTTGTCATTATATAGTTTTGCAAATTTGAGGAAAAATAAATGATTTTTTATTAATAGTGTCTCTCATACAATTATGTAAAAAAAATCATTACTGTAAACTGATTATCTTTAAAGTTTACTTGGTGTTTTGTAATTTGTAATTTTCTAAAATTTGTTTTAATGAATTCAATAATAATAACAACATTATCCATTTAAATCTGTAGGTTTTAGGCTCTGCATTCCCCTTTATAACACTGCCATGTGGTAGGCCGTTTAGTATAACTGCAAGTACTGAATAAATCTCCTTTGCACACTAGAACTTAAATCCTAAAACCAGATATGGTTCTAATTATCTTAGGAAATAATCTAAAAGTTTGTTACAAACATTAAAAATCTAGATTAACGTAGGTTTGTATTCCAAAAGTGAGAAAAAGGGAGCGATTTGTATTCAACAAATGGATCGATTGGAAGTTTTAATAAATCCCTTTCATTCCTGAATCCCACTCTAACGTCTCCATATCATGGCTGTGTTTGAAATATATTAAATAGCATATACATACTGTCAAAATCTACAATCTGCACAAGCCTTTACTTACAGGAGTAGGGTCTCATCGTGCAGACTCACCTGTAACACACAAAACGAAAATTAATTGCGTCTATTAAGTAACAATAATTATGTTAATAAACTGTTTTCAGAAGATAAGTACCCGATCAAAAATTTGGGTTTATAATAATTGAAAAAGTTAAATATTAATAAAACTGTAAATGTTTATGTCTAAAAATAATTGTATTTAAATGTATATATATATATATATATATATATATATATATATATATATATATATATATATATATATACAATTCATATATTCTGCTAATACCTGAAACCCTCCTCTATTGTCTACAACTTTGCTACCACAAAACTGTTTCTTTTGCTCGTTGCTATACTTATTAATTTGCTATTTGTTTTTCTCCAAGCAAACTTCCTATTTTCCTTCTCTTGGACCATACTTTAGTGCTATTTTCTGAAGTTTAAGAGACATTCTTTCCGTGTGGCAGTACCATACTTTTGGTTTTGTTGTTTTATAGTTGGAGATTGTTTTCACTAGAGCCATCCATTTGTAACTTCGTTTGTTATTTGTTGTTTTCTCGAGCATATACACTTTGTCTGTTGCTATGGTTCTCTTATCCGCTTCTGTTAGCTTCCATGTTTCGGCCGGGATAGATCTCATCATCACGGGTGAGTGCAGGTGTACTTCAGGTAAGCGATCCTGCCAAAGCATGGCCAGTAGATCATAACGACATTTCCTTATCTAATCCGCCTATCCTTCACCTGTCTTTTTACTTGTATGGTGAGACACCTTCACGAAGCCGCTTTAAGTATGCAACCCTGAAGATGGTATCATGATTCTTCTTTCACACCTCTATTCTACTTTCGTTTTGTGTTCCTACTTTAATCCTAACTTCTCAACCCTTTTTCATCCTTTGTAGGCGAATGACTGGCTACCATAAAACAAAAACCTCTCGATTCGTATATGATCGCTTAAAACAAAAACTTTTTGATCCGTACAATACAATCCTTTAAAACAAAAACTTTTTGATCCGTACAATACAATCCTTTAAAACAAAAACTTTTCGATCCGTAAAATAAAATATTTTAGAACAAAAGCTTTTCGATTCGTACAATATAATCCTTTAGAACAAAAACATTTCGATCCGTACAATACAAACCTTTAAAACAAAAACTTTTCGATCCGTAAAATAAAATATTTTAGAACAAAAGCTTTTCGATCCGTACAATACAATCCTTTAAAACAAAAACTTTTCGATCCGTAAAATAAAATATTTTAGAACAAAAGCTTTTCGATTCGTACAATATAATCCTTTAAAACAAAAACTTTTTGATCCGTACAATACAATCCTTTAAAACAAAAACTTTTCGATCCGTAAAATAAAATATTTTAGAACAAAAGCTTTTCGATTCGTACAATATAATCCTTTAGAACAAAAACATTTCGATCCGTACAATACAATCCTTCAAAAGTTTTTGATCCATACAATATAATCCATTAAAACAAAAACTTCTTTTTCTTGCAAGTTCCTTATGCTTCCATATAATTCCATTAGGTCTCTCATAACTCGTCTTCTTTGCTCTAAAACGTTTTCTATTGCCACGTAATACGTAGGTCCGGAATTTTTTATCCTAAATACTTATATTCGCAGCACGTCCTGTCTTATCGCTCTCTGAAATCCCCAACTCACCCCCTTTACGTCCCCACACACGTTCTTGTTTTTGTTAAACTCATTTCTCATATTCTTCTCTGTCCTTTCGAGACAATCTCAATCTCTGTTTTCTAAGGAATGCCGTCATTTATTTCACAAGGGACCGTAATTTTGCAATCTAATGATCTTTATTTTTGGCAAATAACTTTTTTTTCTTTTATAAAAATGCAAAAGGAAATTAAAATAACTAGAAAAGTAAGAAAGAGATTTGCACAAAGTTTCGTATACGAAAGATTTAGGTGTTGGGCGTGCCCGACGGAAGTGAATGAGCTTCATAGAGGTATTATACAAATGGGTTCTTAGATTGTCACACGCGTTAAATAACTTTAAATACAAGTTGAAATAAAAATAAATAACTCATTATCATTATTTCGAACGCAATACAGAGAGATTTATTGAAATAAATTATGAATTATATTTATCGACTGATAAAAACATTTTACAACATTTTAACTTGATAATGGACGTAAATAAACTAATGTAATTCGTAGCAAACCGTTATTAGGCGTCGAGAAATTTAGGGAGTACAAATTTTATTTAATGAGTTTAATAGAAATAAGTTCCGTTTCAGGTCACTCTTTTAGGCCTTTCCTAGAACTTGGAGTAAGTAAGTGGAACTGGACCGTCAAAAATGAATAAATTACATAGTTGGTAAAATATAGTATACAGAGGTTTGAAGCGATTTCAATTAACAATAAAAAAACGTATCTAATACAAAAACTTTATTAGATGTTGCAAAAATTTACCAAACAAATGTTTTTAAAGGAATTTGATTGAAATAGGTTTTTAAAAGTTGTTAGATGTCTAAGAAAGTGTTCATTCAAAGAACTGGAAAAACGCGTCACCAATATACTGAATTACCTACAGTAAAGTTTATCCAAATATCAATAGATTAACATATTCATTAACTGATTAAAAAATATTGAATAATAACATTCTCTAAGCAAGGCCGTAACTCCAAGAATGTGAAATAGTTTCAGAGTGAAAGTGACTCTAAGAATAAAATTGAAGTAGCCTAAGCCTTACTCATGCAAAATAGGTCCGTTGTTTCGAAATAGATTTGTAATGTTTTTATATAATTTATATAGTTATGCTGGTTAGAAAAAGGAATATATAGTTATATATTTATAAATACATTTTATATGATGTATTTATATAATATTTATTTATAATGAAATCAGTTCATGGCAATTTCAAAGGGAATATTGGGTGATCGTGGCAAAGGTAGTGTAAGGCCCTTATCCACAGATATCTGCAGCTTGGAAATATCTGAAGTACAGAGACATTGTCTATCTTAGAATTTGTCTATTTAGCTCAACATTTAGTCAGTAAATAGAATAGAGAATGTATTGGAAAATACAACATAAACAAAGAGTGGCTTAGTAAATTACTAAAAACCATTATTATTTTTCTTATATGAAAAGTTGTTAATGCATAGGAAGACATTTTCTGTTTTTAAAATGAATCGAAAACATATTTCATTTGTTTTATTACAATCAATTGAAAAAAATGGAACGAACTACAATTAATGTTAATACATTGTTTAACGTTCCAATTGCAGTTTTCTTCAGGTTCTAAAAATTTTTTTATAGTACTCTTCATCATATAAATTTTATTGATCTAAATGAAAAAACCTGTTGATTTGCTAGACAAGTATATATGTCTTATATTATTAGCCACGTTTCGGAAATTGGTTTATTTACATACTCTGCTAGGTTTCGAAAACCTAGGCCTATTCTTTTCGTTTTTGTTTTTAACTTAAAAAAGTTGATGGTTTAAAGGATTGTTTTATACGGGTCGAAAACTTTTGGTTTAAAGGATTGTATTGTACGGATCGAAAAGTTTTTGTTTTAAAGGATTGTATTGTACGGATCGAAAAGCTTTTGTTTAAATGATTGTATTATACGGATCGAAAAGTCTTTGTTTTAGAGGATTGTATTGTATGGATCGAACAGTTTTTGTTTCAAAGGATGGTTTTGTAAAGATCGAAAAGTTTTTGTTTTAAAGGATTGTATTGTACGGATCGAAAAGTTTTTGTTTTAGAGGATTGTATTGTATGGATCGAACAGTTTTTGTTTCAAAGGATGGTTTTGTAAAGATCGAAAAGTTTTTGTTTTAAAGGATTGTATTGTACGGATCGAAAAGCTTTTGTTTAAATGATTGTATTATACGGATCGAAAAGTTTTTGTTTTAGAGGATTGTATTGTATGGATCGAACAGTTTTTGTTTCAAAGGATGGTTTTGTACAGATCTAAAAGTTTTTGTTTTAAAGAATTATATTGTACGGATCGAAAAGTTTTTGTTTTAAGGCAGTCAGTCATTACATTGAGTACAAAGCATGAAAGAGGGTTGTGAATTAAGGTAGGATTAACGTAGGAACACTAACGAAAGTATTGTATGCCATAAGTAACTGAAACTATCAAATAAGTAAACACACCAATAACTAAAGCGTCGCTAATTATATAATATACAGACTACATAGTTCACTCGTAAATCACGGCTTTTTCATTGCTACGAATGTAAATATAATTAGAAATTTTATTGCTATTAATACTGAGTTATTATAACAAAAATATTGTTAAAATAGTAATAATATTATAAATACATTTTTAGCTCCTGGAGAAGTACCCAATAAGGAGTCGAAACGGTGAATAACGCCTGAAAAGTATTTAATTATAAATTGCTTTTTGTTTGTTTGTAATTTCTGTCAATAAAACAAATTAATTATAAACTATAGACGTAAAATTATAAAAATAAATATTGTTTCTCTAAACAACTTATTCCTAAAATACGCGAAAATAATTATAAAAGTAAAACCTAAATAAGGGATTCCTGTTATTAGGATTAATTTAATCGGATAGATGACGTAATACAGCTTGTGAGTAGCTTATGTGTGCTATAAATATCCGTGTATCCTTAAGACCAGGATTGCAGGAGATTAAATGTGTTTGTGGACTGCATTTTCCCACAGGTTTCACAACACGTCCCCGCGTTAAAAGTTCTAATCTACGAGCAGAAAACAAAATAACACTTTACTATGTTTGAAGTAAATATTGAATGGTGGTGTTTTAAAGAGACATATTCTGAAAATAATATAAAGAATAAATACTATAAGTAATATACAATAAATAAATATTATAATAAATAAAGGTTTTATAGATTTGTTAAGAAGGAAAACCAAAAAATATTTAAACCTAACGAATATTTGGTATTTCTTTACACGTTTGGTAACAAATTAGGAATTAAAAAACGAATACATCCAAATATAACAAAATACTGCTAAAGCAAACAAAAAAAATGAACTCAAGAAAACATATATCAATTAATGGTTTATTTAATAATAATAACAATCTATGTTTGGAAAAACGAATCAAAGTATGTTTTTAGGGAAATATAGTTCTGAAGTAACACTTTTTGAATTATAGCTTTCTACATCCTTTACTAAGGACGCATGTCCTTACCTTAATCTTACCTATCCTGCAATAAGGAAATCTTGGTCTATCCTTCGAAGGCGGCAACAACCCTATTAATGGGTAAAAGTCTTACAAATAAGATATTCTTATGCAGGTCACAAAGAATCTTTACCTTCCATTCTTTTTAAAATTTCTTATTTCGAGCATTAGGCCTAATGTAAACAAGTAAACAATGAATATTGAAATAAAAATAATTAATAGTAAACATTCAGAAATAGAAATTAAATTAGGCACCGTTAGGGTTGGTTTGTTGTAGCATTTCTATGCAAGAGTTATTGTAAACAAGACCAGAGCTATAAATGTTTTATTATTTAATTACAGCGTTTATTGAACGATTTGTTTAATTATTTTTATCTAAAAACCAATAAAATAATATATAAAGTTCAAAAAGATTCAAA
>JBAIZL010000313.1:0-52846 GCA_036971475.1 Prosapia bicincta
TTAATGGAGTCATTATTTTTAATAGTCACTCCTATAGATGAGGTTTTTAATCTGGAGATGTATAGTTGATTTTCTCATCAAAAGTAATTATTGCGTGGCTGAGTGAAAACCTATTTGTTAACACGTTTTGAAACAATTGTCAATGAACGAGAAATTTTTTAACAATCTTTGTTAAATAACAAAAATGATTTAAACAATTTTTCTTAACATATTTCATGCTTTATTTTCCAGAAGGTATTTTTACTTACCAATGAAGCTAATTCTACAATGTTACAAAGGATTGACGTAGTTTTACAGATTGATATGCACTACTACACACTGCCTTTCTCCTATACTCCACTTGAATGTAGTACTTAAGGAGCAGCAGGATGGAGTACATGGAGCATGGAGTAGAACTATTAAAGCTATCAAAAATGACTAAATGGGTTAGGTGAGATACACACCAAAGCCGAGGAAAGCGGGGCAGAGCGATAAGATGCTATGTCAAGCTGAGCAAGATCTGCTATGTGTTTGCTCTGAAGCCAATTCGCACATAGTAGATTTCCTAGCCTTGTAGGGAGAAGTGCCATCTTCCTATCAGCCTCAGCTGCAACTTAGTGAAATAAATGTCAATTTTGATGATGATGATGTTATCGGATAGTTCCTCACTTGATGATGAATGTGTGAGAGAAAGAAGGCGATACTGGACTCACAATATCAATAAAGATCACGAGACTAGTGGACAGTTTATAATTCTATGCGAGAAACTCAGAGACGATGAAGAACGGTTTTGGAGATATTTCAGAATGAGATATCCACACATTTTTTATAATGGAATCCATTTGTCCACAAATTCAATACAAACATCCGCAATATTTCTTAACCCACTAGGCTGGAACACTGAATAGACTGAATGAAAGCAGAAAACACTTGAATTTGCAGCAGGTAGGACTGCACAAAATAGCTTGGCTTTGTATTTGAAAACTCCCATATAAATACTGCGTATTTAGTGACCAGATGATTTTCGTACGGCTCGGCTTCGCCCGGTTTGGCTTTGGTGTGAAACACCACATATTCTAAAGTCACAGTAAACTCTGGTGTCAAGTATTATTATAACTGCAGTAAAACAAAAATACAATAGCAGAAAAAAATTTTTAAAACTACTGCAAGAATGTTCACTTAAAAAATAACTTATTGAAACTTCAAAATTTCCAAGTTCAAAAAGCCACTGAAAAATAATAGATTTTTCTGCTGAAAATAAACAATAAAATTGTAATTGTTTACATTATGTTATAGGGTTCTTTTAACATGACAACAATCATAAAACATTCATTTCAGTAAACACTGTCTGTTGCTTTCACCATGGAGTTAAAAAAAATATTGCCTTAGACAATAAAACAATTCAGATAATATATGAAGAAATTGAATCTTAGACTTATTCCTTGGCCAAGAAAACTCTATATATTTTTATATAATGCATCTAGAAATGCTCTCCACAATTCAGTGTTGAATTCTATACTTGGCTTAATCAGCTGATAATCACCTGTAAAAGTAACTTTTAAATAATTGATAGTAATTGTTTGTTGTTACTCATCTTTTAAGGTTAGTTATACTTTAAAAATGTTATGTTACAAGCAGAAGCTACTTCTGCGAGAAAAAAATTTTAACTCGTATTTACTTTTGTGACATAATTTTTTTCAAGTAAAAGAGCTAAAGAGAAAAAATAGTCTTGAACCAGAAAGGAACCTTCATTAGAAATGTTTTCACATGCAAACTTTAATGTTTGGAAATCATCACAAGATTTGCTAAATTTCAGGCAAAGATCCAAAATTTAGTTAGAAATAAGAACTTTATAGGTTTATGTATAGTTATCGATTAGCAAATCTTTTAAAGCATTTTGTAAATTATTTCAATACCTAATATGTCTTATTTTCCTTGGTGCTACAGTCCAGTGTGGACCTTGGCCTCCTTAATGAGCCGTTGCCAGGAACTCGATTCTGTGCTGCTTTCCAGTTCCTCGCATTCAGCAGGGTTCTGGCATCCTGAACGATGCAATTTATCCAAGTCTAGGATGTCCTTTTGCTCTCATTTTGAGAATAGTTCCGATTAATAGGCTACTGGGTACAACACTTTCCTCCATCTGAGTCACATGCCTTGCCCACCTCAGTATTTCAATTTTTATTACTTTCACTATATCAGCTTCCCCTAACAACTCGTAAAGCTTACAATTTTTTCACCTCCACTACCTACCAACATTCACAGGGCCAAGAATCCTCGAGGATCTTCCTCTCAAAGATAACAAGGTTGCTTTTTCATTTCTCGTTAATGACCAAGCTTCAGAAACATAAGTTAGTACGGGACAGATCAACGTCTTATCATCATCTTTGTTTTCCTACTCACATACTGGGTGCTTAGGCATTTGTGTAATCCAAAGTATGCTTTATTAATACATTAAATAAACTTGATACAAATTCAAATTATTACCACTGAATAGATAAAAAAAGCTAGTTATTAAAAAGTCTGTTTTAAAAAATTTTACTTTATTTAGTACTTTTTTCAACCGAATTGTTATTATTCAAAATCCTAATTACAAGGTATAATCAGAAAGTTAAACTTTTAGAAAAAATATTGTAAAACATTAATAACAAATTTTGACCAGATTCGTTCAGAAGTTTTACTATTTGCTTTAAAAAGGTATTTTTATTAAACAATCTAGATTAGAGATACCCAAACTGGGTGAATTCGCCCAGTAGTGGGCGATTTTAGCAAACCATAGAGCGAAACTGACAGAATGTGAATTCTGTGGATGATTTGGAAAAAATGGTGGGAAAAAAATTTACTTTTTTCAAGCTTGTTGCAAATGAAGAACTAAAGCCGAAGTTCAAACTGGGTTACCAAGGATTTTGGCTTCAAAATGAAATTCGACAACTCTATCCTGGACTGTGGCACATCACAGAAAAGTTCTTTGTACCATTTCCTTCTTCGTTACATGGTTGGGAGAGGATTTAGTGAGGTAAGTAATCTTGCCACGAAGTATAGAAATAGGTTAGAAATAGAAAAGCAAGATCTTGGGAATTTTTCTGAAAAAATGGCTCTTGACATGAACAAATTGGTTGAAACCTATCCCTCACATTAATTAGACATAGGTATTCATGTTGTATAAAAATTCATGTAGTTTATAATTCATGATTGGTTTTCCTTTTTTAGACCTATTATTTGCAAAATTTTAATGTACATAATTATACCTAAGTAAACATGATGTACCTAGTAAGATAAAAATGTCCCTAAAAATACTCATTTCTCAACATATATGTACGTATTTGAATATATGTGTTGGGTAATTTTAAGATTAGTGTATTTTTTAAAATTAGGTGGGCAAAAAAATTCTTGAAAATGGGCAATGGATAGAAAATGTTTGGAAACACCTGCTCTAGATGATGTGCATGTGATTTAGAGCCCAAATGAAAAAATCAATAAAGTTCCTTGCATATTATTCAAGAAAATAGAGAATTTTGGTACCTTTTCTGTATCTGGGTGGAGTTCCTGGGCACCCACTTGTTGGGGAGGGGGGCGGATGTGAAAGCATTGCATACTAAAAAATAAGGCAGCTAAAAAATTCAAGTTTCAACCTATTACTATTTATAAAGTACTAGGCATTTTGTAAGCAACCCTTGCTACGAAGGCAATTTCTTTGAAATGATGCTTGATACAAAAACACCAACTTAGTATACAAAAGTTTAAAAGTTTACTTAACGGTCATTGTATTTCAACTGGATGATATTTTTAATTAATATCTATTAATAACTATTCAATGTTGTTTAGGTTAATGACAGATCAAAGACCAATTCATGCTTTTACAATACTCTACGTTTCTAATTTCTTTCTGAAATTCTTTTTTAAGAGCTCAATTTATCTGTTGGTGTATCTTGATCAATTTATTATTTTCAAGAGTTGGTATATCTATCTGTGATTTGTCTGGTTTAATTGTGATAAAAATTTGACTTTTAAATGTGAATTAAGAGTTTTGTATTGTTTGGTTTTTATTATGTTTAATGTATTGTTATGATTTTATAAATTGTAAACTATGGTTAAATATTAGATTAAAAGAATTGAGCTCTTGAAAAGGAATTTTGGAAAGAAATTCCAAACGTAGAGTATTGTAAAAACATGAATTAGTCTATCATTGAACTAAAAAAAATGGATGATATTTGTCACTGAGTAGCTAATTTATAAAGGCTAACAAAAGTTCTCAGCTTACTTACAGGGCCTATATCAATTGGATGATCTTTATCATAGAGCAACTAACTTATACAGAAAAAATATAAACAATCAGGATTTACTGGTTAGATTCACTAAACCCAGGTTTTCAGAACAGACTCTTGTGAAATTTCTGCTGCATCTAAAACAAAGGGGAAAGTAAAATAAAACATATAACAGCTGTATTTGGTATGTAGGTCTTAATACAAATTAGACCTTGATTTGAAATACCTAAAGAAGGCAAAATAACTGATGCTGTAAATTTGCAAAAAAAGACAAAAAGGTAATACATTAAGAATTCAATTGTTCATAAGTAAAATAATTTAATTATATTTTAGTATGTACAATATAACACAAAACAAAACCTTAAATGCATCTTATCGTTACTTTACACATCATTGCTATATATATCCCAAACATATAAATAAATATGTTTAATTATGTCAAAAAGATAATTATACATAAAATAGAAAACAATTCTTAACTAAAAATATGAGAACTTTTATAGGGAACATAATACTTTTAAACTAATTTAAGTTTGAAAATATCAGGTCTGAACCAAATTAAAGTGAGTTACAATTTGCAAAAGACATTCTGGAGATGTATGGAATTCAGATGTTTCAATAGAATCCATGATTATCCATGGTATTTAGTTTTAACACATTCCCTAACGCAATGTAACCAAAATAACTACTGGTGTAGACCGGCCGACTTACATATGCGCCGGGCGGTCTTTCTTCCTGAACCGACATATGAGAAGATGAAATGGACCGACGGCAAATTTAAAGAGTAGTCAATGGAAATTAACTTGAACCACATGTGTATAGTAATATTTATTTAGGGAATCATGTAGAAGGCTTCAAAAATACAAAGGCATTAAACGCAAAACTAAAATGATTCATTTTTTCAAACTACATTTCTATAAAGAATTACTGATTCTACAAGACTTCTTAAAGTTCATTAAAAATTCAACCTTTGTTATAACAATTTTCACTACAAAATGTTAAATTCAATGTATTTCTTCACTTATAATAATAAGTTAATTATATAATTTTAGCAACTATTGCAATTGTAGGTACAGTAGAACCTCTCAAACGATTCCCGAAAACTCGACATTCCGTAAAACTCAACAGGGCTGGTGAATTAATAATTTTTCACTGCCCATAACGTAAAGCTTTCTATCAGTACATAGGCCGCCCGAGAGCGCTAGAGACTTAGACTAAGTTACTGGGTTTTCCAAGGTTGTTCAACGCACCCTTTACCTGCCCAGCTGGGGCGTGCTATTGTTTGCACACGTTCGGGGATTTCTGTGGCCACTTTCCTTATCGTGAGGCCGCGCGTTGACCTAGGATTCCTGGGCAGGTCATAAACTACCCTCGCTACATTGTCGTCACTGGGCGTTTAGTTTAGTGTTTGTTGAGACACAGTTGTGGTCAGTTGCTTTTGTTCGAGAGTGTTTGACAATTGTTTAAACGAGTTTGTGCTGGAATATAGAGTGACAGTATGGCGGAGAAGAAGAGGAAACAAGTGTCAGTCTCAATGGAAGCAAGTTTAGTACCCTAAAAAGACTTGAGCATCGTGAAAGCGTAAATAATGTAGCACTAGACTTGAACATCGGTAGGTCTACAGTGCTCGGTTGGAAGAAAAAGATATCTGGAATTGAATCGTGGTGTTTGAAAAGACAGTGTACAGAATCCATCGCGGAACGAAAAACAATGAGAAGTGCAGAGTTCGAAAAAGTCAGAGAAACCCTTTACCAATGGTTCTGTGTGCACAGGGAGAAGGGAACGCCTATATCTGGACCCATCCTGCAAGAGAAAGCTCTTCAGTTTTATGAACAATTTAAGGATGAAGGAGAGCCTGGGTTTACAGCGAGCAATGGTTGGTTGTCAAAGTGGAAACAACGATATGGAATCAAGCTGCTCAGTATCTGCGGGGAAAAACTGTCAGCTGACCCTAACAACGTGAGTGACTTCAAGACCAAACTACACGAGTTTATTGAAAATGAAGGACTGTCGGGTGATCAAATCTACAATGCAGATGAGACAGGACTAAACTTTCGAATGCTTCCTACTAAAAGTTTAGCTCTGAGAGATGATAATACTGGTGCGCATGGTTTGAAAGGGTATAATCTTGTGTGGTATTTTAATTTATTGTTATAGTTTAGGGTGTTACGGTGAGTGACTATTAAGTTTTTTATTGTAATAAGGTATTTGTTAGTTGGGTCTGGGATTTGTTCGTATTTATTTTCTTTTATGTATGTCTAACTAAAACACAATTTACTGAAAAAGAAAAAATAATAATAACAAATTCCTTCAAATATAACCTACCTAACTTCAACAAAAAACAAATAATAAAAAACCTAATAGTTGACACAGAATCTAACATCCACAAAATTACCCACCAAAATACTGAACACATAAGAAATAATATTAATAATAAAATTAACCTAATAAAAACGGAAAAAAACAAAAAAACGGAACAATATATTAATAAAAAAGAAATTATAAAACTCAGAGAAAAACTAGAAAACAACGACTACTTAATATTAAAATCAGATAAAACAAATACTCCAGTAATAATAGAAAATACCAAATATATCGATTCAATGACTAACTACATAAAAGAAAATAAATACGAACAAATCCCAGACCCAACTAACAAATACCTTATTACAATAAAAAACTTAATAGTCACTCACCGTAACACCCTAAACTATAACAATAAATTAAAATACCACACAAGATTATACCCTTTCAAACCATGCGCACCAGTATTATCAGGGATACCTAAAATCCACAAACCCAACACACCATTTAGACCACTAATAAATTTCACAACAGCACCATCTTACATAATCGCAAAAATTCTAGACAAAATCCTAAGATCTAAAATACATATCAACAACACATACAATATAAAAAATGGATACGAATTAATTAATAAAATAAAAACGATAAAAACAAACAGCAACACAAAAATAATAAGTTATGATATAACTAACATGTACCCTAGTATCCCAATAGAAGAAACCATAGAAATAATAAAAAACAAACTGATACACAATAACGAAAAAAGAAACATAATAGATAGTATCATTACGCTAACCAAACACATATGTAACCAAAATTACTTCCAATTTAACAATAAATATTATAAACAAACAACAGGACTCCCCATGGGTTCACCCATATCATCTGTCATGTCAGAAATATATTTACAACACTTTGAACAAATAATAATTAAACCTATAATAAACACACACAATATCTCACTATGGACAAGGTATGTAGACGATATACTTGTAATATACCAACCTACCATTCACAACGAACACGTCATAATATTAAACAAACTAAATACATACAACGAAAACATACAATTCACCGTTGAAACAGAAACAAATAGAACAATCAACTTCCTCGACATTACTCTAAATATAAATGATAATAAAATAGAAACTACAGTATACAGGAAACCTACTTCCAACAACACCACAATACACTACAAACCTAACCACCCCTGGACACACAAAATTAACACTTACAGTAACATGATAAATAAAGCAATAAAATACACACAGGATAACAAACAAAAATTAAATGAAGAATTAGATAACATTACAAAAATAGCAATAGAAAATGGATACAACAAACACATTATAAAAAATATATACAATAAATTCACAAAAAAACCTAACCTCAACACAACACTACAACCGGAACACGAAAATAATGAAAATAAAAAAATCTACCTAAAATATAAATACACCAATAACAAAATAGAAAAAATAACAAATATATACAACAAAGAATACTACACTCCAACTTACAAACCAAACAACAAAATAATAAAATATCTTAATAACACAAACCACATAACAAATTCAGAAAAACATAACCTATCAGGAATTTACAAAATCACATGCAACAACTGTAACGCTTTTTACATAGGAAAAACAACCAGAACATTTAAAATAAGATTTGAAGAACATTATAGAGCATTCAAAAACAAAAATTCTAAAGTATCAAATGTTGCAGCACACCTAATATCCCATAAACACAAAATAACAAATTACGAAAATAACCTAACCATACTTGAAATAAATAACAACCCAATAGAACTAAACTCACTAGAAAAATACCACATTTATAAAAACATACACAACAATTTAATGAATCTACAAACAACATATACAGAAGACATACTATATAGAAATATCATACACACAGATCAAGAAAAAGTGCGCGTAATGTCAACAAATACCAACTTCACAGACCGAACATCTACAACAGAAAAACATCAGTGATTCGACAATGGTCAATTGACCGAAAGGTGCCTCATCACTCAAGGTAAAATTATTGCACTTAATGGTGGATAAAATTACTTACATAGTAATATATTAACTTCATATATATATATATATATATATATATATATATATATATATATATATATATATAATGGACAACGTAAAATATCAATATATATATATATATAATACCTTTTCTTGTTTAATAATTTAAAACAACATAGGTTATTCAAATACAATAATATTTATTAATTTATATTAATATTCATATATGAATATAAATTAATAAATATTCTTGTATTTGAATAACCTATGTTGTATATATATATATATATATATATATATATATATATATATATATATATATATATATATATATATAGGTTAGTTCTAGTAGAGCTTAAAGCTTATTTAGAAATTTTTGGATTAGATAGGAGACTGACAGACTTACCTAGTACCAATGGTCTAAAACTGGAATATCTTGGAAATAAATAAATAGACACACATAAAAACATACCACTATTGAAATATTCGACCATACAATATTTTTCAATCAAAAAAGAAGAAGTAAAGACTGAAGTGCAAATGATCTAAATATTTCAATAATGTGATATATTTTTGTGTCTATTTATTTATTTTCTAGGAATTGCAATTTTGGACTATTGCCACTAGGTAGGTCTGTCAGTCTCCTATCTAGTCCAAAAATTCCTACATACGAGGTGTGACAGTTAAATAATGAGACTAATTTTATTGCCCCGCTTGTGGTAAACCTGCAACCTCGAAATTTCTTTCCCTTTCTCCAGCATCCTTTCCTTCTCCATTGATATGTTTCCCATCGCTCTAGATTGTTTAGTTCGCCTGCTGTGTTGTGTATAGAAGAGATGTGTTGGGGATGCTTGTTACGAAAATGGAGAAACAAAATCTAAAGCAACGCTACACTATAAAATTTTGCAATAGATTGGGCGAAACAGCTTCGGAAACTTACACTAAAATTGTAAAAGGGCATGGTGATAGTGCTCTCAGTTGTGCCCAGGTGTTTTGATGGCACAAAGAGTTTGAGGAAGTCGAAGGTGAAAGTGATGATCATTACCTTTTTTGATAGTCGTGGAATTGTCCACAAAGAATTTATTCCACCGGGACAAGTCTACTATCTCCAAGTACTAGAAAGATTATAAAAACGAGTCAACAGGCTGCGCCAGACATCGCAAATAACTGGATCCTTCATCACAACAACGTGTTGTGCCACATTCAGCGTGTCACAGTATTTGGCCTTTAAAGAGATTGCTGTGTTGCAACAGCCGTCTTATTCGCCCGTTGTCACCCTTTGACTTTTTTTTTGTTTCCTAGAGCAAAATCGGTGGTTAAAGGAACCCATTTCGAGTTGATTGCGGACATCCAAGTCACCGTGACGAGGGTACTCGCGGACATCCTAGTCAATGCATTCCAGAAATGTTACGAAACGTGCAAAATGTGCTGAAATTGTTGTATAGCTTCCCAAGGGAACTACTTTGAAGGAGATGGCAGAGTTGTAGAATAATTTTTAAATATATGATTTTTATGGAATAAGTCTCATTACTTGTGTATATATATATATATATATATTTAAGCCAGTTAAATATTGTCAACATTATCGTCCACACACAGCTGATTAGATTATTATCTATTAGTCTTATAAACTTTCTTAGTTTTAAATATTTATATTGAAATGGACCATATGAATTTAAAATCAATGAAAAATAATATAGTATAAAATAATATCTAAAATCTTTTATATCAATAATTACCTACGTAAATAATAATATGTCTATACACAATTAAGTAATATAAACAAAAATTTAGTCAATATCCTACTTAGGTCAAAAAGAAAAATTTCATTTTTGTAACTTTTTGTTTTATAATTATAATTAATATAAATATGTAATGTTAACAAAAAAATTTATCACTGAATGATATTCAAGTTTATCCATTTTAACGAAAAATACACTAGACGTCTACTGCAAAAAAATCCCTATACAAAAACTACTTGAGCGAATAAATTAATGCTTATCATACGAACTAATAACATCTCTATGCAGGCAGGAAAAATAAATTTTTAATGATTGGAATGCCATCTCTGGGTCCAATCTTTCAATCCAATTTTTCACCCTACCCACATACTTCCTCATGTAATTTTGAATAACTCCTTGAATATATTTTCCTGGTACTGCTATACTTTGAGCAGTCACTTAAATATTAAATATCATCCATAAATATAGAACAGTGCATTTGAGATATCTTGTTAGTTGTCACACTGTCAATGGCAGTGGCAAACAATGTAAATTCTGCTTATTCACTGCCACAAAAATCAAACAAGAATTCAAATTGTGGAATGTTAGTAGATTTAAAAACCCTAAATAGATGTATTAAAGCCAGTCATTTGTTGTGATAAATTGCTATTGCCCGTTGGAATATTTTCAGCTAATGACACTTTTGTGTCACTATCAACCTTATAAAACCTAACCATACCTACGCATTTTCATATCTGAACAAGAAATTTCAGAATTTTATTTGAGATTATGACCCTTGAATAAAGATCAAAATAGTTCCAAGTTCTCAAACTTATATATGTTTGAGTACATTTTACTGCCATTCCTAACTTTTCAATATTCTCCTCTGTTGACGCGTTTTGGATTAACTCCATTTTTAAAACTTTAATCGTACTTTAGTACGAGAGTACGATTGAAGTTTTGAGAATGGAGTTAATCCAAAACCCGTCAACAGAGGAGAATATTGAAAAGTTAGGAATGGCAGAAAAATGTACTCAAACATATAGAAATATTCCTAACAGAAATGAAGATGAGTATATTAATAATTTCTCAAACTTAAGTTGCCAATATGTTTGATTTTTATATTAACTGATTCCATCTTGACGTAATCTACTAGTATTTAACTAAAAACACTTGTGCATATGTTACACTTGCCTATAGTAGCACTTACTTTTATAATTGTTGAGGGCTGCTTCGGGAAATCTGTCCTATTATCATTCAAATTACTTTCTCAATAAAAATTGTAAATTTGTTTAATAAAAAAAGTAACCATTTTGCCATGTCATGGACAATAATATCCACAAATTTGGTTGATTTCTTGATCTATGTCCAATCTTGTTCTATACTTATCCACTAAAACTGCTAACAAAATAAATAAACATACATACCAAAATCTAAAAACTAATTACATGTTTAATCACTCTAAGAGAAAAATTACTACAAAAAACAATTACTTGATCAGTAGAGTGTAAAACTTTCTATTTATGTATCCCCCAAATGCTTCTATACCACCGTCATTTTCTTTTTTCATTTAATGATTAAGATAAATAATTTTTCTGCTCTGGCTGTGGATCACTTTTCTATTAATAGATTTACTTGCTGAAAATGTTGGCTCAGACATCCTGAAAACAACCACTTCACAAATCTGAAAATACACAGAAATGTTTTCGGAAAGGCCATAATACTAACACCATGCACTGAAGCAAATCTGAGAGTTTTGTTGGGCAAAACAGTTCTGTACATGTGCCAACTTTCTCTTTAACCCTGCTATACCCAAGAGTTTTATCACTTATATCACAAGCTATAAACTTGATCTAAGAAAATAAATAACTTATTTCTTCATCATAAATTTAGAGATTTGTTAATACACTTGTTACGTTGGTCAATTAATTTGTAGTGGGTTGGCTTCGTCAATGAAACGATTGTTTAAAAATCTATCAGGAATAATTACTTTAGATTTCTCAGGTGAATTCGAGATGATTACAACAAGCAACTTTAATTATTTTTGATTTAATCTGTTTGTTTTTTATAGATAACAAAAAAATGCCCAGACCTTATGATGGGACGTACTGAAGGACTGCTGTTTCCTTCCATGTCTGCAGATCCGCTGCTACGTATTACACAACTGGAACAAAACCTTCGCTTTCTTCAGGAACAACATCAGATTATGCTTTCTTCTCTTCATCAAGAGATTGAGACTTTAAGACAACGTAATCGAGGTTAGTAATAATGATTTCAACTGTTATTTGGTAACTTTAATATATACACAGCAATAAACACCACGCACACACATATTCTGTTCTTTCTACAAAGTTCCTCTTCAAACTTACAGTACTCAAGTTCTTAAGAAGTTGCATTTTAAAAATTAAATTCTGTTTAAATTATTATTTTCTAACTCTCTGTAAGGTACATTTACTCCTCAAATGTGCATTAAAAGAATACATTTGTGTTTTGTTTAAAAGTAGTACTTTCTATCTATCCATTTTATTTTTGTCTTTCTTGCCAATATCACATTTTTACTTGAGTTGTTTTCAATAAATATAGTTGTCAATCTGCTTATATACTGATACCCACACACAAGAGTTTTTCCTTACAACTATTTCTCCATTCACTACTATTGAGTAAAGAAGCCTGATATACATATTTAACTTTATTAAATTCCTTCTATTAGCCCACACTCTCTTGATATATATCTTGTACAAATTTTCAATCGTTAATAAAATACGTTTTTGTTCATTCAGTCATATTCAAATAATTTTTTTAAAACTTATAGTGAATGACAATTGATGTTTATACAGTTTCTTCAAATATTTAATCAATAATTAAATTTAAAAATTTTTGGGGTCCAGCTTCATGTTTGAAGTCTTGCATGACTTGGGACTGCACTAACTTTCCAATACCTATAAATATACTTCTCAAAGATGTATATGCTTTTTTCTCTCCCATCTAGTTGTCATTGAAACTTCCATTGTACAACCTTAAACTTTTGCCATGCTTACCACACAATATCATAAAAAGTGCTCTAGGGTAACTGAAATAAAGTTTTTCTTTGTTAACCTCAGTAGGAATTTACTTCAAAAATTTTTTTTTATATTGTATACTTTCCCCTACCTCTTGTTAAATTTCTTGGTGTTGCATTAATTATAAACACATCTGTCTTCCCTTATAAAATTATGTACCATTGTTATAACAGTCTGGTTGTTTAATAGTTCATTAACGTTTTTCCTGCTAAATCTCTTGTTATTTGGCTGTGACTCTGTCAAAAACATATTCCAAAATCCTGTTAAGGTCTATATTGTTTTCAATACTATTGAATCAAACTAACAATGCTGAGATGTATGGAAAATTTAGTCTAAAATGCATTAATTTTTTTAGTGATTATTCTGCATGTATTTGTAAATTATAGCCATTGCAATATATTTTTTCAAATAATTCTTTCCAGATTTACAATTCCAACTTGTGTTCAGTAAAGGTGGAATTACAATTCTTCATTCCGGTTCAGACTCTTCGTCCCCAGAAGAAGACTCGAAGCCTAAAGTGGTAAGAAAATCTATACATTTGTATTATCTCTGTTTTTTTTCTGTTCTTAAAAGAACTTTTCTGCTTGGTAAGATACAAGATGAGATACTTCTACAACTGAATCACATTGCATCTAATGTTTATATTTTGTTTACTTTAGTATTCAGACGTGGTTAACATTTACACTTCTACTCAGAAAAATTCAAATTCAAGGACTAAAATCTATACAGAGCACAGTAGCGTGATTAT
Organism: Prosapia bicincta; assembly: GCA_036971475.1. NCBI lineage: Eukaryota > Metazoa > Arthropoda > Insecta > Hemiptera > Cercopidae > Prosapia > Prosapia bicincta. The sequence continues at coordinate 14,122 of JBAIZL010000313.1, forward strand.
AATAAACAAACAACAATAACCCTTGCTACAAATATTTAAACACCCTTGATGTACATTTGCCTAATACATTAGCATCATCAGAACAGTTACAAATATATTGTGGTCTAAAAACTAAAAAAACTAATGACTGAGAAAACCTAATGACTGAGAAAACCTAATGGCTGAGAAAACTTAATGACTGAGAAAACTTATTGACTGAGAAAAACTAATGAGAAAGACGGAGAAAAACTAATGAATGAGAAAACTTAATGACTAAGAAAACTTATTGACTGAGAAAAACTAATGACTGAGAAAACTTAATGACTAATAACCTTCTGATGATCTTAACAGTGTTCGCGAAATATACATCAAGGGTGTTTAAATATTTGTAGCAAGAGTTATTGTTGTTTGTTTATCAAGAGCTGTAGTTAAAAATGTAGTAGTAGCCTCAATTTGTATACCATTCAAGCATAGATTAGTTAATAAAAAGATGCTTACCTTAACTGTATATTAAATGGCCTATGTCATTTCAAAGTTATTGCATTCTAAATAGGAAAAATAAACCTGATATTGCAAAGCTAAAAGCTTAAAATCTTGCTCCAGTTCTTATGTTTCGAGACGACATTACCAGTGCTAATAATCCATAATATATTGATTTAACATGGTTGTTTCCTTTTTCCTTGTATAGTTCCCACTCTCCTTATATATATCTTGTTCAAATTTTCAGTTGTTAATAAAATAATTTTTATTTACTCACTCAACTTCAAATAATTATTTAAAACTTGTAGTGGATGACACTTGATGTTAATATGATATTTTCAAATATTAATTAAATAATTAAATTAAATATAATGAATTAATTTTAGTTTTGTATGGGAGAAAAACGTTTCACAAAAGGGGCAAGTTATGCAGTATAGTTATTTTGTACCCCCTTTTGGCTTAAAATAAGTGATAACATATGATTAAATAAAACAGGTGATTTTATGTCATAGGTTTTGTGGTGGAACAGCTGTTGTGATGCATAGGCCATGTTACTTTATTTATATCAATTGTAATCTCTCTCTCTCTCTCTCTCTCTCTCTCTCTATATATATATATATATATATATATATATATATATATATATATATATATATATATATATATAGATTTTTTGGACTAGGAGACTGACAGACTTACCTTGGTAAGAGTCCACACTGTAGTCTTGAAATAGAAACATGTTTCTATTTCAAGACTACAGTGTGGACTCTTACCAAGGTAAGTCTGTCAGTCTCCTAGTCCAAAAAATCTAAATAATCTTTACCAACCAAAACTAACCTAAATATATATATATAAAGTTATTATTATTACTTGTAAATAATTTTTTCCATCACTAAATGCAATAATTTTACCTTATGTGATGAGGCACCTTTCGGTCACTTGACCATTGTTGAATCACTGTATGTTTGAGTGTAGTATTCTTTGTTGTATATATTTGTTATTTTTTCTATTTTGTTATTGGTGTATTTATATTTTAGGTAGATTTTTAGAGGCTTTAGATGATTCAGTGTACAGCCTTCCATAAGTATAATATTAAAATGTATATCTATATTAGCGTTACATAATATAATTTTAAAAAAAATTATAAACATGTAAAAATAAAAATATTATTGATTATTTTTAACTGTTTAAAATTGCTAAATTCTATGTACAATGATTGCTATCACACTTATTAATATTAAAAGTTGGATCGATAATATTCTTGCGAAATTTGAATCAACCGAAGCTGTGCAACGGAACCAGACTAACCATAAAAAAACTGACACCCTACTTAATCCGGGCCGAAATCAGAGGTGGCAAGTTCAAAGGAAAGATGGTCTTAATTCCATGAATACCAATGATTTTATCAGATCTACCTACTGATTTCAAACGACTACAACTTCCTTTGCGACTTGCATTTGAAATAATCACAAGGACACTCATTGACCATTGCTAGATTAAATTTGGTACATTCGAGTTTTTACCCTGGACAATTAAATGTTGCGTGCTCACGTGTTGGGACACCTACAATTTGTATGTTTATATGCCTAATGAAATGAAGAAAAACATTGTATATCCTCTAGCATTGCAGTAAATGAAATATTTAGATGTTTGATTTGCTTTTCTTATTGAAAAAAATATGATTTCTGTGTTGATCTAATTAGGAATTGACTTTAAAAAAGTTATGTTTATATTACTTGATTTTTAATGGTTTAGTTTTACTCCTATTTTATAAATAGACATTCATCGAAATGATTTTACAGAATAATACAAATTTAGGATTAAATTTTAATTATTTAAATATTTCATTTAAACTATGTAAACATTGGTTATTTCAGTTGGCAGGTATTATACAATTGTTTAATAAGAAAATATAAAATATTGATCACAAGGTAATGAATTACAATAAATTTAATTGTATCCCATTAATTCTAATCTATAATAAAGCTTATAGATTGTAACAAATTAATTTGTTGCATTTCTTAACTAAACAGTTGAATTTCCTGGTCATACATTTCGATTAAAGAAAAATTAGAATCCAAATACATAATACAATCAGAAAGAATTTGGATATGATATGCTAATTATGAAAATAATTGTCATGCCATCCAATTTCATACACTAGGCCACATTCTTTAACTTTTTTGTAAAATTTTAGGCTACCAACTAAAATGAATTTAGATTTTTATCTTTGAATTATTCTCAATGCCCATATTTTTTGATAATAGCGTATTTCCAAACTATAAGAAATTAAAATTTTAAAAATATCACCACAGAGCTCAAATAAATATGTATGTGTGTCTATGCAAAACATTTAATTGATAAAGACAGACAGGATGTGGACAAACCTCTTGTAAGTCTTCCTACATATCCTATCTGTTCTAATCTAACGATAACATAAAATACCACGATAAATGCTAAAAAAGGAAAAAAATATCTACTTTCTTTTGTATAACTTACTGCATCTCTAAACATTTGTAAAAGAAAATTAATTCTATATAACAGACAGCTCAGCAAAAGGTTTTAATATTGAAGTTTAAATCATTCTTTATAAACGAAACTTTGAAATGTAAACTCTAATCGGTACAATCTCCAATCAGTAGCAAAATTACTATTTAGATATATTGTCCTTTCTTTTCGGAGAACTTTTTATTGGTTGTACATATTCAGCAGTTAATGTTATTTGTTTTAGGTGCTAAGCCCTAAACAGTGCAACACTCGACCTCTACAAGTAGAGATCTTAGAGAAGGACGTTACTGAGTTACGAGCAGCTCTTAGTGAAGCTCATGCAAACAATGCTGCCCTCAACACCCTACTTGACCAAAATAAAAAGTATGTACTTATAAACAGAAATTTAAATTTAACACTAAATTAAACATACCCATAAACAACAAAGACAATAAACTAACAATTAAATACATAGTCCTAGAAACAGATACAAACACACCATTATGTACATCGTAATAAGCAAAAATAAACACACACACACACAACACAACAGAAAACAATAATAATACATAAATATAAAAATACATAACATTAATATATTGTTTCTTTACTTCAGCCAATGCCAGCTCTTGGCTGTTGAACCATTCGGCGTCGACCTCCCAGTAATGACCGATTCTGGACAGCTGGTCGTCCAGCTCAGGGCAGGTTGAGATTTGGTCCCCATTCAGCCTGATTCGATATGACACCATCGAGACAGCTAGGACACCACCGGCACTTATCGAATTCTGCTAGGCTAAAACAGTAGAGGTGGGCCTGGAGATAGTCATGTCCTGTCAGGAGTCGAAAGTCAGCCACGGCATTTGTTCTATCGTTTGTAGGATGCAGATGACCGTGACTGCTAAGTGATGCCCAATGTTTTTCTCTGCTGGCTTCTTCATGTCCTTGTTTCATGAAGTGTTTTAAGATTGCATCAATTAGGTGTTTAGCAGAGCTGAGGCTGGCTTCTGTGTTTGGTTGTTGCATCTGTGCTCCATTTTTTGCTAGGTGATTTTTTGTTGCCTGCAATGCCAACATGACTTGCGTTCCATTGAAGGCTAATAAATATATCATGACAACACATTACAAAAAATATATTCCTCATTCCGTAAACTCAAATACAAAGTCACCTTTAAAACATCTAACACACCCAATAAACACCACAGAACAAACATGACAGGAGTATACAAGATTACATGTAATTACTGCTGCAGCTTCTTACATAGGTCAAACAAGAAGAAACTTTACAGCACATAATAAACACACAACCCGAATCAAATTTCGCCATTCACATATGGAACACACTACACACATACAAAAACATAGGCATTAATTTAAAAGTTCATCATTTCATCAAATAAAGCAACAAACTAAACATGAAAAAAAATTACAAGATTTACAAACACCACAAAAACCATCCACAACACAATCTAAATGACAAAAGACACTCACAATCAAATAACAACTACTCTATGAACAATGATACACCTCAGAACACTAACACATTACAGACTCAGAATTATATAACATACTTGAGCAACCGTCTTATCCATGACTCACAGCATTGAATAAGGCACTGATCTATTGTGAAATGAATTTGCTGAAAAATTTCAGTAAATATAGTTTTTTCCAAATGATATCAATAAAAATAATTTCAAAAACCTTAAGATGTACAACATAAAAACTGCAAGTTTCAAGTTTAACATTATAAAATATTAAATATATATTCATTTTAATTACTTCAGAAAACCAAGGTTGAAATAATTCTTTAAAAAAAAGTTATTAAAATTTTATTTAAACTTTTTTTTTAAAACCCATAAAATGGAATACTAGTTATGTTTCAAAAGTAATGGACATTTTTATCTAAGTTTGTTTTTTTTCAAATTCACATGGAATAATTGAGGTTTTAACAAAAACTCGACCACTATTAAAAAACATTGATGTAAGTATTCATATTTTAGTACTTTGATGGTGTTGTGAAAATAAATTACAAACAGAATAAGATCTGCAGTTTCATAGTAAACTTATAGGCTCTTCCCTACAGGTTCCCAAAATGTCTACTTCTTACCCCACTATTGAATATTCTTTATATATTTAAATTGATTTTGTACTCATATTTATTATCATTTAAATTATTTATTTTTTCTTTTTATAATTTATTATCATCTCAGTTATTATAAGCAAGGTGTGGCAAAATAGCCTCCCTATTTTTAAAGTTAAATAAAAACATAGTTTTTCTGAATATAACAAACTAATTTTTTAAACTTATGACACGGGAAGTTTTTTATTACTTGGTTTTAGAAAGGATATCGGACAAATCGTGGTCCTGGTTGTTAATACACTGCTGCAAGTGAACACTGAAGCTCGTAAAGACTTTCTCAAGCATGGCTGGACTTCCTCACACATTGTTTGCTTTAGGTCAGGCAAGTTCCTTTGAAAACCTTGGCCTTCAAGTAACACCCCGAAACTATGTCATAGGGGTTAATATGGGAGATCGTGCTGGCCATCGAATGTCTCCTCCTCGAGAAATCATTCGACCAGAAAACATTTGCTAACAATGTTCATTCTTATCCGGGGAGTATCAGCTGTGACATTGTCCTGCTGGAACCACACAATTTTGTCAGCCTGGTCTTGTAAAGCAGACTAAAAATATTCCTCAATCATTTTGACATACCTGTTTGAGTTAACAGTAACGGCAACGCCACCCTATTCAAAAAAATATGGGCCTATAATTCTAAGTTGTAACAACATACACCATACATTAACAGATTCACTCTGATGAGGCTCTTCATGGATTACCTGTGGGTTGTTTTCACTCTAATAACAAAAATTTTGTTTATTTACACCGCCATACAGATGAAAATGCATCTCGTCGCTGAAAAAAAGAAGAACGGCACCTGGTGGAAGACTTTACAACATGATTAGAGACACATTCATATGACTCAGGCAATCACGTCGTCCAATTCTTGGAGAGCAACCATTTTATATGGATGAAAATAGAGGTCCATGTAGAGGATTCGGCGCACACTACGATCAGACTTTCGGAAAGTGTAGTTGAGGAGACTGTGATATTGAGTTCCTAACTGCATTGATGTTCTCAGGTGTAAGGGCACTACAAGTTTTTCCACCTCGTCTTTTCACAACAAAAGCAGTCCCTTGGAAGTTTTTTACCCACAATAAAATAGACTTTCGGTCCGGTACTGACTCACTAGGAGCAATTTAAAATTGCTTTCAGAACGCTCACTGGGATGCAACAACTTACTCATTCCTGCAAATAAATGGCAAAAGCTCTCTGTGCATTTGTCCACTCCATGGTGGCTGAGCACCACGTAAACCTTTCCCTCTCCCCACCACTCTTGAGTGTTTCCTACTGCTCACTATAGAGCACCAAAACTCGGAAGGGTATTTTGCCTCACCATGTAGAAACAAACTATATTTACGTGTCTGTATCTCTTCACATTATCTATATTTAAATATTTACTACTATTTAGATTTATGTTGTCATTTATTTTTATAATCGACTCCTATTAAAAATGGCCAATTTAAAAGTGGCTGTAAATTTTTTTCATATTGTACAACTCTAATATTTTCATTTAAACTAGAAATTATCAAAATTATACAAATATTTTTATAATTAATTTATATTTAAAAAATGTTGTTTCTGTTTGTAATAACAAACTCATACATGTTCTATTCACTGACACATTTTATCTTCTACTCCATAAGAGAGTACTTTACATAACCATTCCTATTATCCTGTAATTATTAACCACACCGCTTAACTAATCAGTTTTTAACAACTTTTGACAGACTAATATAACGATATTAGTATTCAGTTATTAAACCTTTTGCTTTGCAATTACTTAACCACAGAAATATTTATAAATGGTACTAATTACTTTATACTAATTAGTATAAAACTGTATTAATGGTTGCAGGCAGCTTGAGGCAGCCAGAATGTATGAGAGTCAGGTAACAGATTATGAATCAAGACTGGAAGATGCTGAGAAACTTATACGTCGCCTGCGAAAAGATAACGATGACCAACGAAGAGAGGTAACACATTATCTTTACTATACTGAAATATTAGCTGCAATAATTTATATGCCTGAAATTTTTAAACTAATAATCATAAATTTATGGCTCTTTCTAAGCCGAGTTTCCCCTTCGCTTGCTTTCAGGGTTAGAAAAATTTAATAAAACTTCTTGTGTACAGAATTTGTTTTGCAACAATCAGGAAAAACATAAGATTACAATTTGGGTAAGTTTATGAAAAGCATTCCGAGACTTATTTTTTTCACTAAGCTACCTTCATTAATGTCTAGATTGATCATCAGAAAGTTGTTTAGTGCAATTGAAAACATTTTCTCTCAGTAGATTTTTCATAAACTTACTTAAATTATTATTCCTGCAAGCCATTAATATGTTTTGTTCAAACAACGTATTGCCAATTGTAATGAACCACAAATCGCCGCATTGTGTTTGCATAAGCGTGACCTCAGTTGGAAGCCGAGCACACCAACTTTTGAAGGGGTGCAAAAATCAGGATCATTAATTTTTAGAAATTGAGTCAAGTTTAAACTAAACAGACAAATTTTTACTTCTAAGAGAAATTCTAACCTAAAAAGAAAGTACAATTAATTATTCAGATTTCCCTAAGCTGACTGTCATGAACGTGTGTTTTCAGTCTTATCACAAAGACATGTAACTGTGTGACAAGTGTTTGGATCATGGGTTTGTGAATATGTTGTATGAACTAAAGTGTGAACATATCCTGTCTCTAATAGAACAATATTTAACTGTAAATAGACATTCCGGCTACATTAAATGTCACTTTTCCATGAAGTAATTTCTTGGTTTCAATAAATGATGTACCACTGTGTTAAAAAAATACTCGTTTTTTGAAAAAAATATTTATTTATTCATCTACATCGATATTGTCCCCTTCAAAGTAGTTCCCACTAGATATTATGCTCTTATGCCAGCGCTTTTTCCAATTCTCAAAACCCTTCTGGAACTCGATCTTTGGGATAGCTTAGAGCTCTTTCAGCGATGCACTTTTAATATCTATGCTTGTGAAACGACGACCCTTTAATGTTTTTTTTTATTTTTGGAAAAAGAAAAAAGTCACAAGGGGCCGAATATAGAGGTTGGGACATCATTACAGTGTTATTTTTTGCAAAAAAATCACGAACAAGCAACGATGTGTGAGCCGGTGCATTATCGTGATGCAAAAGCCATGAATTGTTTTGCCACAAATCCGGACGTTTTCTTCGCACTGCTTCACGCAAACGGCGTTGAACTCGTAGATAGTACACTTTCTTTGACCTTGCGGCAAGAATTCATGATGCACTATGCCATTAATATCAAAGAACACAGTAAGCATAACCTTGACGTTCGACTACACTTGCCGAGCGTTTTTCTGTCTTGGAGAGCCAGAATGCTTCCACTGGGACCATTGACCCTTCTTTTCGACATCATATTCGTAAACCCATGTTTCGTCGCCTGTTATAATACGTTTCAGTAATTCTGCATCGTCGCTGACTTCATTTAGTGATTCCTGAGCAACTTCCATTTGCCGCTGGTTTTGTTCAAAATTCAAGAATTTTAGGACAAGTTATGCTGCCACGCGTTTCATACCCAAAATATTCGCAAAAATTTCATGTCGTGAGCCAATCGTTTATGCCAATATCATCAGCGACTTCTCTGATTGTGATTCGGCGATCATTCATAACCATTGCTTCCACTTTTTCCACGTTTTCATCGCTGGGGCGTCTGGGGCGTTCGTCATCGTCAACGTCTTAGCGGCCACTCATAAATACTTGTTTTTTATAGCAGACTCACCATAGGCCTTTGTTAACATTTTGCACACTTTGTTACACTTTAGTTCAATTTTTACGCAAAATTTAGTACAAATTCTTTGATCCATATTTTATAACAATCAAAAATTGCCAAGCTCATGAAAACACGTCTAACCTTAGCGGCTGTCACAGATAAAGTAAACCAATGAATACAGCTGAAAATTGTGTCATACTTCAGGGGCATGTATACCGATACGATAAAAAAATTTTGACAATCGGACTCTCCAAACGCGCGAAATTTAAACATTCCAGGTATTTTTTGAACACACTTCGTATGTCAAAATAATACATATTATAAAAACACGAGTCTTCTGTTTCAGTGATTATTTTGTTATTATTTAGTTTAGATAAATTTTGTAGGTTTTCTGCCCTCTTCTAGAGCATTTTATTCTAATACGCTTCCTGTCACCAGTACAGTAAATAACTAAAGGTTCTTAAATAGTTTTTGGAGATATTAAACACGAGCCTTTCTTGTTGTCATAGGCATTTTAAGTTAACCCACCATCAGTCGCTCTGTAGGAAATCACGCCATCGGTCCCATGCTAAGTTCAATCTAACATAGGGTGTAGTTTGAAGTACCCTACACACATACTCAATACACAATTACTTTACAACTCACACGCACTTTTTGACATCATAACTCCTAATACATACAAAATACACCCACACCACCAAAATATCCCACCCCCACCCTAACCTACGTAAACCTTGAGATCAGTTATGGTCTGAGTTGACAAAGGGACACATCTCCCAAAACGGCCGTCCTCAACAAGCAAAGTAAGTGCTACTATAGGCAAGTTTAAAACATTTAAAAGTGTTTAATAACAAAACTAGTAATACATATAACATTACATTTTTAATCATACTCTTGAAAATTTTTCCGACTTATGCTATCAACATTACAAATAAAAACAGTTTTCTAGTATATTTACTCATCTGCGCCCATTTGCAAAGTTTGTTATTCACCACAAACCAGTGTAACTGAAGCAGTGTGCTCCTTGCATACTGCATTACCGCATTCGTTGCAACGGATCTGGATGAATCGGTTGTTTCTTACAGGACAGTATCTTACAGTGAACCTTCTCATCGGTAGGTCTCAATGGACGAGTAGTAGATTCAATTCCAGTGATGCCTTTTATCTTCTATTTTTAGGGTATTGGTAGGCTGTTGATAGGTGCTGGTCTCAATAGATGAGGAGCTATTGTTTCCTTAGTTGAGTAGTAAAAGTGTTTCTGGTCAGCATGTTATCAGTGTATGAGCGGAAGATTTTTTACGTATTGTTTATACCTAAATTCAAGAATCCACAGAACACAGTTAAAGGTCAACAGTTACGTGAATAAACAAGAACTGGGTGCAGCAGTACTTCTGTTCCCACATATACTTCATGACCGTCTTCGTCCAAATTAGATCTGTTGTCAGTAAAATGTTCAATGGAAGCATAAGATTGTTCTGATATAACGTTTTTGAATCACTGAAAGTTTCTTCACTTTCAGCAAGACACGAAATCATCTTTAAATAATTTTTCACAATGTCATAAATAACCTACAATTGTTATTTTTACAATAAAATATATTATTACAATAAAACATAATAAAAAAATCTAAATAACACAACCTTATGAAACACTATAAAGCAACTAAAAACTTATATTTACTGAAATAAGTCAAAAAAATTTCTGAAAAAAAAGACACGCGATCAGTTGTGGGGCTAGAATAAATCTAATGTCAGCAGTAACGAGATCGGTTCCGCAGCTAGATCAGACCTTAACCCCCCCTCCCCCCACGCTGACTGTGGGAACTCCAACTTTCACTTTAATATTTCTGTCCACTCAGATCAACAACCTAGGAAAGTAACTAGAATTACAAAATTCTAGCTTCAAACATAACGGTTTTATTTAAAAAATACTAAAATTGTTAGATTCAACCTAACAGCGGGACCAATCCCCGTTAAACTACTTCAACTTTTAAATAATAGAAACAACAAGAAAGTAAAATTCCAAGTTATTGGCTATAATAAAACTCTTTATAACTTAAAGTTGCATCTAAGCATTATATTCAGAATTTTACAAATGATTACAACCAAATAGAATTAGTTTTGTTATTTTATTCAAAAATATATCTCAGTCACAACCAGGTAAACTTTTCTACTGAAAGTCACTGCTTTAATTTTTGTTTCAGCCTAGTAACCAAATGTTGTAGTATATAAAATGTGTAAAATTACTATACATGTAAAATAGTTCAAGATGAAACCTTGTGAACTACAACTTGTTCAAACTTAAAAATCACGTAAATATTTTTAAAGCTTTCTGAGAACGAATGTTTTCAACTGCACTAACTGGTCGTCATCAGTATCTAGTTTGGCCAATAGTGTTCATTGGAGGGTTGACTGGAGCCACTCATACAGGCAGGTTTTTGAGAATGTAATCATACAGTATATGTGATTCATATTGTGTTTCTTCATTTAGTATGCATTTACTATAAGTTATATTTGTATATTTTGTATTTCTCTAGTGTCGAGGAAGGGTTCTTGACCCTTGTAGAGTTGTTCTAGGTGTAGTTGATGTTTGTGTAACTTGGCCTATTTCTGGTATGGGGTTAGCAAAAGTTGAATCTGTGTTGTTTTTAATTGGGTTTTTGGGTGTTCTTTATTGAAGTTTTGTATTTTGGTGTACTTGTCCAATGTACAGTTTATTAGAGTCTGTAAGTTTAGTTTTTATTTATATACCTGGTGCATGGAACTTTTCTTTTATATTTTTGTTTAGTTGCTTGTAAAATTTGAGGTCTTGCTAATATATATATATATATATATATATATATATATATATATATAAGTGTGGTACATTCATTTTTTCTTTTCCTCTATCGTTTTGTTTTGTATTTTCTGCCAAAGGTAATCAGTGAATGCTATTGGATTTCTGTCTGCTAAATATTTGATTTAGTTTTCTTGTTAGGGTGATAACATTGGAAACCAGAGTGGACATCGGTGTTTCTTAATTTGTGGAGCCTAGATCTAAAGCAGCAAATCCATTACTACTTTGGGTATCACTTGGCGGAAAAACCACTACTCACTGATACTTTTTCAGCAGAGGCGTTTCACACAAGGTCAGTGTATTGTTCAGTGCTGTGCTCACAGACAGACTGTTGCTTAGCTGTGTTTTGGTGTGAGTCGATGGTCCAATACAACACACCTGAGCACAGACCTTGTGCGAAACACATCTACTGTAAAATATAGTAAGTAGTAGTTTTTTTTGCCAAGTGCTACCAAAAGTAATAACTTATAAAAATCCTTAAAATGTACAACACAAAAACTGCAAGTGAAATCATTTTCAAGTGGGTGATTTGATTTGTTATGTAAATTTGTATGTATCGTTTTGTACTTTCTGTAAATGTTATGTGTTTTAATAGTGCTTTTTGATAAATTTGAGGTCAAAGGAATTTGAGGATCAGTTTATTAAAATTTTATAGTGAAGTGGAGTTAAGGGGCGTTTTATTTATTTAAAGCAGATGTTTTACAATTTTATTGGAACTATGCCTGCATCATTTGATTATGATGTTGATGTATTGGAGCTGTTAATAATTGAGTTCACATTGTATTTTGAGTTGTCATATTTCGTAAGAGCGTGCAAGTTTGAGAGGTTCTGTTTTTACTTTCCTGGGTATGTTTGTGATTGAGCCTTCTTTGTAGGCTTCTGGCTGGGGGCTAGTTAGGTTACAGTATAAAGCATACCTGTGTTATACATGTCACAGAAATTGTTGAGGTTAAATGGTGTTTTAATATAATAATCTTGTGTTGAAACTACACAGAATAGAAAAAAAAACAGATTATTACTTGGGCCTTTCAAGGATTCTCGAACGATACTATATATTTGCAGTAAACCTGAAATCCTTTAAATAGTTCTTCACTTTATTTACTTAATTTAATTTTGTCTTCTAACCCTCATGTTTTTATCAGTTCTGTTGGACTTTTGATAACGATGTTTTGTATTTTAAGGTCTTGAATGTATTAATGCATGGGTTTCCAAACTAGAGGCCCCTTGGGAGACCAGTTGGAAAACAGTAAAATAAATTCTTGTTTAGTTAAAATTTAAGTACATAATTTATCAAAATTTGAAACTGAATTTACATCTGATTTTTTTTACATAGGTAAGTTTATTGACCATGATATTCAGAAACTTTTAATGAAATGTATGGATTTATAAAAGAAATATAAGTAAAGGTTGTGCAAATTTTGTAAACTTGAAATTAAATCAACATGACATCTTGAAAAGAATAATAGTACAAAAGTGTCGCAAAACGAATGTTTGCCTTCATGTGGCAACGGCACCACAATGGACAAATCTTTATTTTGGTTAAAACACTTAAAAGTGTATCATAGGCAGCTCTTCGATTAAAATTGCTTTTCTGAATCACCTACTTGTGTGAAAAACTTGCTGCAATAAAAACAAAATATAGGAAAAAACTTGATCTTGCTAGTGAAAGAAATTCAAGCTCATCTATCTCAGTAACAGATTTTCCTCTTATCAGTTTACATTTACCTTGCGAATTTAAACTTGAAATGTTATATCTATATATATATATATATATATATATATATATATATATATATATATATATATATATATAATATTTGTTTCTTTTTCATATGCCTATACCATTTATTTTATTTAAGGTGTAAAGTGGAGGGAGGGAGGGGCGACGCGGGCTTTCATTTCAAGAAGAGGGGGCATAGTACCAAAATGTTTGGGAAGCCCTGTATTAGTGGATTCAAAGATAGGCAGTTTCAGTTATGTTACTTTTTTTACTTCATGTGGAATATCATATCTTTATGCAAAAATATTGTACTGTTTTTGTTTTTTTAATGTTTTGGCATGTTAATAAAAACCATCAAGTTTTAGTAATATTTTTTAAAATTTAGCAAGGCTTAAAAAGCACTACAAAGTTCACAAACAAATATTGAAATTAAATAATCAAATAAACCAAAAGATTAACAAATTTAAATGACCATACATAAGTGTTCAGTCTTTGTTATGTTTGTGTATTTTTATTAGTTCTTTAATATTTAAAATTTTAGATAGCATCATATCGCTCAAACACATATAAAGGAAACACAAATGGAGGACGACACCCAAGTGGAGGTCGAAGGGGCGGAGGAGGTCAACAAGATAGATTTCCTCCTCTTCATTCTCAAAGCTACTGGCATCAGTCTCAACAAGGACGAAATCGTACAAGGTGAGTTACAAATTAGTAGCGATTGCACATCATTGAAAGGTTGGCATTAAACAAGGCAAACCGACACTACTTAATGAAACAAACAATGTTTAGTCATTGTAAACAATTTATTCTATAAAACTACGATCAAAACTGTAAAATCAGAAAAATGTCTACATTTATTATTTTTTTTCTAATTATATTTCATTGGATTAAGATATTTTCATCTTAATTTGTCCATATATTTTTAATACACTGGAGAATTTGGTATTTTTTTGTTCTCTTTGATTATTTAAATCCAGTCTTGATTACAGAACCAGATATTTATGGTTCATCAAGGTTTTCTTGTCATTGCATAAAATGCAGGAGCCAATCCTGGTCCAAGATGTCGATTCTGTCAAGGTGGGCAGTCAAAAAGCCATGACACAAGTTCAAGCAATACTCTACAACTTCTTGGTTTAACCATGATTTATTTGCCAAGTCTTCTTAATTTATTTGTCAAGTCTGTATGATAGTATACTAGTACTTGAGCATGACAGTCTTTTGAGCAAAACGTTTCTGAAAGTGTTTGTATACCTCCTTGTTTAGTTTCTCAGCAGATTTTGTTAGATAACTAAAATAACTTGTATAGATTATAGTCTATAGATATAGAAAATAGTCTAGAATTTATTGTACCCTAAAGCACTCAAAAGCAAAATATTAAATCTGTCCTCATTGAAACAAAGGAGGAGAAAATGTGCATATTCACTGACTCCAGGCTCTCCTAAATTCATCCACAGCGGACTACCTGAAGGACATAACTCTTCAATGTGTACCCACGCAATATGGAATAGTAGGAAATGAGCCTACCTATGAAACAGCTACATCCCATATATACCCAACATTTAAACCCAATTTTCCACTCATGTATTGTAAAAGCTTGACAAACACTTCCAAAAAATGTTGGACTGAATCATAGGGAAAAGAGACTATAGGTTGTCACCTTTTTCAATTTTATCCTGAACCAGTGAGTGAGTACCAAGTCAGGGAAGTATTGCGTCCGATTGTGGCTCAAGCACGATCTGGTCATCTAGAGATGGAGGAATATTTATTTAGATTTAACCGTTCAAATTCTCCAATCTGTGAAAATGAAGATGTGAAAGCACTTTGTGAAAATGTAGATGAAAGTGTAAAGCACATTTTGTTCGGCTGCACGTCTCTTATATTAATGAGGGACTTCCTGAGGGCCGAAGTGACAACATGCCAAGATATTCTCATGAACAAGATGCACTGGGGGGTGGTGAGGATCATATACTGTGGACATCAGGCTATGGGCTACTCTTGAAGCTGGATACCTGTGTGAAGAAGTATATTAAATAGCCCATATGAGGTACCACCAATCATACATACCAATACTATTGAAATATATCTGAAATGTGCATATAGAGATGCCATAACTACCAAGGCAAACTTTAGATGCCCTGGTATGAGCAAACCTCAAGGATAAAGTAGCATGCTCCAAAGGGAAAGGACCTGCAGATGTCAAAAGTATGAGTGCTATTCACATTGAGAATCAGCAAGTAAAAGATTTTTTCAATGCAAGAGACAATGCATTTTATGGTATACAGGATAATCATGAAATGCTGTGATAAATTTCTTGAGCACTGTAGACTAATTTTAACTAAAGAAATAAAATTGTGTGATTTGTGGGTTTTTATTTATTCAGGTAAGAAACGATTTATTTAATTTGAAAATTAAACCTGCTAACAGTAAGTACTTCATTTATAATCAAATTAAGTGCATGTTTAACCTATTGCTGATTTTTTATATAGGTTAATGACAGATCACAGACAATTAGTCATGCTTTTTTAACACTCGTTTCGAATTTCTTTCCGAAATTTTTTTTGAAGAGCTTGTTTTTATTAAACCAATATACAACATAGCTTACAATTTATAAAATTCATAACACAGGCGCGTATCCAAGGGGGGCGATTGCCCCCCTAACCTTCAAGAACTTTGGGTTAAAAATCGACAATATATTATTAAATTAGGACTTTTTTCGATAATTAAGTTATTATATATTCTCAAATATAAAATCCTAACTGTAATAAATATAATAATAATTTTGTAACATTGTAATGCTCTTTGAATAATTACAAAAATAGAATCACTTATCAAATGCTAGTCTATGTTTATAAATACGCTCGAATTTTAACTTAATTTACTTAAGTTAATTCGTCTTTTATTGTAAATAAGAAATAAAATTTTAATTTTTAATTTGACAATGTGACGTGTTTCCTTGGCCTACCCTCGTCTAAACATCTAAACGTTTTAACAACAGATAGCGCTAGTGAAGCTTAGTCTCCCAGAATTTATATCCCAGCCCTGGAAAATGTCATTCAGAATATGAAATCACATTATTCGGAGGAAACGCTAAACGTATATAATTTATCCATCCTATTTCCAAAAATGAAAAGTGACGATGATTTTGAGAATCACTAAGTTACATTTCCAAAAAGTATGCTTACTTTTTGAACGGTTCAGAGGACATAATTAAAAAAAAGCTGGCATCAGAATTGGAATCTTGGTATTCCCAATGGGATCAGGCATCAGCAACTGGTGCTTTGTCAGCTCTGGATTTAATAAAACAATGTGAACAAGAAGTCTATCCTATTATTCATTTTTTACTACGAATCTTAATCACGTTACCGATTTTGTAATGCAGGCGTAGAAAGAACTTTTTCTAGTTTAAGTAGATTGAAAACATGGCTAAGATCAACCATGGAAGAGGACCGCTTGACAGGATTAGCATTGCTTAATATCAATCGATAAAAAAAAAATTCATTTAGATTCTGTCATTGATCTTTATGCAAGAAAACGCAAACATGGACTAGAGTTTCTTATTTAACTACGAACTATTAATTTTAGTATGAATTTAATTTTTATTTGATATTTGATTCTATTGTTAAATAAATAATACTAATAAAAATTAAAATCATTAAATATTTTCAAATTTTAAGCATTTTTGTTACATGTTTTTACATACACGCACGAGCGCACACACACACACACATATATACAGTAAACTCCTGATTATCCGTGGAATAGGGTGGCCCGGCAACGCCCGATAACCCAATTCCCCGGATAATCCGCTATGAACAAAGAATACGCAAAACGATCGATAATTGATTATTATACCATAAGTTACACAAATAATGACCCCGGTTAATGCAATTCACAAATAATCTTCAGAGAACAAAATAAATACAGAAAATATTTTTAAAAATGTCGATGTATTTGACGGATTATAACATGTACATTTATATGTCTAACTATTTACAATACGTACATAAGTATATGTCAAAAGTAAGTATGTATGTACATATGTAATTTCCTTCACACATAATACTTTCACTTTTTAACAAAAAAATCTGTTACTTTTGTCTGTTTTTTTGTGAGCATTGATTTAGCTTTAGTGTGCGATCTAAGTTTCTTGAGAACCATTTTGTCGCACAGTGAAGAGTCATCTTGCTCTAATTATTGTGTCCATTGTTTTCATCTCAAAAATTTTATTTCTACCATATACAGGTTTATTTGGGACATTGAAACAGTGTATTAGACATTAAAATGTTGTTTTATTTATCGGTTTACAATAAAAAAAGGAAATTTACATAAAATATCAACTAATACAAATGATAAAATACTGCATGACAAAAAATAAAATTCAATAAAAAAGACGGAGAAATAAAAATAACGCATAAAAATTCAAACTACCTACTACTAAAATAACCACTCAACGTTCAACTCGGAATGTTTGTTTCTACTTGTGTCACAAAGCCATAGAGATCGATCATGTATATGACAGACATGGAAAATGCATATATCACGTCCTAGACTATTTATAGCCGAGATTAGCTGACATTTGTTTACAATCTTATGATACACATAAGGTTTTCGGGCGTCCAAGCATTTTGTCATTGTCTCTTATATACAGTAGTCTGTTCCCACCTCGAGTTGGTTCATACACTCTAACAGGACAGTTATCCCCAGATAATCCGCAAACCGGTTAATCCGTCCACGGATAATCGGGAGTTTACTGTATGTATATATATATATATATATGAAGTTAATATATTACTATTTTTGAGTAATTTTATCCACCGTTAAGTGCAATAATTTTACCTTGAGTGATGAGGCACCTTTCGGTCTTTGACCATTGTCGAATCACTCTGATTGATTCGACAATGGTCAAAGACCGAAAGGTGCCTCATCACTCAAGGTAAAATTATTGCACTTAACGGTGGATAAAATTACTCAAAAATAGTAATATATTAACTTCATAAAGTCAGTGCAACGGAAAAACAATGGATAATATTAAATATCAAGAATATATATATATATATATATATATAGGTTAGTTTTGGTTGGTAAAGATTATTTAGATTTTTTGGACTAGGAGACTGACAGACTTACCTTGGTAAGAGTCCACACTGTAGTCTTGAAATAGAAACACATAAAAGCACTTAAACAATGATATATTTCAACCATACAGTGGTCTTTGTCAATCGAAGAGAAAACACAAAAAGAAATATGAGAGAATGAATTAAAATAAATATAAGTTGTAATCACAGATTGTGTAGAGTAGAAATCAGATGGCACAGATGCACAGATTAAAGATATATATATATATATATATATATATATATATATATGAAGTTAATATATTACTATGTAAGTAATTTTATCCACCATTAAGTGCAATAATTTTACCTTGAGTGATGAGGCACCTTTCGGTCAATAATAGAAAATACCAAATATATCGATTCAATGACTAACTACATAAAAGAAAATAAATACGAACAAATCCCAGACCCAACTAACAAATACCTTATTACAATAAAAAACTTAATAGTCACTCACCGTAACACCCTAAACTATAACAATAAATTAAAATACCACACAAGATTATACCCTTTCAAACCATGCGCACCAGTATTATCAGGGATACCTAAAATCCACAAACCCAACACACCATTTAGACCACTAATAAATTTCACAACAGCACCATCTTACATAATTGCAAAAATACTAGACAAAATCATAAGATCTAAAATACATATCAACAACACATACAATATAAAAAATAGATACGAATTAATTAATAAAATAAAAACGATAAAAACAAACAGCAACACAAAAATAATAAGTTATGACATAACTAACATGTACCCTAGTATCCCAATAGAAGAAACCATAGAAATAATAAAAAACAAACTGATACACAATAACGAAAAAAGAAACATAATAGATAGTATCATTACGCTAACCAAACACATATGTAACCAAAATTACTTCCAATTTAACAATAAATATTATAAACGAACAACAGGACTCCCCATGGGTTCACCCATATCATCTGTCATGTCAGAAATATATTTACAACACTTTGAACAAATAATAATTAAACCTATAATAAACACACACAATATCTCACTATGGACAAGGTATGTAGACGATATACCTGTAATATACCAACCTACCATTCACAACGAACACGTCATAATATTAAACAAACTAAATACATACAACGAAAACATACAATTCACCGTTGAAACAGAAACAAATAGAACAATCAACTTCCTCGACATTACTTTAAATATAAATGATAATAAAATAGAAACTACAGTATACAGGAAACCTACTTCCAACAACACCACAATACACTACAAATCTAACCACCCCTGGACACACAAAATTAACACTTACAGTAACATGATAAATAAAGCAATAAAATACACACAGGATAACAAACAAAAATTAAATGAAGAATTAGATAACATTACAAAAATAGCAATAGAAAATGGATACAACAAACACATTATAAAAAATATATACAATAAATTCACAAAAAAACCTAACCTCAACACAACACTACAACCGGAACAGGAAAATAATGAAAATAAAAAAATCTACCTAAAATATAAATACACCAATAACAAAATAGAAAAAATAACAAATATATACAACAAAGAATACTACACTCCAACTTACAAATCAAACAACAAAATAATAAAATATCTTAATAACACAAACCACATAACAAATTCAGAAAAACATAACCTATCAGGAATTTACAAAATCACATGCAACAACTGTAACGCTTTTTACATAGGAAAAACAACCAGAACATTTAAAATAAGATTTGAAGAACATTATAGAGCATTCAAAAACAAAAATTCTAAAGTATCAAATGTTGCAGCACACCTAATATCCCATAAACACGAAATAACAAATTACGAAAATAACCTAACCATACTTGAAATAAATAACAACCCAATAGAACTAAACTCACTAGAAAAATACCACATTTATAAAAACATACACAACAATTTAATGAATCTACAAACAACATATACAGAAGACATACTATATAGAAATATCATACACACAGATCAAGAAAAAGTGCGCGTAACGTCAACAAACACCAACTTCACAGACCGAACATCTACAACAGAAAAACATCAGTGATTCGACAATGGTCAATGACCGAAAGGTGCCTCATCAGTCAAGGTAAAATTATTGCACTTAATGGTGGATAAAATTACTTACATAGTAATATATTAACTTCATAAAGTCAGTGCAACGGAAAAACAATGGATAACGTTAAATATCAAGAATATATATATATATTGTTTCCATGAGCATATGAGTGATTATATAAGTCTGTCAGGGAAAAAGAGATAAGGCTATTGAGGAAAAAAAAAAAAAAAAAAAAAAGCCTATGTACTCTGCTGAGCAAAGTTTACATTGTAGCTGGTATATGACATTTTTCGATGTACAATTATGATGACCCTGTATTTTGAAGACCATTTTTGTTGTTTGGCTGTTGAAACTATTTGCTGTGGGGTGTATTAGACACGTCTTGCATCTAGGTCTATTGCATGGGAAGGAGCCATGAGGAAGTTTGTGTGGTTTCTCTGCATCTGGGTCTGGTAGTTTAGGATGTACTAGGATGTTTTTCAAGTTGGGAGGTTGCTTGTACCAAATTTGCGGTGGATCGGTGAAAAGATTTTTGGTGTGGACGGAAGCTTGAAGAATTTTGAAGCCATCTCTCAATATCTTGTTGAGTTTATGTAGACCAGGATGGTAGTCTGTTATTAAAGACAGTTTATTTTGTTCTGTTTGTGGTTTATGGTGAACCGAGGATTGTGCTGAATGAATTTGGTTTTCAATGAGTTTTTTTGGGTATCCTCTTCTCTGGAAGGCTGTTGATATCTTTCTATTAAAATCTTCCAATTCCCTATCATTCGAACAGATTCTCTTACCCCTGATTGCTTGACTGTATGGAATGGATCGTTTTATGTTTATTGGGTGGTTGCTGTCGAAATGGAGATATTGTAGGTGGTTTGTCGGTTTGATGTGACTTCCTGTGTTGATCTTTCCATTCTGGAGTGTTACCTCTACATCCAAAAAGGTGATGGCTGATGTAGATTTCTCCCAGGTAAATTGAAGTGTGGAGAATTGTGTCAGGCTGTCTAAAAATGCCTCAAGTGTTGAAGCACCCTGTGTCCAAATTAGGAAGATGTCATCTATATATCTATACCAACATAATGGCTGGTGTGTTTGTGTCTTTAGAAAACTTTCTTCCAACAATCCCATGTACAGATTTGCGTACGATGGTGCCATTCTGGTGCCCATTGCTGTTCCCTTTATTTGAAGGTAGTTCCTTCCCTCAAACTGAAAGTTGTTCTTCTCGAGGATGAACCGGGTCAGGTTCACAAGAAAAGGTGTAGTGGGAGAAGGCTTGCCTGGGCGTTTGTTTAGAAAATTCTCTATTGCAGATAGGCCGTGTGCATGAGGGATGTTGGTATAGAGAGAGGTGACATCTATGGTGACCAAAATAGTTACCGGGGGTAGAGGTACAGATATTTGTGAGAGTCGATCTATGAAATGATTGGTGTCCTGGGTATGTGATGGAAGGTTCTTTACTAAGGGTTGAAGGTGTGAGTCGAGGAAAGCTGAAATTCTTTCCGTTACTGAATTGCAGCCAGCAATTATTGGTCTACCAGGTGGAGGGATTATGTTTTTGTGGATCTTTGGTAATATATAGAATTGAGGAGTAGAGGGGTTTTCATTATATAATAATTTTAGAGATGTTTCCGAAATGTTTTGTTCAGGAGCTGTATATTTGAGTAGGTCCGAGAGTAAATTGTTGAATTCTGTAGTGGGGTTATCTGTAAGTATTTTGTATGTTGTGATGTCTGACAGTTGCTTATTTGCTTCTTTGATGTAGTCTTCTTTGTTCATAATGACAGTGGTTGAACCTTTATCTGCTGGAAGAATCATAATATCTTTATTGTTTTTCAACGAAAATATTGCCGCTTTTTCTAATTTGGTAAGGTTAGGTTTAGTCTTCAGATTTTTAGTGAAGTTTATATCGGTGATGCTTTGCATGATAAAGTTGATGTAAAGTTCAATGGGGTGATCAGGTGGTAGTGGTGGTGGATCCCAGTTGGAGGGTGGTTTGAATTTTGCAAGACATACGTCTATGTTTGTATCCGTTTTGAAAGTTGGTGTCTGAGCTATGTAATTTTTTATCCTAAGTTTTCTGGCAAAGCTGAAAACATCTTTTCCTAACTTGAATTGGTCTATTTCCTTAGCTGGTGTGAATGACAGGCCTTTAGAAATTACTTGTAGTTCATGTTCCGAGAGTGTGTGGTTGGAAATATTGTGCACGGCAACTGTTTTTGGTGAAGGGTTATTTCTTATATCAGGACTGTTTTTATTATTATTTTTGTTATTTAGCAATAATGATTGGGTTGGCAGTTTAGGGAGTTGTCCACAGGGTACTGGTATCTTGAAGAGAGAACTTAGGCTAGGTTTGTCACAAACAAGAGGTGGTTTGTCGGCAGGTAAAACTGGATTATCATATTTTTTGATTTGGCCAAAAAGATTTATTTCTTGAATGCAGAGTTTTGAAAGTTTATGTATTTTATTCTTTGCAAGATTGTCTTGCAGTATGTATGCTTTATTGAGAGTATCTTCCATTTGTTGTATTAGATATGGAAAATTGGAGGTAATTAATTTGGCAATTGAGGTTAGTAATTCAGATAATTTGACTTGTTCTTGTTTGTGACACTGTAAGACCAAACTTGTAATTTGGAAAGAGTTGTTTTTGTAAATTGGAGAAATAACAGTTTTGATATACTGGGGCATACCTGACAGTGGTGATTTTATATTTAAACCCTTTGGTGTAATGCCTAGATTTAGACATGCCTCTAAAAACAGTATATGCATGTTTATTTTTGAGATTTTAAAAGCCAGGTTTTTAAGCTGTTTCAAATACAGCTTAGGAAGATTCATTATATATAAGATAGGAAAGGAGGAAAGAACACATACAAAGATAGGAAAGGAATATGAAAATGGAAAGATTAAATATATGTTTATATATTTTTAGGTTAGTTTTGGTTGGTAAAGATTATTTAGATTTTTTTTACTAGGAGACTAACAGACTTACCTTGGTAAGAGTCCACACTGTAGTCTTGAAATAGAAACACATAAAATCACTTAAACAATGATATATTTCAACCACACAGTGGTCTTTGTCAATCGAAGAGAAAACACAAAAAGAAATATGAGAGAATGAAATAAAATAAATATAAGTTGTAATCACAGATTGTGTAGAGTAGAAATCAGATGACACAGATGCAAAGATTAAAGATATATATATATATATATATATATATATATATATATATATATATATATATATATATATATATATTGTTTCCATGAGCATATGAGTGATTATATAAGTCTGTCATGGGAAAAGAGATTCCCATTGTCTCTGCCACAGACATGATGTTAAAATTATGAATATGGATAGACCAACAGCTCAACATGCTGCGAGTCACAACATCACAACGTTTGATGACTGCTATACCACAAAAATAATTAAATCACTCCCCCCTGATTGCAATCTCTCAGAACTGAGAAGGTGGGAACTATCATACCAGTGAGTTGGTATACCAAGTCCAGAGAATCCCCTAACCTCAACATCAAATAAATCCATTCATTTTTTTTTTCTTTTTTTTTCCTAATAGCCTTATCTCTTTTCCCCTGACAGACTTATATAATCACTCATATGCTCATGGAAGCAATATATATATATATATATATATATATATATATATATATATATCTTTAATCTGTGCATCTGTGTCATCCGATTTCTACTCTACACAATCTGTGATTACAACTTATATTTATTTTATTTCATTCTCCCATATTTCTTTTTGTGTTTTCTCTTCGATTGACAAAGACCACTGTGTGGTTGAAATATATCATTGTTTAAGTGCTTTTATGTGTTTCTATTTCAAGACTACAGTGTGGACTCTTACCAAGGTAAGTCTGTCAGTCTCCTAGTCCAAAAAATCTGTCTATCTATATATATATATATATATATATATATATATATATATATATATATATATATATATATATATATATATTTAGGTTAGTTTTGGTTATTAAAGATTATTTAGATTTTTTGGACTAGGAGACTGACAGACTTACCTTGGTAAGAGCCCACACTATAGTCTTGAAATAGAAACACATAAAAGCACTTAAACAATGATATATTTCACACAGTGGTCTTTGTCAGTCGAAGAGAAAACACAAAAAGAAATATGAGAGAATGAAATAAAATAAATATAAGTTGTAATCACAGATTGTCAATCTGTGATTATCTTATATATATAAGCTTTTATGTGTTTCTATTTCAAGACTACAGAGTGGACTCTTACCAAGGTAAGTCTGTCAGTCTCCTAGTCCAAAAAATCTAAATAATCTTTACCAACCAAAACTAACCTAAATATATATATATATATATATATATATATATATATATATATATATATATAAATATATAATGCATCGATTGCCCCCCTCCCTGAAGCAAGTCGCTGGATACGCGCCTGATAACATTACATTAAACATTAAAAAAAATAACAATACAAAACCCTTAATAAATATTCTCATTTACAAGTCAAATTTTTATCACAATAAAACAGTCAAATCACAGATACATACACTAACTCATACTATTAACAACAGAATTAACACTTTAAAAAAAAAACTATTGCTGATCTAATTGCATGGAAGCCATAGACACTAGAGAGTACAAATTAATTCCTCGCTTCAATTTAGTGTTACTTTGCTACATAAATATTCTCACTTATAAAGTATTAAATATTATATTTTTTATACGGGTGCAATTGTTTTATTCGTTATTTTGTACCTTAGTTTATTATTTGTTAATTGATTATTATGTGAAATCATAATTAGTAAAAACAAATTAAAAGTTACTTACTATTTGAAGTTTGCTTTTGCTTCTAGGCTCCCACTATTATTGTTCATTTCATATCTACACAAGAATACACTAATTACAGCTACCGACCAACACCGAGTAAAAGCTATACTGAGCTTCTTACTCTAATTGAAATAAAGACTGTTGAAGATCTATTATGTTTAGATCTCTGACAGAAGGTCAATGGACCATAAATATCTTTTTTTAGGTTCATGTATCAATTTTTCTAAATTGAATTCCCAGACAGCATAATACACCTAACTCATAACACCTTGATAAGTTATTATTACATACATTGATTTAACTTTTAGGAATTGTGTTGAAAGAGAAAAATTGTTAGAAATATGTGAAAAGATTTTCTAAAGTAAGGTTTTCAGGAACATAAATTACTCAAGAAAACTATAAGGTAATACTATAAGTAATTATTGCGTAACTAAGGGAATACTTTGATGTTACTTGCTGACACGTTTTGAAACAATCGTTTCATTTATGAACCCACTTAGGGTTCGCTATACCCACTTAGTTACGCTATAATCACTCATAGTTCGATCAGTGAATTCAAGATGATTACAACAAGCAACTTTTAAGAGGTAATAGTTGCTTTTCTCGACTAATTACACTTTTGCTATTACTTGCGGCCAGACTTTTTGTTAACTATAAGTTGTTAAATCATTAACTTGCACTTGGAGAAAACTTTTTCATATTATGACTTCTTCAGCCTCATATTTTTGGCGCTAGGATTGCTGCAGTTGTGCTTTTTTGGTACCAATTTTTGAAAGTTAGAAGTGATGTGACCGAAGAGTATGTGTGATCTGTATCATGTTTTTTTCATTTAGGATGTCAATTTTATGTGTGTTGCTATGTCTGTATATTTCATATTGTTCTAGTGTGTTTAATTTATGGCCTTTGTTGCATGTGTCGAGGATGCTCCTGTTATTTTCCATACTATTGCATGAGTGTTTAGTGTCCATGAGGTAATTGTACATCATTTCTAACTTTCAAAAATTGGTACAAAAAAAGCACAACTGCAGCAGTCCTAGCAGCAAAAATATGAGGCTGAAGTAGTTGTAAGATAAAAACGTTTCCTCCAAGTGTAAGTTAACGATTTAACAACTTATAGTTAACAAAAAGTCTGGTTGCAAGTAATATAAAAGTGTATTAAGTAATTAACAACCAGCTCGATATGAACAGCAACAAGCTTTTCTAGAATTATTTCCACTATATCACATATAAAATTATAAGTTACAAACATATTAATATTGTTTCCAGTCCGGATTTTTCACAACAGTCTAATGGCGGAGCTGGCCAAAGGAAATCAATGGAGGCTGGGGAAGTACTCGGACAGGCATCTACTCTTCCTCATCTGAGCCGTAACTATGGACAAGCTTCCGGAAGTAATAGTCGTGCTCGTTATTATAGTAATGGTAACCATTATAACAACCACTATCGAAGTGGCGACGGCGAAGGTGGAAGAAAATATAGAGGCGGGAGAGGCAATAGGGAACAAAGCCAGTAAACATGAGCATTTTTGTAAATATTCAGGGCTCTAAGAATTTAGATATTTATAAATTTCACAGTCTTTTCTGCTTTTATTAACATTTTCCTTTTGTTTTAATATCTGTTAGATAAAACCTTCGTATTTTCTTCGACAAATTAGTTCTGCAAAAAGGATTGATATGTTTAAAATAAAAATTTTCTCTTATTTTGATATTTTATCAAATAATATTTTTGTAAGATTAATGATTATACTAAAAGAGTTTCTGAATGTTAAGGACTATGTTCAGTATTTGACTCTTATGTGATAGTAATGAAAAATGCATTGTACAATTGGTCGTTCTCTCTGAAATTGTATTGTGCTTTGGTTTAGCACTTTGTTTGAGACATTTTTAAGGTTTTTGTTAGACAAGATACTAAGTAGTATAGTATTGAGAGAATAATATGAGTGAACTTAATAAAATCACATAGATTTTATGTAATACCTGTTGTATTTATAACTTTATGTTCAATGAAACTCATTCAGCACATTGATTTTAAAAATTTTATTTTAAAAAATTTTGGAAATTTTAATGCCTTTTAAAAGAAGATTAGGAAATAATTTTCCCTGTAATAATCAATGTTTGCATTAATTATACAAGGCTTTCACATATTGCTGAAAAGTTTATATCCAAATTAATTGAAAAGTTAGTGGGTTTTTGTTGTACATGAAGATTAGCAAAACATTTACATTTGAATTCAACAAAATATGACCTGTGGAAGTTGAAAAGTACATTTATAAAAATACTGATACAATGTGTTAGTGTAATGTGTGAAATAACGCTTCATAGATCAGTAAGTTCAAATATACAGGGTGCAGTAGCATAACTTCCTTTTTTTCAATACGCAATAGAATCCCTTCTTAGAAACATAAATTTATATTTTTTTACGATGTAGGTAAATACCAAAAGCTTTATTTCACATAGTTTTGAAGATCAAATCAGGTAGGTGATGTCCACCATTATACTGAGTATACCGATTTCTAGCGTTTTTCATGACTCTCGCCAGCATCACAGGCAATTTCTTTGTAAATGCTGGTCTTCAAATCTTGTATGGTCCTTGGATGGTTAATGTAAACACAGGATTTCAAAAAACCCTATAGAAAAAAATCACAAGTGGGGAAAGCGGGTCAGCCACTCCAAATCACCGTTCTCAGGAATGACTTCGAGCATAACCTCACACCCGTTCCTCCAAGAATTAAAATCGCATTCAGAAAGTTCCTACACAATCACCATCTTGTAAGGATGGAAATGAAGATTGTCATGAAAAATTATCCTCACAGAAAAATCTGAAAGTCCAAGGGCAGGCGAATTTTTGAGCTCAGAACTGTGTGGTAAACATAAAAATGAAGCTCTCACTGCCTCAATATTGTCTGGTGATCTAATAGGCCAAGGAACTGTAGTTCGTCTTGTCGCACTTGCAGTTTCTCTAAACATGCAACCCATGGGCCGGATCATGGGGCAACTGTGCTAAATTAGAGCGATTCCGAAAGGCACTCTGGCATGCGATTACAGAACATCTGCTCGAAAAGTAGGTCTTAACGGCAAAAGCATGCTCCTTACTGTTCCAACACATAATGGCACCTGAACTGTGTCAGAGCAAAACTTTAGATTCCAGCCTATCGAACTCGACCACTAGCGCTCCACTATCACATCAACCGACTGAATAACGGGCATTTGAAAAAAGGAAGTTATGCTGCTGTATAAGGTTTGATGAAAAGTACAAATACTTTTTTGTATTTTGTTGTATTTTACAGAAAGATAACTCATTGCACTAAATTCAACAGACTTTATTAATGATATACAAAAAAATATAACAAAATTTGACTATACATAATAATAAAAATACAATAGCAATTGTAAGAACAATCACAATTATACTTTACTTTTATTCTTTAATAAAAATACTAATGTTAATCTCAACTTTGAAATATAAAAAATTTGTGGAAATTAAATGACAATGCACATTGCTGGTGTGCATTCATTATTTTTAAGTTTTGTTTTAAAGTATTGACCAAGTATGTTAAATATATTTGCTGCAAGTGCACAAAAATGGAATGAATATACAAGAAAAGTGAAAGAGTGGCAGTATTATAAAGTGGCTTATTAACCCTAGGGCTTGCCTGTCGCTTTGGTTAGTCCGTTGTGATCTCATGTAGTGTTTAAACAAACTGCATTGTCAATATTTATTGATATGTTTTGTTAAGTTCGTTTATCATTGACAAATAAAACAAAATTGTATTAGCATTTGATTATTATATATGTGAACCCTTAAATGGTAATTTTTATTTTTATTTTAATATGATATTTATCAAGAGAAAGTAAAGGAACTCTGTAATGGGATAGTTTTAATAAAATGGAGTAGATATTTGGATTGGAGTATTTTTCCTCTGCTGGATTATTTTTAGGATGCTGAGCAGTTAAACTCTTTGGGATGTAGAAAATGTCACATAAATCATTAAACTGCAATTTTGTTTTTCAAGCCCTTTAATGGAGTCATTATTTTTAATAGTCACTCCTATAGATGAGGTTTTTAATCTGGAGATGTATAGTTGATTTTCTCATCAAAAGTAATTATTGCGTGGCTGAGTGAAAACCTATTTGTTAACACGTTTTGAAACAATTGTCAATGAACGAGAAATTTTTTAACAATCTTTGTTAAATAACAAAAATGATTTAAACAATTTTTCTTAACATATTTCATGCTTTATTTTCCAGAAGGTATTTTTACTTACCAATGAAGCTAATTCTACAATGTTACAAAGGATTGACGTAGTTTTACAGATTGATATGCACTACTACACACTGCCTTTCTCCTATACTCCACTTGAATGTAGTACTTAAGGAGCAGCAGGATGGAGTACATGGAGCATGGAGTAGAACTATTAAAGCTATCAAAAATGACTAAATGGGTTAGGTGAGATACACACCAAAGCCGAGGAAAGCGGGGCAGAGCGATAAGATGCTATGTCAAGCTGAGCAAGATCTGCTATGTGTTTGCTCTGAAGCCAATTCGCACATAGTAGATTTCCTAGCCTTGTAGGGAGAAGTGCCATCTTCCTATCAGCCTCAGCTGCAACTTAGTGAAATAAATGTCAATTTTGATGATGATGATGTTATCGGATAGTTCCTCACTTGATGATGAATGTGTGAGAGAAAGAAGGCGATACTGGACTCACAATATCAATAAAGATCACGAGACTAGTGGACAGTTTATAATTCTATGCGAGAAACTCAGAGACGATGAAGAACGGTTTTGGAGATATTTCAGAATGAGATATCCACACATTTTTTATAATGGAATCCATTTGTCCACAAATTCAATACAAACATCCGCAATATTTCTTAACCCACTAGGCTGGAACACTGAATAGACTGAATGAAAGCAGAAAACACTTGAATTTGCAGCAGGTAGGACTGCACAAAATAGCTTGGCTTTGTATTTGAAAACTCCCATATAAATACTGCGTATTTAGTGACCAGATGATTTTCGTACGGCTCGGCTTCGCCCGGTTTGGCTTTGGTGTGAAACACCACATATTCTAAAGTCACAGTAAACTCTGGTGTCAAGTATTATTATAACTGCAGTAAAACAAAAATACAATAGCAGAAAAAAATTTTTAAAACTACTGCAAGAATGTTCACTTAAAAAATAACTTATTGAAACTTCAAAATTTCCAAGTTCAAAAAGCCACTGAAAAATAATAGATTTTTCTGCTGAAAATAAACAATAAAATTGTAATTGTTTACATTATGTTATAGGGTTCTTTTAACATGACAACAATCATAAAACATTCATTTCAGTAAACACTGTCTGTTGCTTTCACCATGGAGTTAAAAAAAATATTGCCTTAGACAATAAAACAATTCAGATAATATATGAAGAAATTGAATCTTAGACTTATTCCTTGGCCAAGAAAACTCTATATATTTTTATATAATGCATCTAGAAATGCTCTCCACAATTCAGTGTTGAATTCTATACTTGGCTTAATCAGCTGATAATCACCTGTAAAAGTAACTTTTAAATAATTGATAGTAATTGTTTGTTGTTACTCATCTTTTAAGGTTAGTTATACTTTAAAAATGTTATGTTACAAGCAGAAGCTACTTCTGCGAGAAAAAAATTTTAACTCGTATTTACTTTTGTGACATAATTTTTTTCAAGTAAAAGAGCTAAAGAGAAAAAATAGTCTTGAACCAGAAAGGAACCTTCATTAGAAATGTTTTCACATGCAAACTTTAATGTTTGGAAATCATCACAAGATTTGCTAAATTTCAGGCAAAGATCCAAAATTTAGTTAGAAATAAGAACTTTATAGGTTTATGTATAGTTATCGATTAGCAAATCTTTTAAAGCATTTTGTAAATTATTTCAATACCTAATATGTCTTATTTTCCTTGGTGCTACAGTCCAGTGTGGACCTTGGCCTCCTTAATGAGCCGTTGCCAGGAACTCGATTCTGTGCTGCTTTCCAGTTCCTCGCATTCAGCAGGGTTCTGGCATCCTGAACGATGCAATTTATCCAAGTCTAGGATGTCCTTTTGCTCTCATTTTGAGAATAGTTCCGATTAATAGGCTACTGGGTACAACACTTTCCTCCATCTGAGTCACATGCCTTGCCCACCTCAGTATTTCAATTTTTATTACTTTCACTATATCAGCTTCCCCTAACAACTCGTAAAGCTTACAATTTTTTCACCTCCACTACCTACCAACATTCACAGGGCCAAGAATCCTCGAGGATCTTCCTCTCAAAGATAACAAGGTTGCTTTTTCATTTCTCGTTAATGACCAAGCTTCAGAAACATAAGTTAGTACGGGACAGATCAACGTCTTATCATCATCTTTGTTTTCCTACTCACATACTGGGTGCTTAGGCATTTGTGTAATCCAAAGTATGCTTTATTAATACATTAAATAAACTTGATACAAATTCAAATTATTACCACTGAATAGATAAAAAAAGCTAGTTATTAAAAAGTCTGTTTTAAAAAATTTTACTTTATTTAGTACTTTTTTCAACCGAATTGTTATTATTCAAAATCCTAATTACAAGGTATAATCAGAAAGTTAAACTTTTAGAAAAAATATTGTAAAACATTAATAACAAATTTTGACCAGATTCGTTCAGAAGTTTTACTATTTGCTTTAAAAAGGTATTTTTATTAAACAATCTAGATTAGAGATACCCAAACTGGGTGAATTCGCCCAGTAGTGGGCGATTTTAGCAAACCATAGAGCGAAACTGACAGAATGTGAATTCTGTGGATGATTTGGAAAAAATGGTGGGAAAAAAATTTACTTTTTTCAAGCTTGTTGCAAATGAAGAACTAAAGCCGAAGTTCAAACTGGGTTACCAAGGATTTTGGCTTCAAAATGAAATTCGACAACTCTATCCTGGACTGTGGCACATCACAGAAAAGTTCTTTGTACCATTTCCTTCTTCGTTACATGGTTGGGAGAGGATTTAGTGAGGTAAGTAATCTTGCCACGAAGTATAGAAATAGGTTAGAAATAGAAAAGCAAGATCTTGGGAATTTTTCTGAAAAAATGGCTCTTGACATGAACAAATTGGTTGAAACCTATCCCTCACATTAATTAGACATAGGTATTCATGTTGTATAAAAATTCATGTAGTTTATAATTCATGATTGGTTTTCCTTTTTTAGACCTATTATTTGCAAAATTTTAATGTACATAATTATACCTAAGTAAACATGATGTACCTAGTAAGATAAAAATGTCCCTAAAAATACTCATTTCTCAACATATATGTACGTATTTGAATATATGTGTTGGGTAATTTTAAGATTAGTGTATTTTTTAAAATTAGGTGGGCAAAAAAATTCTTGAAAATGGGCAATGGATAGAAAATGTTTGGAAACACCTGCTCTAGATGATGTGCATGTGATTTAGAGCCCAAATGAAAAAATCAATAAAGTTCCTTGCATATTATTCAAGAAAATAGAGAATTTTGGTACCTTTTCTGTATCTGGGTGGAGTTCCTGGGCACCCACTTGTTGGGGAGGGGGGCGGATGTGAAAGCATTGCATACTAAAAAATAAGGCAGCTAAAAAATTCAAGTTTCAACCTATTACTATTTATAAAGTACTAGGCATTTTGTAAGCAACCCTTGCTACGAAGGCAATTTCTTTGAAATGATGCTTGATACAAAAACACCAACTTAGTATACAAAAGTTTAAAAGTTTACTTAACGGTCATTGTATTTCAACTGGATGATATTTTTAATTAATATCTATTAATAACTATTCAATGTTGTTTAGGTTAATGACAGATCAAAGACCAATTCATGCTTTTACAATACTCTACGTTTCTAATTTCTTTCTGAAATTCTTTTTTAAGAGCTCAATTTATCTGTTGGTGTATCTTGATCAATTTATTATTTTCAAGAGTTGGTATATCTATCTGTGATTTGTCTGGTTTAATTGTGATAAAAATTTGACTTTTAAATGTGAATTAAGAGTTTTGTATTGTTTGGTTTTTATTATGTTTAATGTATTGTTATGATTTTATAAATTGTAAACTATGGTTAAATATTAGATTAAAAGAATTGAGCTCTTGAAAAGGAATTTTGGAAAGAAATTCCAAACGTAGAGTATTGTAAAAACATGAATTAGTCTATCATTGAACTAAAAAAAATGGATGATATTTGTCACTGAGTAGCTAATTTATAAAGGCTAACAAAAGTTCTCAGCTTACTTACAGGGCCTATATCAATTGGATGATCTTTATCATAGAGCAACTAACTTATACAGAAAAAATATAAACAATCAGGATTTACTGGTTAGATTCACTAAACCCAGGTTTTCAGAACAGACTCTTGTGAAATTTCTGCTGCATCTAAAACAAAGGGGAAAGTAAAATAAAACATATAACAGCTGTATTTGGTATGTAGGTCTTAATACAAATTAGACCTTGATTTGAAATACCTAAAGAAGGCAAAATAACTGATGCTGTAAATTTGCAAAAAAAGACAAAAAGGTAATACATTAAGAATTCAATTGTTCATAAGTAAAATAATTTAATTATATTTTAGTATGTACAATATAACACAAAACAAAACCTTAAATGCATCTTATCGTTACTTTACACATCATTGCTATATATATCCCAAACATATAAATAAATATGTTTAATTATGTCAAAAAGATAATTATACATAAAATAGAAAACAATTCTTAACTAAAAATATGAGAACTTTTATAGGGAACATAATACTTTTAAACTAATTTAAGTTTGAAAATATCAGGTCTGAACCAAATTAAAGTGAGTTACAATTTGCAAAAGACATTCTGGAGATGTATGGAATTCAGATGTTTCAATAGAATCCATGATTATCCATGGTATTTAGTTTTAACACATTCCCTAACGCAATGTAACCAAAATAACTACTGGTGTAGACCGGCCGACTTACATATGCGCCGGGCGGTCTTTCTTCCTGAACCGACATATGAGAAGATGAAATGGACCGACGGCAAATTTAAAGAGTAGTCAATGGAAATTAACTTGAACCACATGTGTATAGTAATATTTATTTAGGGAATCATGTAGAAGGCTTCAAAAATACAAAGGCATTAAACGCAAAACTAAAATGATTCATTTTTTCAAACTACATTTCTATAAAGAATTACTGATTCTACAAGACTTCTTAAAGTTCATTAAAAATTCAACCTTTGTTATAACAATTTTCACTACAAAATGTTAAATTCAATGTATTTCTTCACTTATAATAATAAGTTAATTATATAATTTTAGCAACTATTGCAATTGTAGGTACAGTAGAACCTCTCAAACGATTCCCGAAAACTCGACATTCCGTAAAACTCAACAGGGCTGGTGAATTAATAATTTTTCACTGCCCATAACGTAAAGCTTTCTATCAGTACATAGGCCGCCCGAGAGCGCTAGAGACTTAGACTAAGTTACTGGGTTTTCCAAGGTTGTTCAACGCACCCTTTACCTGCCCAGCTGGGGCGTGCTATTGTTTGCACACGTTCGGGGATTTCTGTGGCCACTTTCCTTATCGTGAGGCCGCGCGTTGACCTAGGATTCCTGGGCAGGTCATAAACTACCCTCGCTACATTGTCGTCACTGGGCGTTTAGTTTAGTGTTTGTTGAGACACAGTTGTGGTCAGTTGCTTTTGTTCGAGAGTGTTTGACAATTGTTTAAACGAGTTTGTGCTGGAATATAGAGTGACAGTATGGCGGAGAAGAAGAGGAAACAAGTGTCAGTCTCAATGGAAGCAAGTTTAGTACCCTAAAAAGACTTGAGCATCGTGAAAGCGTAAATAATGTAGCACTAGACTTGAACATCGGTAGGTCTACAGTGCTCGGTTGGAAGAAAAAGATATCTGGAATTGAATCGTGGTGTTTGAAAAGACAGTGTACAGAATCCATCGCGGAACGAAAAACAATGAGAAGTGCAGAGTTCGAAAAAGTCAGAGAAACCCTTTACCAATGGTTCTGTGTGCACAGGGAGAAGGGAACGCCTATATCTGGACCCATCCTGCAAGAGAAAGCTCTTCAGTTTTATGAACAATTTAAGGATGAAGGAGAGCCTGGGTTTACAGCGAGCAATGGTTGGTTGTCAAAGTGGAAACAACGATATGGAATCAAGCTGCTCAGTATCTGCGGGGAAAAACTGTCAGCTGACCCTAACAACGTGAGTGACTTCAAGACCAAACTACACGAGTTTATTGAAAATGAAGGACTGTCGGGTGATCAAATCTACAATGCAGATGAGACAGGACTAAACTTTCGAATGCTTCCTACTAAAAGTTTAGCTCTGAGAGATGATAATACTGGTGCGCATGGTTTGAAAGGGTATAATCTTGTGTGGTATTTTAATTTATTGTTATAGTTTAGGGTGTTACGGTGAGTGACTATTAAGTTTTTTATTGTAATAAGGTATTTGTTAGTTGGGTCTGGGATTTGTTCGTATTTATTTTCTTTTATGTATGTCTAACTAAAACACAATTTACTGAAAAAGAAAAAATAATAATAACAAATTCCTTCAAATATAACCTACCTAACTTCAACAAAAAACAAATAATAAAAAACCTAATAGTTGACACAGAATCTAACATCCACAAAATTACCCACCAAAATACTGAACACATAAGAAATAATATTAATAATAAAATTAACCTAATAAAAACGGAAAAAAACAAAAAAACGGAACAATATATTAATAAAAAAGAAATTATAAAACTCAGAGAAAAACTAGAAAACAACGACTACTTAATATTAAAATCAGATAAAACAAATACTCCAGTAATAATAGAAAATACCAAATATATCGATTCAATGACTAACTACATAAAAGAAAATAAATACGAACAAATCCCAGACCCAACTAACAAATACCTTATTACAATAAAAAACTTAATAGTCACTCACCGTAACACCCTAAACTATAACAATAAATTAAAATACCACACAAGATTATACCCTTTCAAACCATGCGCACCAGTATTATCAGGGATACCTAAAATCCACAAACCCAACACACCATTTAGACCACTAATAAATTTCACAACAGCACCATCTTACATAATCGCAAAAATTCTAGACAAAATCCTAAGATCTAAAATACATATCAACAACACATACAATATAAAAAATGGATACGAATTAATTAATAAAATAAAAACGATAAAAACAAACAGCAACACAAAAATAATAAGTTATGATATAACTAACATGTACCCTAGTATCCCAATAGAAGAAACCATAGAAATAATAAAAAACAAACTGATACACAATAACGAAAAAAGAAACATAATAGATAGTATCATTACGCTAACCAAACACATATGTAACCAAAATTACTTCCAATTTAACAATAAATATTATAAACAAACAACAGGACTCCCCATGGGTTCACCCATATCATCTGTCATGTCAGAAATATATTTACAACACTTTGAACAAATAATAATTAAACCTATAATAAACACACACAATATCTCACTATGGACAAGGTATGTAGACGATATACTTGTAATATACCAACCTACCATTCACAACGAACACGTCATAATATTAAACAAACTAAATACATACAACGAAAACATACAATTCACCGTTGAAACAGAAACAAATAGAACAATCAACTTCCTCGACATTACTCTAAATATAAATGATAATAAAATAGAAACTACAGTATACAGGAAACCTACTTCCAACAACACCACAATACACTACAAACCTAACCACCCCTGGACACACAAAATTAACACTTACAGTAACATGATAAATAAAGCAATAAAATACACACAGGATAACAAACAAAAATTAAATGAAGAATTAGATAACATTACAAAAATAGCAATAGAAAATGGATACAACAAACACATTATAAAAAATATATACAATAAATTCACAAAAAAACCTAACCTCAACACAACACTACAACCGGAACACGAAAATAATGAAAATAAAAAAATCTACCTAAAATATAAATACACCAATAACAAAATAGAAAAAATAACAAATATATACAACAAAGAATACTACACTCCAACTTACAAACCAAACAACAAAATAATAAAATATCTTAATAACACAAACCACATAACAAATTCAGAAAAACATAACCTATCAGGAATTTACAAAATCACATGCAACAACTGTAACGCTTTTTACATAGGAAAAACAACCAGAACATTTAAAATAAGATTTGAAGAACATTATAGAGCATTCAAAAACAAAAATTCTAAAGTATCAAATGTTGCAGCACACCTAATATCCCATAAACACAAAATAACAAATTACGAAAATAACCTAACCATACTTGAAATAAATAACAACCCAATAGAACTAAACTCACTAGAAAAATACCACATTTATAAAAACATACACAACAATTTAATGAATCTACAAACAACATATACAGAAGACATACTATATAGAAATATCATACACACAGATCAAGAAAAAGTGCGCGTAATGTCAACAAATACCAACTTCACAGACCGAACATCTACAACAGAAAAACATCAGTGATTCGACAATGGTCAATTGACCGAAAGGTGCCTCATCACTCAAGGTAAAATTATTGCACTTAATGGTGGATAAAATTACTTACATAGTAATATATTAACTTCATATATATATATATATATATATATATATATATATATATATATATATATATATATATATGGACAACGTAAAATATCAATATATATATATATATAATACCTTTTCTTGTTTAATAATTTAAAACAACATAGGTTATTCAAATACAATAATATTTATTAATTTATATTAATATTCATATATGAATATAAATTAATAAATATTCTTGTATTTGAATAACCTATGTTGTTTTAATATATATATATATATATATATATATATATATATATATATATATATATATATAGGTTAGTTCTAGTAGAGCTTAAAGCTTATTTAGAAATTTTTGGATTAGATAGGAGACTGACAGACTTACCTAGTACCAATGGTCTAAAACTGGAATATCTTGGAAATAAATAAATAGACACACATAAAAACATACCACTATTGAAATATTCGACCATACAATATTTTTCAATCAAAAAAGAAGAAGTAAAGACTGAAGTGCAAATGATCTAAATATTTCAATAATGTGATATATTTTTGTGTCTATTTATTTATTTTCTAGGAATTGCAATTTTGGACTATTGCCACTAGGTAGGTCTGTCAGTCTCCTATCTAGTCCAAAAATTCCTACATACGAGGTGTGACAGTTAAATAATGAGACTAATTTTATTGCCCCGCTTGTG
>JBAIZL010000314.1:0-45667 GCA_036971475.1 Prosapia bicincta
GATTTGTACAAGATATATATAGGGGGAGTGTGAGCTAATAGAAGGGATTTGTACAAGATATATATAGGGGGAGTGTGAGCTAATAGAAGGGATTTGTACAAGATATATATAGGGGGAGTGTGAGCTAATAGAAGGGATTTGTACAAGATATATATAGGGGGAGTGTGAGCTAATAGAAGGGATTTGTACAAGATATATATAGGGGGAGTGTGAGCTAATAGAAGGGATTTGTACAAGATATATATAGGGGGAGTGTGAGCTAATAGAAGGGATTTGTACAAGATATATATAGGGGGAGTGTGAGCTAATAGAAGGGATTTGTACAAGATATATATAGGGGGAGTGTGAGCTAATAGAAGGGATTTGTACAAGATATATATAGGGGGAGTGTGAGCTAATAGAAGGGATTTGTACAAGATATATATAGGGGGAGTGTGAGCTAATAGAAGGGATTTGTACAAGATATATATAGGGGGAGTGTGAGCTAATAGAAGGGATTTGTACAAGATATATATAGGGGGAGTGTGAGCTAATAGAAGGGATTTGTACAAGATATATATAGGGGGAGTGTGAGCTAATAGAAGGGATTTGTACAAGATATATATAGGGGGAGTGTGAGCTAATAGAAGGGATTTGTACAAGATATATATAGGGGGAGTGTGAGCTAATAGAAGGGATTTGTACAAGATATATATAGGGGGAGTGTGAGCTAATAGAAGGGATTTGTACAAGATATATATAGGGGGAGTGTGAGCTAATAGAAGGGATTTGTACAAGATATATATAGGGGGAGTGTGAGCTAATAGAAGGGATTTGTACAAGATATATATAGGGGGAGTGTGAGCTAATAGAAGGGATTTGTACAAGATATATATAGGGGGAGTGTGAGCTAATAGAAGGGATTTGTACAAGATATATATAGGGGGAGTGTGAGCTAATAGAAGGGATTTGTACAAGATATATATAGGGGGAGTGTGAGCTAATAGAAGGGATTTGTACAAGATATATATAGGGGGAGTGTGAGCTAATAGAAGGGATTTGTACAAGATATATATAGGGGGAGTGTGAGCTAATAGAAGGGATTTGTACAAGATATATATAGGGGGAGTGTGAGCTAATAGAAGGGATTTGTACAAGATATATATAGGGGGAGTGTGAGCTAATAGAAGGGATTTGTACAAGATATATATAGGGGGAGTGTGAGCTAATAGAAGGGATTTGTACAAGATATATATAGGGGGAGTGTGAGCTAATAGAAGGGATTTGTACAAGATATATATAGGGGGAGTGTGAGCTAATAGAAGGGATTTGTACAAGATATATATAGGGGGAGTGTGAGCTAATAGAAGGGATTTGTACAAGATATATATAGGGGGAGTGTGAGCTAATAGAAGGGATTTGTACAAGATATATATAGGGGGAGTGTGAGCTAATAGAAGGGATTTGTACAAGATATATATAGGGGGCGTGTGAGCTAATAGAAGGGATTTGTACAAGATATATATAGGGGGAGTGTGAGCTAATAGAAGGGATTTGTACAAGATATATATAGGGGGAGTGTGAGCTAATAGAAGGGATTTGTACAAGATATATATAGGGGGAGTGTGAGCTAATAGAAGGGATTTGTACAAGATATATATAGGGGGAGTGTGAGCTAATAGAAGGGATTTGTACAAGATATATATAGGGGGAGTGTGAGCTAATAGAAGGGATTTGTACAAGATATATATAGGGGGAGTGTGAGCTAATAGAAGGGATTTGTACAAGATATATATAGGGGGAGTGTGAGCTAATAGAAGGGATTTGTACAAGATATATATAGGGGGAGTGTGAGCTAATAGAAGGGATTTGTACAAGATATATATAGGGGGAGTGTGAGCTAATAGAAGGGATTTGTACAAGATATATATAGGGGGAGTGTGAGCTAATAGAAGGGATTTGTACAAGATATATATAGGGGGAGTGTGAGCTAATAGAAGGGATTTGTACAAGATATATATAGGGGGAGTGTGAGCTAATAGAAGGGATTTGTACAAGATATATATAGGGGGAGTGTGAGCTAATAGAAGGGATTTGTACAAGATATATATAGGGGGAGTGTGAGCTAATAGAAGGGATTTGTACAAGATATATATAGGGGGAGTGTGAGCTAATAGAAGGGATTTGTACAAGATATATATAGGGGGAGTGTGAGCTAATAGAAGGGATTTGTACAAGATATATATAGGGGGAGTGTGAGCTAATAGAAGGGATTTGTACAAGATATATATAGGGGGAGTGTGAGCTAATAGAAGGGATTTGTACAAGATATATATAGGGGGAGTGTGAGCTAATAGAAGGGATTTGTACAAGATATATATAGGGGGAGTGTGAGCTAATAGAAGGGATTTGTACAAGATATATATAGGGGGAGTGTGAGCTAATAGAAGGGATTTGTACAAGATATATATAGGGGGAGTGTGAGCTAATAGAAGGGATTTGTACAAGATATATATAGGGGGAGTGTGAGCTAATAGAAGGGATTTGTACAAGATATATATAGGGGGAGTGTGAGCTAATAGAAGGGATTTGTACAAGATATATATAGGGGGAGTGTGAGCTAATAGAAGGGATTTGTACAAGATATATATAGGGGGAGTGTGAGCTAATAGAAGGGATTTGTACAAGATATATATAGGGGGAGTGTGAGCTAATAGAAGGGATTTGTACAAGATATATATAGGGGGAGTGTGAGCTAATAGAAGGGATTTGTACAAGATATATATAGGGGGAGTGTGAGCTAATAGAAGGGATTTGTACAAGATATATATAGGGGGAGTGTGAGCTAATAGAAGGGATTTGTACAAGATATATATAGGGGGAGTGTGAGCTAATAGAAGGGATTTGTACAAGATATATATAGGGGGAGTGTGAGCTAATAGAAGGGATTTGTACAAGATATATATAGGGGGAGTGTGAGCTAATAGAAGGGATTTGTACAAGATATATATAGGGGGAGTGTGAGCTAATAGAAGGGATTTGTACAAGATATATATAGGGGGAGTGTGAGCTAATAGAAGGGATTTGTACAAGATATATATAGGGGGAGTGTGAGCTAAGAAGGGATTTGTACAAGATATATATAGGGGGAGTGTGAGCTAATAGAAGGGATTTGTACAAGATATATATAGGGGGAGTGTGAGCTAATAGAAGGGATTTGTACAAGATATATATAGGGGGAGTGTGAGCTAATAGAAGGGATTTGTACAAGATATATATAGGGGGAGTGTGAGCTAATAGAAGGGATTTGTACAAGATATATATAGGGGGAGTGTGAGCTAATAGAAGGGATTTGTACAAGATATATATAGGGGGAGTGTGAGCTAATAGAAGGGATTTGTACAAGATATATATAGGGGGAGTGTGAGCTAATAGAAGGGATTTGTACAAGATATATATAGGGGGAGTGTGAGCTAATAGAAGGGATTTGTACAAGATATATATAGGGGGAGTGTGAGCTAATAGAAGGGATTTGTACAAGATATATATAGGGGGAGTGTGAGCTAATAGAAGGGATTTGTACAAGATATATATAGGGGGAGTGTGAGCTAATAGAAGGGATTTGTACAAGATATATATAGGGGGAGTGTGAGCTAATAGAAGGGATTTGTACAAGATATATATAGGGGGAGTGTGAGCTAATAGAAGGGATTTGTACAAGATATATATAGGGGGAGTGTGAGCTAATAGAAGGGATTTGTACAAGATATATATAGGGGGAGTGTGAGCTAATAGAAGGGATTTGTACAAGATATATATAGGGGGAGTGTGAGCTAATAGAAGGGATTTGTACAAGATATATATAGGGGGAGTGTGAGCTAATAGAAGGGATTTGTACAAGATATATATAGGGGGAGTGTGAGCTAATAGAAGGGATTTGTACAAGATATATATAGGGGGAGTGTGAGCTAATAGAAGGGATTTGTACAAGATATATATAGGGGGAGTGTGAGCTAATAGAAGGGATTTGTACAAGATATATATAGGGGGAGTGTGAGCTAATAGAAGGGATTTGTACAAGATATATATAGGGGGAGTGTGAGCTAATAGAAGGGATTTGTACAAGATATATATAGGGGGAGTGTGAGCTAATAGAAGGGATTTGTACAAGATATATATAGGGGGAGTGTGAGCTAATAGAAGGGATTTGTACAAGATATATATAGGGGGAGTGTGAGCTAATAGAAGGGATTTGTACAAGATATATATAGGGGGAGTGTGAGCTAATAGAAGGGATTTGTACAAGATATATATAGGGGGAGTGTGAGCTAATAGAAGGGATTTGTACAAGATATATATAGGGGGAGTGTGAGCTAATAGAAGGGATTTGTACAAGATATATATAGGGGGAGTGTGAGCTAATAGAAGGGATTTGTACAAGATATATATAGGGGGAGTGTGAGCTAATAGAAGGGATTTGTACAAGATATATATAGGGGGAGTGTGAGCTAATAGAAGGGATTTGTACAAGATATATATAGGGGGAGTGTGAGCTAATAGAAGGGATTTGTACAAGATATATATAGGGGGAGTGTGAGCTAATAGAAGGGATTTGTACAAGATATATATAGGGGGAGTGTGAGCTAATAGAAGGGATTTGTACAAGATATATATAGGGGGAGTGTGAGCTAATAGAAGGGATTTGTACAAGATATATATAGGGGGAGTGTGAGCTAATAGAAGGGATTTGTACAAGATATATATAGGGGGAGTGTGAGCTAATAGAAGGGATTTGTACAAGATATATATAGGGGGAGTGTGAGCTAATAGAAGGGATTTGTACAAGATATATATAGGGGGAGTGTGAGCTAATAGAAGGGATTTGTACAAGATATATATAGGGGGAGTGTGAGCTAATAGAAGGGATTTGTACAAGATATATATAGGGGGAGTGTGAGCTAATAGAAGGGATTTGTACAAGATATATATAGGGGGAGTGTGAGCTAATAGAAGGGATTTGTACAAGATATATATAGGGGGAGTGTGAGCTAATAGAAGGGATTTGTACAAGATATATATAGGGGGAGTGTGAGCTAATAGAAGGGATTTGTACAAGATATATATAGGGGGAGTGTGAGCTAATAGAAGGGATTTGTACAAGATATATATAGGGGGAGTGTGAGCTAATAGAAGGGATTTGTACAAGATATATATAGGGGGAGTGTGAGCTAATAGAAGGGATTTGTACAAGATATATATAGGGGGAGTGTGAGCTAATAGAAGGGATTTGTACAAGATATATATAGGGGGAGTGTGAGCTAATAGAAGGGATTTGTACAAGATATATATAGGGGGAGTGTGAGCTAATAGAAGGGATTTGTACAAGATATATATAGGGGGAGTGTGAGCTAATAGAAGGGATTTGTACAAGATATATATAGGGGGAGTGTGAGCTAATAGAAGGGATTTGTACAAGATATATATAGGGGGAGTGTGAGCTAATAGAAGGGATTTGTACAAGATATATATAGGGGGAGTGTGAGCTAATAGAAGGGATTTGTACAAGATATATATAGGGGGAGTGTGAGCTAATAGAAGGGATTTGTACAAGATATATATAGGGGGAGTGTGAGCTAATAGAAGGGATTTGTACAAGATATATATAGGGGGAGTGTGAGCTAATAGAAGGGATTTGTACAAGATATATATAGGGGGAGTGTGAGCTAATAGAAGGGATTTGTACAAGATATATATAGGGGGAGTGTGAGCTAATAGAAGGGATTTGT
This sequence comes from Prosapia bicincta, assembly GCA_036971475.1. Taxonomy (NCBI): domain Eukaryota; kingdom Metazoa; phylum Arthropoda; class Insecta; order Hemiptera; family Cercopidae; genus Prosapia; species Prosapia bicincta. The sequence continues at coordinate 5,766 of JBAIZL010000314.1, forward strand.
ACAAGATATATATAGGGGGAGTGTGAGCTAATAGAAGGGATTTGTACAAGATATATATAGGGGGAGTGTGAGCTAATAGAAGGGATTTGTACAAGATATATATAGGGGGAGTGTGAGCTAATAGAAGGGATTTGTACAAGATATATATAGGGGGAGTGTGAGCTAATAGAAGGGATTTGTACAAGATATATATAGGGGGAGTGTGAGCTAATAGAAGGGATTTGTACAAGATATATATAGGGGGAGTGTGAGCTAATAGAAGGGATTTGTACAAGATATATATAGGGGGAGTGTGAGCTAATAGAAGGGATTTGTACAAGATATATATAGGGGGAGTGTGAGCTAATAGAAGGGATTTGTACAAGATATATATAGGGGGAGTGTGAGCTAATAGAAGGGATTTGTACAAGATATATATAGGGGGAGTGTGAGCTAATAGAAGGGATTTGTACAAGATATATATAGGGGGAGTGTGAGCTAATAGAAGGGATTTGTACAAGATATATATAGGGGGAGTGTGAGCTAATAGAAGGGATTTGTACAAGATATATATAGGGGGAGTGTGAGCTAATAGAAGGGATTTGTACAAGATATATATAGGGGGAGTGTGAGCTAATAGAAGGGATTTGTACAAGATATATATAGGGGGAGTGTGAGCTAATAGAAGGGATTTGTACAAGATATATATAGGGGGAGTGTGAGCTAATAGAAGGGATTTGTACAAGATATATATAGGGGGAGTGTGAGCTAATAGAAGGGATTTGTACAAGATATATATAGGGGGAGTGTGAGCTAATAGAAGGGATTTGTACAAGATATATATAGGGGGAGTGTGAGCTAATAGAAGGGATTTGTACAAGATATATATAGGGGGAGTGTGAGCTAATAGAAGGGATTTGTACAAGATATATATAGGGGGAGTGTGAGCTAATAGAAGGGATTTGTACAAGATATATATAGGGGGAGTGTGAGCTAATAGAAGGGATTTGTACAAGATATATATAGGGGGAGTGTGAGCTAATAGAAGGGATTTGTACAAGATATATATAGGGGGAGTGTGAGCTAATAGAAGGGATTTGTACAAGATATATATAGGGGGAGTGTGAGCTAATAGAAGGGATTTGTACAAGATATATATAGGGGGAGTGTGAGCTAATAGAAGGGATTTGTACAAGATATATATAGGGGGAGTGTGAGCTAATAGAAGGGATTTGTACAAGATATATATAGGGGGAGTGTGAGCTAATAGAAGGGATTTGTACAAGATATATATAGGGGGAGTGTGAGCTAATAGAAGGGATTTGTACAAGATATATATAGGGGGAGTGTGAGCTAATAGAAGGGATTTGTACAAGATATATATAGGGGGAGTGTGAGCTAATAGAAGGGATTTGTACAAGATATATATAGGGGGAGTGTGAGCTAATAGAAGGGATTTGTACAAGATATATATAGGGGGAGTGTGAGCTAATAGAAGGGATTTGTACAAGATATATATAGGGGGAGTGTGAGCTAATAGAAGGGATTTGTACAAGATATATATAGGGGGAGTGTGAGCTAATAGAAGGGATTTGTACAAGATATATATAGGGGGAGTGTGAGCTAATAGAAGGGATTTGTACAAGATATATATAGGGGGAGTGTGAGCTAATAGAAGGGATTTGTACAAGATATATATAGGGGGAGTGTGAGCTAATAGAAGGGATTTGTACAAGATATATATAGGGGGAGTGTGAGCTAATAGAAGGGATTTGTACAAGATATATATAGGGGGAGTGTGAGCTAATAGAAGGGATTTGTACAAGATATATATAGGGGGAGTGTGAGCTAATAGAAGGGATTTGTACAAGATATATATAGGGGGAGTGTGAGCTAATAGAAGGGATTTGTACAAGATATATATAGGGGGAGTGTGAGCTAATAGAAGGGATTTGTACAAGATATATATAGGGGGAGTGTGAGCTAATAGAAGGGATTTGTACAAGATATATATAGGGGGAGTGTGAGCTAATAGAAGGGATTTGTACAAGATATATATAGGGGGAGTGTGAGCTAATAGAAGGGATTTGTACAAGATATATATAGGGGGAGTGTGAGCTAATAGAAGGGATTTGTACAAGATATATATAGGGGGAGTGTGAGCTAATAGAAGGGATTTGTACAAGATATATATAGGGGGAGTGTGAGCTAATAGAAGGGATTTGTACAAGATATATATAGGGGGAGTGTGAGCTAATAGAAGGGATTTGTACAAGATATATATAGGGGGAGTGTGAGCTAATAGAAGGGATTTGTACAAGATATATATAGGGGGAGTGTGAGCTAATAGAAGGGATTTGTACAAGATATATATAGGGGGAGTGTGAGCTAATAGAAGGGATTTGTACAAGATATATATAGGGGGAGTGTGAGCTAATAGAAGGGATTTGTACAAGATATATATAGGGGGAGTGTGAGCTAATAGAAGGGATTTGTACAAGATATATATAGGGGGAGTGTGAGCTAATAGAAGGGATTTGTACAAGATATATATAGGGGGAGTGTGAGCTAATAGAAGGGATTTGTACAAGATATATATAGGGGGAGTGTGAGCTAATAGAAGGGATTTGTACAAGATATATATAGGGGGAGTGTGAGCTAATAGAAGGGATTTGTACAAGATATATATAGGGGGAGTGTGAGCTAATAGAAGGGATTTGTACAAGATATATATAGGGGGAGTGTGAGCTAATAGAAGGGATTTGTACAAGATATATATAGGGGGAGTGTGAGCTAATAGAAGGGATTTGTACAAGATATATATAGGGGGAGTGTGAGCTAATAGAAGGGATTTGTACAAGATATATATAGGGGGAGTGTGAGCTAATAGAAGGGATTTGTACAAGATATATATAGGGGGAGTGTGAGCTAATAGAAGGGATTTGTACAAGATATATATAGGGGGAGTGTGAGCTAATAGAAGGGATTTGTACAAGATATATATAGGGGGAGTGTGAGCTAATAGAAGGGATTTGTACAAGATATATATAGGGGGAGTGTGAGCTAATAGAAGGGATTTGTACAAGATATATATAGGGGGAGTGTGAGCTAATAGAAGGGATTTGTACAAGATATATATAGGGGGAGTGTGAGCTAATAGAAGGGATTTGTACAAGATATATATAGGGGGAGTGTGAGCTAATAGAAGGGATTTGTACAAGATATATATAGGGGGAGTGTGAGCTAATAGAAGGGATTTGTACAAGATATATATAGGGGGAGTGTGAGCTAATAGAAGGGATTTGTACAAGATATATATAGGGGGAGTGTGAGCTAATAGAAGGGATTTGTACAAGATATATATAGGGGGAGTGTGAGCTAATAGAAGGGATTTGTACAAGATATATATAGGGGGAGTGTGAGCTAATAGAAGGGATTTGTACAAGATATATATAGGGGGAGTGTGAGCTAATAGAAGGGATTTGTACAAGATATATATAGGGGGAGTGTGAGCTAATAGAAGGGATTTGTACAAGATATATATAGGGGGAGTGTGAGCTAATAGAAGGGATTTGTACAAGATATATATAGGGGGAGTGTGAGCTAATAGAAGGGATTTGTACAAGATATATATAGGGGGAGTGTGAGCTAATAGAAGGGATTTGTACAAGATATATATAGGGGGAGTGTGAGCTAATAGAAGGGATTTGTACAAGATATATATAGGGGGAGTGTGAGCTAATAGAAGGGATTTGTACAAGATATATATAGGGGGAGTGTGAGCTAATAGAAGGGATTTGTACAAGATATATATAGGGGGAGTGTGAGCTAATAGAAGGGATTTGTACAAGATATATATAGGGGGAGTGTGAGCTAATAGAAGGGATTTGTACAAGATATATATAGGGGGAGTGTGAGCTAATAGAAGGGATTTGTACAAGATATATATAGGGGGAGTGTGAGCTAATAGAAGGGATTTGTACAAGATATATATAGGGGGAGTGTGAGCTAATAGAAGGGATTTGTACAAGATATATATAGGGGGAGTGTGAGCTAATAGAAGGGATTTGTACAAGATATATATAGGGGGAGTGTGAGCTAATAGAAGGGATTTGTACAAGATATATATAGGGGGAGTGTGAGCTAATAGAAGGGATTTGTACAAGATATATATAGGGGGAGTGTGAGCTAATAGAAGGGATTTGTACAAGATATATATAGGGGGAGTGTGAGCTAATAGAAGGGATTTGTACAAGATATATATAGGGGGAGTGTGAGCTAATAGAAGGGATTTGTACAAGATATATATAGGGGGAGTGTGAGCTAATAGAAGGGATTTGTACAAGATATATATAGGGGGAGTGTGAGCTAATAGAAGGGATTTGTACAAGATATATATAGGGGGAGTGTGAGCTAATAGAAGGGATTTGTACAAGATATATAGGGGGAGTGTGAGCTAATAGAAGGGATTTGTACAAGATATATATAGGGGGAGTGTGAGCTAATAGAAGGGATTTGTACAAGATATATATAGGGGGAGTGTGAGCTAATAGAAGGGATTTGTACAAGATATATATAGGGGGAGTGTGAGCTAATAGAAGGGATTTGTACAAGATATATATAGGGGGAGTGTGAGCTAATAGAAGGGATTTGTACAAGATATATATAGGGGGAGTGTGAGCTAATAGAAGGGATTTGTACAAGATATATATAGGGGGAGTGTGAGCTAATAGAAGGGATTTGTACAAGATATATATAGGGGGAGTGTGAGCTAATAGAAGGGATTTGTACAAGATATATATAGGGGGAGTGTGAGCTAATAGAAGGGATTTGTACAAGATATATATAGGGGGAGTGTGAGCTAATAGAAGGGATTTGTACAAGATATATATAGGGGGAGTGTGAGCTAATAGAAGGGATTTGTACAAGATATATATAGGGGGAGTGTGAGCTAATAGAAGGGATTTGTACAAGATATATATAGGGGGAGTGTGAGCTAATAGAAGGGATTTGTACAAGATATATATAGGGGGAGTGTGAGCTAATAGAAGGGATTTGTACAAGATATATATAGGGGGAGTGTGAGCTAATAGAAGGGATTTGTACAAGATATATATAGGGGGAGTGTGAGCTAATAGAAGGGATTTGTACAAGATATATATAGGGGGAGTGTGAGCTAATAGAAGGGATTTGTACAAGATATATATAGGGGGAGTGTGAGCTAATAGAAGGGATTTGTACAAGATATATATAGGGGGAGTGTGAGCTAATAGAAGGGATTTGTACAAGATATATATAGGGGGAGTGTGAGCTAATAGAAGGGATTTGTACAAGATATATATAGGGGGAGTGTGAGCTAATAGAAGGGATTTGTACAAGATATATATAGGGGGAGTGTGAGCTAATAGAAGGGATTTGTACAAGATATATATAGGGGGAGTGTGAGCTAATAGAAGGGATTTGTACAAGATATATATAGGGGGAGTGTGAGCTAATAGAAGGGATTTGTACAAGATATATATAGGGGGAGTGTGAGCTAATAGAAGGGATTTGTACAAGATATATATAGGGGGAGTGTGAGCTAATAGAAGGGATTTGTACAAGATATATATAGGGGGAGTGTGAGCTAATAGAAGGGATTTGTACAAGATATATATAGGGGGAGTGTGAGCTAATAGAAGGGATTTGTACAAGATATATATAGGGGGAGTGTGAGCTAATAGAAGGGATTTGTACAAGATATATATAGGGGGAGTGTGAGCTAATAGAAGGGATTTGTACAAGATATATATAGGGGGAGTGTGAGCTAATAGAAGGGATTTGTACAAGATATATATAGGGGGAGTGTGAGCTAATAGAAGGGATTTGTACAAGATATATATAGGGGGAGTGTGAGCTAATAGAAGGGATTTGTACAAGATATATATAGGGGGAGTGTGAGCTAATAGAAGGGATTTGTACAAGATATATATAGGGGGAGTGTGAGCTAATAGAAGGGATTTGTACAAGATATATATAGGGGGAGTGTGAGCTAATAGAAGGGATTTGTACAAGATATATATAGGGGGAGTGTGAGCTAATAGAAGGGATTTGTACAAGATATATATAGGGGGAGTGTGAGCTAATAGAAGGGATTTGTACAAGATATATATAGGGGGAGTGTGAGCTAATAGAAGGGATTTGTACAAGATATATATAGGGGGAGTGTGAGCTAATAGAAGGGATTTGTACAAGATATATATAGGGGGAGTGTGAGCTAATAGAAGGGATTTGTACAAGATATATATAGGGGGAGTGTGAGCTAATAGAAGGGATTTGTACAAGATATATATAGGGGGAGTGTGAGCTAATAGAAGGGATTTGTACAAGATATATATAGGGGGAGTGTGAGCTAATAGAAGGGATTTGTACAAGATATATATAGGGGGAGTGTGAGCTAATAGAAGGGATTTGTACAAGATATATATAGGGGGAGTGTGAGCTAATAGAAGGGATTTGTACAAGATATATATAGGGGGAGTGTGAGCTAATAGAAGGGATTTGTACAAGATATATATAGGGGGAGTGTGAGCTAATAGAAGGGATTTGTACAAGATATATATAGGGGGAGTGTGAGCTAATAGAAGGGATTTGTACAAGATATATATAGGGGGAGTGTGAGCTAATAGAAGGGATTTGTACAAGATATATATAGGGGGAGTGTGAGCTAATAGAAGGGATTTGTACAAGATATATATAGGGGGAGTGTGAGCTAATAGAAGGGATTTGTACAAGATATATATAGGGGGAGTGTGAGCTAATAGAAGGGATTTGTACAAGATATATATAGGGGGAGTGTGAGCTAATAGAAGGGATTTGTACAAGATATATATAGGGGGAGTGTGAGCTAATAGAAGGGATTTGTACAAGATATATATAGGGGGAGTGTGAGCTAATAGAAGGGATTTGTACAAGATATATATAGGGGGAGTGTGAGCTAATAGAAGGGATTTGTACAAGATATATATAGGGGGAGTGTGAGCTAATAGAAGGGATTTGTACAAGATATATATAGGGGGAGTGTGAGCTAATAGAAGGGATTTGTACAAGATATATATAGGGGGAGTGTGAGCTAATAGAAGGGATTTGTACAAGATATATATAGGGGGAGTGTGAGCTAATAGAAGGGATTTGTACAAGATATATATAGGGGGAGTGTGAGCTAATAGAAGGGATTTGTACAAGATATATATAGGGGGAGTGTGAGCTAATAGAAGGGATTTGTACAAGATATATATAGGGGGAGTGTGAGCTAATAGAAGGGATTTGTACAAGATATATATAGGGGGAGTGTGAGCTAATAGAAGGGATTTGTACAAGATATATATAGGGGGAGTGTGAGCTAATAGAAGGGATTTGTACAAGATATATATAGGGGGAGTGTGAGCTAATAGAAGGGATTTGTACAAGATATATATAGGGGGAGTGTGAGCTAATAGAAGGGATTTGTACAAGATATATATAGGGGGAGTGTGAGCTAATAGAAGGGATTTGTACAAGATATATATAGGGGGAGTGTGAGCTAATAGAAGGGATTTGTACAAGATATATATAGGGGGAGTGTGAGCTAATAGAAGGGATTTGTACAAGATATATATAGGGGGAGTGTGAGCTAATAGAAGGGATTTGTACAAGATATATATAGGGGGAGTGTGAGCTAATAGAAGGGATTTGTACAAGATATATATAGGGGGAGTGTGAGCTAATAGAAGGGATTTGTACAAGATATATATAGGGGGAGTGTGAGCTAATAGAAGGGATTTGTACAAGATATATATAGGGGGAGTGTGAGCTAATAGAAGGGATTTGTACAAGATATATATAGGGGGAGTGTGAGCTAATAGAAGGGATTTGTACAAGATATATATAGGGGGAGTGTGAGCTAATAGAAGGGATTTGTACAAGATATATATAGGGGGAGTGTGAGCTAATAGAAGGGATTTGTACAAGATATATATAGGGGGAGTGTGAGCTAATAGAAGGGATTTGTACAAGATATATATAGGGGGAGTGTGAGCTAATAGAAGGGATTTGTACAAGATATATATAGGGGGAGTGTGAGCTAATAGAAGGGATTTGTACAAGATATATATAGGGGGAGTGTGAGCTAATAGAAGGGATTTGTACAAGATATATATAGGGGGAGTGTGAGCTAATAGAAGGGATTTGTACAAGATATATATAGGGGGAGTGTGAGCTAATAGAAGGGATTTGTACAAGATATATATAGGGGGAGTGTGAGCTAATAGAAGGGATTTGTACAAGATATATATAGGGGGAGTGTGAGCTAATAGAAGGGATTTGTACAAGATATATATAGGGGGAGTGTGAGCTAATAGAAGGGATTTGTACAAGATATATATAGGGGGAGTGTGAGCTAATAGAAGGGATTTGTACAAGATATATATAGGGGGAGTGTGAGCTAATAGAAGGGATTTGTACAAGATATATATAGGGGGAGTGTGAGCTAATAGAAGGGATTTGTACAAGATATATATAGGGGGAGTGTGAGCTAATAGAAGGGATTTGTACAAGATATATATAGGGGGAGTGTGAGCTAATAGAAGGGATTTGTACAAGATATATATAGGGGGAGTGTGAGCTAATAGAAGGGATTTGTACAAGATATATATAGGGGGAGTGTGAGCTAATAGAAGGGATTTGTACAAGATATATATAGGGGGAGTGTGAGCTAATAGAAGGGATTTGTACAAGATATATATAGGGGGAGTGTGAGCTAATAGAAGGGATTTGTACAAGATATATATAGGGGGAGTGTGAGCTAATAGAAGGGATTTGTACAAGATATATATAGGGGGAGTGTGAGCTAATAGAAGGGATTTGTACAAGATATATATAGGGGGAGTGTGAGCTAATAGAAGGGATTTGTACAAGATATATATAGGGGGAGTGTGAGCTAATAGAAGGGATTTGTACAAGATATATATAGGGGGAGTGTGAGCTAATAGAAGGGATTTGTACAAGATATATATAGGGGGAGTGTGAGCTAATAGAAGGGATTTGTACAAGATATATATAGGGGGAGTGTGAGCTAATAGAAGGGATTTGTACAAGATATATATAGGGGGAGTGTGAGCTAATAGAAGGGATTTGTACAAGATATATATAGGGGGAGTGTGAGCTAATAGAAGGGATTTGTACAAGATATATATAGGGGGAGTGTGAGCTAATAGAAGGGATTTGTACAAGATATATATAGGGGGAGTGTGAGCTAATAGAAGGGATTTGTACAAGATATATATAGGGGGAGTGTGAGCTAATAGAAGGGATTTGTACAAGATATATATAGGGGGAGTGTGAGCTAATAGAAGGGATTTGTACAAGATATATATAGGGGGAGTGTGAGCTAATAGAAGGGATTTGTACAAGATATATATAGGGGGAGTGTGAGCTAATAGAAGGGATTTGTACAAGATATATATAGGGGGAGTGTGAGCTAATAGAAGGGATTTGTACAAGATATATATAGGGGGAGTGTGAGCTAATAGAAGGGATTTGTACAAGATATATATAGGGGGAGTGTGAGCTAATAGAAGGGATTTGTACAAGATATATATAGGGGGAGTGTGAGCTAATAGAAGGGATTTGTACAAGATATATATAGGGGGAGTGTGAGCTAATAGAAGGGATTTGTACAAGATATATATAGGGGGAGTGTGAGCTAATAGAAGGGATTTGTACAAGATATATATAGGGGGAGTGTGAGCTAATAGAAGGGATTTGTACAAGATATATATAGGGGGAGTGTGAGCTAATAGAAGGGATTTGTACAAGATATATATAGGGGGAGTGTGAGCTAATAGAAGGGATTTGTACAAGATATATATAGGGGGAGTGTGAGCTAATAGAAGGGATTTGTACAAGATATATATAGGGGGAGTGTGAGCTAATAGAAGGGATTTGTACAAGATATATATAGGGGGAGTGTGAGCTAATAGAAGGGATTTGTACAAGATATATATAGGGGGAGTGTGAGCTAATAGAAGGGATTTGTACAAGATATATATAGGGGGAGTGTGAGCTAATAGAAGGGATTTGTACAAGATATATATAGGGGGAGTGTGAGCTAATAGAAGGGATTTGTACAAGATATATATAGGGGGAGTGTGAGCTAATAGAAGGGATTTGTACAAGATATATATAGGGGGAGTGTGAGCTAATAGAAGGGATTTGTACAAGATATATATAGGGGGAGTGTGAGCTAATAGAAGGGATTTGTACAAGATATATATAGGGGGAGTGTGAGCTAATAGAAGGGATTTGTACAAGATATATATAGGGGGAGTGTGAGCTAATAGAAGGGATTTGTACAAGATATATATAGGGGGAGTGTGAGCTAATAGAAGGGATTTGTACAAGATATATATAGGGGGAGTGTGAGCTAATAGAAGGGATTTGTACAAGATATATATAGGGGGAGTGTGAGCTAATAGAAGGGATTTGTACAAGATATATATAGGGGGAGTGTGAGCTAATAGAAGGGATTTGTACAAGATATATATAGGGGGAGTGTGAGCTAATAGAAGGGATTTGTACAAGATATATATAGGGGGAGTGTGAGCTAATAGAAGGGATTTGTACAAGATATATATAGGGGGAGTGTGAGCTAATAGAAGGGATTTGTACAAGATATATATAGGGGGAGTGTGAGCTAATAGAAGGGATTTGTACAAGATATATATAGGGGGAGTGTGAGCTAATAGAAGGGATTTGTACAAGATATATATAGGGGGAGTGTGAGCTAATAGAAGGGATTTGTACAAGATATATATAGGGGGAGTGTGAGCTAATAGAAGGGATTTGTACAAGATATATATAGGGGGAGTGTGAGCTAATAGAAGGGATTTGTACAAGATATATATAGGGGGAGTGTGAGCTAATAGAAGGGATTTGTACAAGATATATATAGGGGGAGTGTGAGCTAATAGAAGGGATTTGTACAAGATATATATAGGGGGAGTGTGAGCTAATAGAAGGGATTTGTACAAGATATATATAGGGGGAGTGTGAGCTAATAGAAGGGATTTGTACAAGATATATATAGGGGGAGTGTGAGCTAATAGAAGGGATTTGTACAAGATATATATAGGGGGAGTGTGAGCTAATAGAAGGGATTTGTACAAGATATATATAGGGGGAGTGTGAGCTAATAGAAGGGATTTGTACAAGATATATATAGGGGGAGTGTGAGCTAATAGAAGGGATTTGTACAAGATATATATAGGGGGAGTGTGAGCTAATAGAAGGGATTTGTACAAGATATATATAGGGGGAGTGTGAGCTAATAGAAGGGATTTGTACAAGATATATATAGGGGGAGTGTGAGCTAATAGAAGGGATTTGTACAAGATATATATAGGGGGAGTGTGAGCTAATAGAAGGGATTTGTACAAGATATATATAGGGGGAGTGTGAGCTAATAGAAGGGATTTGTACAAGATATATATAGGGGGAGTGTGAGCTAATAGAAGGGATTTGTACAAGATATATATAGGGGGAGTGTGAGCTAATAGAAGGGATTTGTACAAGATATATATAGGGGGAGTGTGAGCTAATAGAAGGGATTTGTACAAGATATATATAGGGGGAGTGTGAGCTAATAGAAGGGATTTGTACAAGATATATATAGGGGGAGTGTGAGCTAATAGAAGGGATTTGTACAAGATATATATAGGGGGAGTGTGAGCTAATAGAAGGGATTTGTACAAGATATATATAGGGGGAGTGTGAGCTAATAGAAGGGATTTGTACAAGATATATATAGGGGGAGTGTGAGCTAATAGAAGGGATTTGTACAAGATATATATAGGGGGAGTGTGAGCTAATAGAAGGGATTTGTACAAGATATATATAGGGGGAGTGTGAGCTAATAGAAGGGATTTGTACAAGATATATATAGGGGGAGTGTGAGCTAATAGAAGGGATTTGTACAAGATATATATAGGGGGAGTGTGAGCTAATAGAAGGGATTTGTACAAGATATATATAGGGGGAGTGTGAGCTAATAGAAGGGATTTGTACAAGATATATATAGGGGGAGTGTGAGCTAATAGAAGGGATTTGTACAAGATATATATAGGGGGAGTGTGAGCTAATAGAAGGGATTTGTACAAGATATATATAGGGGGAGTGTGAGCTAATAGAAGGGATTTGTACAAGATATATATAGGGGGAGTGTGAGCTAATAGAAGGGATTTGTACAAGATATATATAGGGGGAGTGTGAGCTAATAGAAGGGATTTGTACAAGATATATATAGGGGGAGTGTGAGCTAATAGAAGGGATTTGTACAAGATATATATAGGGGGAGTGTGAGCTAATAGAAGGGATTTGTACAAGATATATATAGGGGGAGTGTGAGCTAATAGAAGGGATTTGTACAAGATATATATAGGGGGAGTGTGAGCTAATAGAAGGGATTTGTACAAGATATATATAGGGGGAGTGTGAGCTAATAGAAGGGATTTGTACAAGATATATATAGGGGGAGTGTGAGCTAATAGAAGGGATTTGTACAAGATATATATAGGGGGAGTGTGAGCTAATAGAAGGGATTTGTACAAGATATATATAGGGGGAGTGTGAGCTAATAGAAGGGATTTGTACAAGATATATATAGGGGGAGTGTGAGCTAATAGAAGGGATTTGTACAAGATATATATAGGGGGAGTGTGAGCTAATAGAAGGGATTTGTACAAGATATATATAGGGGGAGTGTGAGCTAATAGAAGGGATTTGTACAAGATATATATAGGGGGAGTGTGAGCTAATAGAAGGGATTTGTACAAGATATATATAGGGGGAGTGTGAGCTAATAGAAGGGATTTGTACAAGATATATATAGGGGGAGTGTGAGCTAATAGAAGGGATTTGTACAAGATATATATAGGGGGAGTGTGAGCTAATAGAAGGGATTTGTACAAGATATATATAGGGGGAGTGTGAGCTAATAGAAGGGATTTGTACAAGATATATATAGGGGGAGTGTGAGCTAATAGAAGGGATTTGTACAAGATATATATAGGGGGAGTGTGAGCTAATAGAAGGGATTTGTACAAGATATATATAGGGGGAGTGTGAGCTAATAGAAGGGATTTGTACAAGATATATATAGGGGGAGTGTGAGCTAATAGAAGGGATTTGTACAAGATATATATAGGGGGAGTGTGAGCTAATAGAAGGGATTTGTACAAGATATATATAGGGGGAGTGTGAGCTAATAGAAGGGATTTGTACAAGATATATATAGGGGGAGTGTGAGCTAATAGAAGGGATTTGTACAAGATATATATAGGGGGAGTGTGAGCTAATAGAAGGGATTTGTACAAGATATATATAGGGGGAGTGTGAGCTAATAGAAGGGATTTGTACAAGATATATATAGGGGGAGTGTGAGCTAATAGAAGGGATTTGTACAAGATATATATAGGGGGAGTGTGAGCTAATAGAAGGGATTTGTACAAGATATATATAGGGGGAGTGTGAGCTAATAGAAGGGATTTGTACAAGATATATATAGGGGGAGTGTGAGCTAATAGAAGGGATTTGTACAAGATATATAGGGGGAGTGTGAGCTAATAGAAGGGATTTGTACAAGATATATATAGGGGGAGTGTGAGCTAATAGAAGGGATTTGTACAAGATATATATAGGGGGAGTGTGAGCTAATAGAAGGGATTTGTACAAGATATATATAGGGGGAGTGTGAGCTAATAGAAGGGATTTGTACAAGATATATATAGGGGGAGTGTGAGCTAATAGAAGGGATTTGTACAAGATATATATAGGGGGAGTGTGAGCTAATAGAAGGGATTTGTACAAGATATATATAGGGGGAGTGTGAGCTAATAGAAGGGATTTGTACAAGATATATATAGGGGGAGTGTGAGCTAATAGAAGGGATTTGTACAAGATATATATAGGGGGAGTGTGAGCTAATAGAAGGGATTTGTACAAGATATATATAGGGGGAGTGTGAGCTAATAGAAGGGATTTGTACAAGATATATATAGGGGGAGTGTGAGCTAATAGAAGGGATTTGTACAAGATATATATAGGGGGAGTGTGAGCTAATAGAAGGGATTTGTACAAGATATATATAGGGGGAGTGTGAGCTAATAGAAGGGATTTGTACAAGATATATATAGGGGGAGTGTGAGCTAATAGAAGGGATTTGTACAAGATATATATAGGGGGAGTGTGAGCTAATAGAAGGGATTTGTACAAGATATATATAGGGGGAGTGTGAGCTAATAGAAGGGATTTGTACAAGATATATATAGGGGGAGTGTGAGCTAATAGAAGGGATTTGTACAAGATATATATAGGGGGAGTGTGAGCTAATAGAAGGGATTTGTACAAGATATATATAGGGGGAGTGTGAGCTAATAGAAGGGATTTGTACAAGATATATATAGGGGGAGTGTGAGCTAATAGAAGGGATTTGTACAAGATATATATAGGGGGAGTGTGAGCTAATAGAAGGGATTTGTACAAGATATATATAGGGGGAGTGTGAGCTAATAGAAGGGATTTGTACAAGATATATATAGGGGGAGTGTGAGCTAATAGAAGGGATTTGTACAAGATATATATAGGGGGAGTGTGAGCTAATAGAAGGGATTTGTACAAGATATATATAGGGGGAGTGTGAGCTAATAGAAGGGATTTGTACAAGATATATATAGGGGGAGTGTGAGCTAATAGAAGGGATTTGTACAAGATATATATAGGGGGAGTGTGAGCTAATAGAAGGGATTTGTACAAGATATATATAGGGGGAGTGTGAGCTAATAGAAGGGATTTGTACAAGATATATATAGGGGGAGTGTGAGCTAATAGAAGGGATTTGTACAAGATATATATAGGGGGAGTGTGAGCTAATAGAAGGGATTTGTACAAGATATATATAGGGGGAGTGTGAGCTAATAGAAGGGATTTGTACAAGATATATATAGGGGGAGTGTGAGCTAATAGAAGGGATTTGTACAAGATATATATAGGGGGAGTGTGAGCTAATAGAAGGGATTTGTACAAGATATATATAGGGGGAGTGTGAGCTAATAGAAGGGATTTGTACAAGATATATATAGGGGGAGTGTGAGCTAATAGAAGGGATTTGTACAAGATATATATAGGGGGAGTGTGAGCTAATAGAAGGGATTTGTACAAGATATATATAGGGGGAGTGTGAGCTAATAGAAGGGATTTGTACAAGATATATATAGGGGGAGTGTGAGCTAATAGAAGGGATTTGTACAAGATATATATAGGGGGAGTGTGAGCTAATAGAAGGGATTTGTACAAGATATATATAGGGGGAGTGTGAGCTAATAGAAGGGATTTGTACAAGATATATATAGGGGGAGTGTGAGCTAATAGAAGGGATTTGTACAAGATATATATAGGGGGAGTGTGAGCTAATAGAAGGGATTTGTACAAGATATATATAGGGGGAGTGTGAGCTAATAGAAGGGATTTGTACAAGATATATATAGGGGGAGTGTGAGCTAATAGAAGGGATTTGTACAAGATATATATAGGGGGAGTGTGAGCTAATAGAAGGGATTTGTACAAGATATATATAGGGGGAGTGTGAGCTAATAGAAGGGATTTGTACAAGATATATATAGGGGGAGTGTGAGCTAATAGAAGGGATTTGTACAAGATATATATAGGGGGAGTGTGAGCTAATAGAAGGGATTTGTACAAGATATATATAGGGGGAGTGTGAGCTAATAGAAGGGATTTGTACAAGATATATATAGGGGGAGTGTGAGCTAATAGAAGGGATTTGTACAAGATATATATAGGGGGAGTGTGAGCTAATAGAAGGGATTTGTACAAGATATATATAGGGGGAGTGTGAGCTAATAGAAGGGATTTGTACAAGATATATATAGGGGGAGTGTGAGCTAATAGAAGGGATTTGTACAAGATATATATAGGGGGAGTGTGAGCTAATAGAAGGGATTTGTACAAGATATATATAGGGGGAGTGTGAGCTAATAGAAGGGATTTGTACAAGATATATATAGGGGGAGTGTGAGCTAATAGAAGGGATTTGTACAAGATATATATAGGGGGAGTGTGAGCTAATAGAAGGGATTTGTACAAGATATATATAGGGGGAGTGTGAGCTAATAGAAGGGATTTGTACAAGATATATATAGGGGGAGTGTGAGCTAATAGAAGGGATTTGTACAAGATATATATAGGGGGAGTGTGAGCTAATAGAAGGGATTTGTACAAGATATATATAGGGGGAGTGTGAGCTAATAGAAGGGATTTGTACAAGATATATATAGGGGGAGTGTGAGCTAATAGAAGGGATTTGTACAAGATATATATAGGGGGAGTGTGAGCTAATAGAAGGGATTTGTACAAGATATATATAGGGGGAGTGTGAGCTAATAGAAGGGATTTGTACAAGATATATATAGGGGGAGTGTGAGCTAATAGAAGGGATTTGTACAAGATATATATAGGGGGAGTGTGAGCTAATAGAAGGGATTTGTACAAGATATATATAGGGGGAGTGTGAGCTAATAGAAGGGATTTGTACAAGATATATATAGGGGGAGTGTGAGCTAATAGAAGGGATTTGTACAAGATATATATAGGGGGAGTGTGAGCTAATAGAAGGGATTTGTACAAGATATATATAGGGGGAGTGTGAGCTAATAGAAGGGATTTGTACAAGATATATATAGGGGGAGTGTGAGCTAATAGAAGGGATTTGTACAAGATATATATAGGGGGAGTGTGAGCTAATAGAAGGGATTTGTACAAGATATATATAGGGGGAGTGTGAGCTAATAGAAGGGATTTGTACAAGATATATATAGGGGGAGTGTGAGCTAATAGAAGGGATTTGTACAAGATATATATAGGGGGAGTGTGAGCTAATAGAAGGGATTTGTACAAGATATATATAGGGGGAGTGTGAGCTAATAGAAGGGATTTGTACAAGATATATATAGGGGGAGTGTGAGCTAATAGAAGGGATTTGTACAAGATATATATAGGGGGAGTGTGAGCTAATAGAAGGGATTTGTACAAGATATATATAGGGGGAGTGTGAGCTAATAGAAGGGATTTGTACAAGATATATATAGGGGGAGTGTGAGCTAATAGAAGGGATTTGTACAAGATATATATAGGGGGAGTGTGAGCTAATAGAAGGGATTTGTACAAGATATATATAGGGGGAGTGTGAGCTAATAGAAGGGATTTGTACAAGATATATATAGGGGGAGTGTGAGCTAATAGAAGGGATTTGTACAAGATATATATAGGGGGAGTGTGAGCTAATAGAAGGGATTTGTACAAGATATATATAGGGGGAGTGTGAGCTAATAGAAGGGATTTGTACAAGATATATATAGGGGGAGTGTGAGCTAATAGAAGGGATTTGTACAAGATATATATAGGGGGAGTGTGAGCTAATAGAAGGGATTTGTACAAGATATATATAGGGGGAGTGTGAGCTAATAGAAGGGATTTGTACAAGATATATATAGGGGGAGTGTGAGCTAATAGAAGGGATTTGTACAAGATATATATAGGGGGAGTGTGAGCTAATAGAAGGGATTTGTACAAGATATATATAGGGGGAGTGTGAGCTAATAGAAGGGATTTGTACAAGATATATATAGGGGGAGTGTGAGCTAATAGAAGGGATTTGTACAAGATATATATAGGGGGAGTGTGAGCTAATAGAAGGGATTTGTACAAGATATATATAGGGGGAGTGTGAGCTAATAGAAGGGATTTGTACAAGATATATATAGGGGGAGTGTGAGCTAATAGAAGGGATTTGTACAAGATATATATAGGGGGAGTGTGAGCTAATAGAAGGGATTTGTACAAGATATATATAGGGGGAGTGTGAGCTAATAGAAGGGATTTGTACAAGATATATATAGGGGGAGTGTGAGCTAATAGAAGGGATTTGTACAAGATATATATAGGGGGAGTGTGAGCTAATAGAAGGGATTTGTACAAGATATATATAGGGGGAGTGTGAGCTAATAGAAGGGATTTGTACAAGATATATATAGGGGGAGTGTGAGCTAATAGAAGGGATTTGTACAAGATATATATAGGGGGAGTGTGAGCTAATAGAAGGGATTTGTACAAGATATATATAGGGGGAGTGTGAGCTAATAGAAGGGATTTGTACAAGATATATATAGGGGGAGTGTGAGCTAATAGAAGGGATTTGTACAAGATATATATAGGGGGAGTGTGAGCTAATAGAAGGGATTTGTACAAGATATATATAGGGGGAGTGTGAGCTAATAGAAGGGATTTGTACAAGATATATATAGGGGGAGTGTGAGCTAATAGAAGGGATTTGTACAAGATATATATAGGGGGAGTGTGAGCTAATAGAAGGGATTTGTACAAGATATATATAGGGGGAGTGTGAGCTAATAGAAGGGATTTGTACAAGATATATATAGGGGGAGTGTGAGCTAATAGAAGGGATTTGTACAAGATATATATAGGGGGAGTGTGAGCTAATAGAAGGGATTTGTACAAGATATATATAGGGGGAGTGTGAGCTAATAGAAGGGATTTGTACAAGATATATATAGGGGGAGTGTGAGCTAATAGAAGGGATTTGTACAAGATATATATAGGGGGAGTGTGAGCTAATAGAAGGGATTTGTACAAGATATATATAGGGGGAGTGTGAGCTAATAGAAGGGATTTGTACAAGATATATATAGGGGGAGTGTGAGCTAATAGAAGGGATTTGTACAAGATATATATAGGGGGAGTGTGAGCTAATAGAAGGGATTTGTACAAGATATATATAGGGGGAGTGTGAGCTAATAGAAGGGATTTGTACAAGATATATATAGGGGGAGTGTGAGCTAATAGAAGGGATTTGTACAAGATATATATAGGGGGAGTGTGAGCTAATAGAAGGGATTTGTACAAGATATATATAGGGGGAGTGTGAGCTAATAGAAGGGATTTGTACAAGATATATATAGGGGGAGTGTGAGCTAATAGAAGGGATTTGTACAAGATATATATAGGGGGAGTGTGAGCTAATAGAAGGGATTTGTACAAGATATATATAGGGGGAGTGTGAGCTAATAGAAGGGATTTGTACAAGATATATAGGGGGAGTGTGAGCTAATAGAAGGGATTTGTACAAGATATATATAGGGGGAGTGTGAGCTAATAGAAGGGATTTGTACAAGATATATATAGGGGGAGTGTGAGCTAATAGAAGGGATTTGTACAAGATATATATAGGGGGAGTGTGAGCTAATAGAAGGGATTTGTACAAGATATATATAGGGGGAGTGTGAGCTAATAGAAGGGATTTGTACAAGATATATATAGGGGGAGTGTGAGCTAATAGAAGGGATTTGTACAAGATATATATAGGGGGAGTGTGAGCTAATAGAAGGGATTTGTACAAGATATATATAGGGGGAGTGTGAGCTAATA
The DNA here is from genome assembly GCA_036971475.1 of Prosapia bicincta. Lineage (NCBI taxonomy): Eukaryota > Metazoa > Arthropoda > Insecta > Hemiptera > Cercopidae > Prosapia > Prosapia bicincta. Next base: position 25,278 of record JBAIZL010000314.1, read on the forward strand.
GAAGGGATTTGTACAAGATATATATAGGGGGAGTGTGAGCTAATAGAAGGGATTTGTACAAGATATATATAGGGGGAGTGTGAGCTAATAGAAGGGATTTGTACAAGATATATATAGGGGGAGTGTGAGCTAATAGAAGGGATTTGTACAAGATATATATAGGGGGAGTGTGAGCTAATAGAAGGGATTTGTACAAGATATATATAGGGGGAGTGTGAGCTAATAGAAGGGATTTGTACAAGATATATATAGGGGGAGTGTGAGCTAATAGAAGGGATTTGTACAAGATATATATAGGGGGAGTGTGAGCTAATAGAAGGGATTTGTACAAGATATATATAGGGGGAGTGTGAGCTAATAGAAGGGATTTGTACAAGATATATATAGGGGGAGTGTGAGCTAATAGAAGGGATTTGTACAAGATATATATAGGGGGAGTGTGAGCTAATAGAAGGGATTTGTACAAGATATATATAGGGGGAGTGTGAGCTAATAGAAGGGATTTGTACAAGATATATATAGGGGGAGTGTGAGCTAATAGAAGGGATTTGTACAAGATATATATAGGGGGAGTGTGAGCTAATAGAAGGGATTTGTACAAGATATATATAGGGGGAGTGTGAGCTAATAGAAGGGATTTGTACAAGATATATATAGGGGGAGTGTGAGCTAATAGAAGGGATTTGTACAAGATATATATAGGGGGAGTGTGAGCTAATAGAAGGGATTTGTACAAGATATATATAGGGGGAGTGTGAGCTAATAGAAGGGATTTGTACAAGATATATATAGGGGGAGTGTGAGCTAATAGAAGGGATTTGTACAAGATATATATAGGGGGAGTGTGAGCTAATAGAAGGGATTTGTACAAGATATATATAGGGGGAGTGTGAGCTAATAGAAGGGATTTGTACAAGATATATATAGGGGGAGTGTGAGCTAATAGAAGGGATTTGTACAAGATATATATAGGGGGAGTGTGAGCTAATAGAAGGGATTTGTACAAGATATATATAGGGGGAGTGTGAGCTAATAGAAGGGATTTGTACAAGATATATATAGGGGGAGTGTGAGCTAATAGAAGGGATTTGTACAAGATATATATAGGGGGAGTGTGAGCTAATAGAAGGGATTTGTACAAGATATATATAGGGGGAGTGTGAGCTAATAGAAGGGATTTGTACAAGATATATATAGGGGGAGTGTGAGCTAATAGAAGGGATTTGTACAAGATATATATAGGGGGAGTGTGAGCTAATAGAAGGGATTTGTACAAGATATATATAGGGGGAGTGTGAGCTAATAGAAGGGATTTGTACAAGATATATATAGGGGGAGTGTGAGCTAATAGAAGGGATTTGTACAAGATATATATAGGGGGAGTGTGAGCTAATAGAAGGGATTTGTACAAGATATATATAGGGGGAGTGTGAGCTAATAGAAGGGATTTGTACAAGATATATATAGGGGGAGTGTGAGCTAATAGAAGGGATTTGTACAAGATATATATAGGGGGAGTGTGAGCTAATAGAAGGGATTTGTACAAGATATATATAGGGGGAGTGTGAGCTAATAGAAGGGATTTGTACAAGATATATATAGGGGGAGTGTGAGCTAATAGAAGGGATTTGTACAAGATATATATAGGGGGAGTGTGAGCTAATAGAAGGGATTTGTACAAGATATATATAGGGGGAGTGTGAGCTAATAGAAGGGATTTGTACAAGATATATATAGGGGGAGTGTGAGCTAATAGAAGGGATTTGTACAAGATATATATAGGGGGAGTGTGAGCTAATAGAAGGGATTTGTACAAGATATATATAGGGGGAGTGTGAGCTAATAGAAGGGATTTGTACAAGATATATATAGGGGGAGTGTGAGCTAATAGAAGGGATTTGTACAAGATATATATAGGGGGAGTGTGAGCTAATAGAAGGGATTTGTACAAGATATATATAGGGGGAGTGTGAGCTAATAGAAGGGATTTGTACAAGATATATATAGGGGGAGTGTGAGCTAATAGAAGGGATTTGTACAAGATATATATAGGGGGAGTGTGAGCTAATAGAAGGGATTTGTACAAGATATATATAGGGGGAGTGTGAGCTAATAGAAGGGATTTGTACAAGATATATATAGGGGGAGTGTGAGCTAATAGAAGGGATTTGTACAAGATATATATAGGGGGAGTGTGAGCTAATAGAAGGGATTTGTACAAGATATATATAGGGGGAGTGTGAGCTAATAGAAGGGATTTGTACAAGATATATATAGGGGGAGTGTGAGCTAATAGAAGGGATTTGTACAAGATATATATAGGGGGAGTGTGAGCTAATAGAAGGGATTTGTACAAGATATATATAGGGGGAGTGTGAGCTAATAGAAGGGATTTGTACAAGATATATATAGGGGGAGTGTGAGCTAATAGAAGGGATTTGTACAAGATATATATAGGGGGAGTGTGAGCTAATAGAAGGGATTTGTACAAGATATATATAGGGGGAGTGTGAGCTAATAGAAGGGATTTGTACAAGATATATATAGGGGGAGTGTGAGCTAATAGAAGGGATTTGTACAAGATATATATAGGGGGAGTGTGAGCTAATAGAAGGGATTTGTACAAGATATATATAGGGGGAGTGTGAGCTAATAGAAGGGATTTGTACAAGATATATATAGGGGGAGTGTGAGCTAATAGAAGGGATTTGTACAAGATATATATAGGGGGAGTGTGAGCTAATAGAAGGGATTTGTACAAGATATATATAGGGGGAGTGTGAGCTAATAGAAGGGATTTGTACAAGATATATATAGGGGGAGTGTGAGCTAATAGAAGGGATTTGTACAAGATATATATAGGGGGAGTGTGAGCTAATAGAAGGGATTTGTACAAGATATATATAGGGGGAGTGTGAGCTAATAGAAGGGATTTGTACAAGATATATATAGGGGGAGTGTGAGCTAATAGAAGGGATTTGTACAAGATATATATAGGGGGAGTGTGAGCTAATAGAAGGGATTTGTACAAGATATATATAGGGGGAGTGTGAGCTAATAGAAGGGATTTGTACAAGATATATATAGGGGGAGTGTGAGCTAATAGAAGGGATTTGTACAAGATATATATAGGGGGAGTGTGAGCTAATAGAAGGGATTTGTACAAGATATATATAGGGGGAGTGTGAGCTAATAGAAGGGATTTGTACAAGATATATATAGGGGGAGTGTGAGCTAATAGAAGGGATTTGTACAAGATATATATAGGGGGAGTGTGAGCTAATAGAAGGGATTTGTACAAGATATATATAGGGGGAGTGTGAGCTAATAGAAGGGATTTGTACAAGATATATATAGGGGGAGTGTGAGCTAATAGAAGGGATTTGTACAAGATATATATAGGGGGAGTGTGAGCTAATAGAAGGGATTTGTACAAGATATATATAGGGGGAGTGTGAGCTAATAGAAGGGATTTGTACAAGATATATATAGGGGGAGTGTGAGCTAATAGAAGGGATTTGTACAAGATATATATAGGGGGAGTGTGAGCTAATAGAAGGGATTTGTACAAGATATATATAGGGGGAGTGTGAGCTAATAGAAGGGATTTGTACAAGATATATATAGGGGGAGTGTGAGCTAATAGAAGGGATTTGTACAAGATATATATAGGGGGAGTGTGAGCTAATAGAAGGGATTTGTACAAGATATATATAGGGGGAGTGTGAGCTAATAGAAGGGATTTGTACAAGATATATATAGGGGGAGTGTGAGCTAATAGAAGGGATTTGTACAAGATATATATAGGGGGAGTGTGAGCTAATAGAAGGGATTTGTACAAGATATATATAGGGGGAGTGTGAGCTAATAGAAGGGATTTGTACAAGATATATATAGGGGGAGTGTGAGCTAATAGAAGGGATTTGTACAAGATATATATAGGGGGAGTGTGAGCTAATAGAAGGGATTTGTACAAGATATATATAGGGGGAGTGTGAGCTAATAGAAGGGATTTGTACAAGATATATATAGGGGGAGTGTGAGCTAATAGAAGGGATTTGTACAAGATATATATAGGGGGAGTGTGAGCTAATAGAAGGGATTTGTACAAGATATATATAGGGGGAGTGTGAGCTAATAGAAGGGATTTGTACAAGATATATATAGGGGGAGTGTGAGCTAATAGAAGGGATTTGTACAAGATATATATAGGGGGAGTGTGAGCTAATAGAAGGGATTTGTACAAGATATATATAGGGGGAGTGTGAGCTAATAGAAGGGATTTGTACAAGATATATATAGGGGGAGTGTGAGCTAATAGAAGGGATTTGTACAAGATATATATAGGGGGAGTGTGAGCTAATAGAAGGGATTTGTACAAGATATATATAGGGGGAGTGTGAGCTAATAGAAGGGATTTGTACAAGATATATATAGGGGGAGTGTGAGCTAATAGAAGGGATTTGTACAAGATATATATAGGGGGAGTGTGAGCTAATAGAAGGGATTTGTACAAGATATATATAGGGGGAGTGTGAGCTAATAGAAGGGATTTGTACAAGATATATATAGGGGGAGTGTGAGCTAATAGAAGGGATTTGTACAAGATATATATAGGGGGAGTGTGAGCTAATAGAAGGGATTTGTACAAGATATATATAGGGGGAGTGTGAGCTAATAGAAGGGATTTGTACAAGATATATATAGGGGGAGTGTGAGCTAATAGAAGGGATTTGTACAAGATATATATAGGGGGAGTGTGAGCTAATAGAAGGGATTTGTACAAGATATATATAGGGGGAGTGTGAGCTAATAGAAGGGATTTGTACAAGATATATATAGGGGGAGTGTGAGCTAATAGAAGGGATTTGTACAAGATATATATAGGGGGAGTGTGAGCTAATAGAAGGGATTTGTACAAGATATATATAGGGGGAGTGTGAGCTAATAGAAGGGATTTGTACAAGATATATATAGGGGGAGTGTGAGCTAATAGAAGGGATTTGTACAAGATATATATAGGGGGAGTGTGAGCTAATAGAAGGGATTTGTACAAGATATATATAGGGGGAGTGTGAGCTAATAGAAGGGATTTGTACAAGATATATATAGGGGGAGTGTGAGCTAATAGAAGGGATTTGTACAAGATATATATAGGGGGAGTGTGAGCTAATAGAAGGGATTTGTACAAGATATATATAGGGGGAGTGTGAGCTAATAGAAGGGATTTGTACAAGATATATATAGGGGGAGTGTGAGCTAATAGAAGGGATTTGTACAAGATATATATAGGGGGAGTGTGAGCTAATAGAAGGGATTTGTACAAGATATATATAGGGGGAGTGTGAGCTAATAGAAGGGATTTGTACAAGATATATATAGGGGGAGTGTGAGCTAATAGAAGGGATTTGTACAAGATATATATAGGGGGAGTGTGAGCTAATAGAAGGGATTTGTACAAGATATATATAGGGGGAGTGTGAGCTAATAGAAGGGATTTGTACAAGATATATATAGGGGGAGTGTGAGCTAATAGAAGGGATTTGTACAAGATATATATAGGGGGAGTGTGAGCTAATAGAAGGGATTTGTACAAGATATATATAGGGGGAGTGTGAGCTAATAGAAGGGATTTGTACAAGATATATATAGGGGGAGTGTGAGCTAATAGAAGGGATTTGTACAAGATATATATAGGGGGAGTGTGAGCTAATAGAAGGGATTTGTACAAGATATATATAGGGGGAGTGTGAGCTAATAGAAGGGATTTGTACAAGATATATATAGGGGGAGTGTGAGCTAATAGAAGGGATTTGTACAAGATATATATAGGGGGAGTGTGAGCTAATAGAAGGGATTTGTACAAGATATATATAGGGGGAGTGTGAGCTAATAGAAGGGATTTGTACAAGATATATATAGGGGGAGTGTGAGCTAATAGAAGGGATTTGTACAAGATATATATAGGGGGAGTGTGAGCTAATAGAAGGGATTTGTACAAGATATATATAGGGGGAGTGTGAGCTAATAGAAGGGATTTGTACAAGATATATATAGGGGGAGTGTGAGCTAATAGAAGGGATTTGTACAAGATATATATAGGGGGAGTGTGAGCTAATAGAAGGGATTTGTACAAGATATATATAGGGGGAGTGTGAGCTAATAGAAGGGATTTGTACAAGATATATATAGGGGGAGTGTGAGCTAATAGAAGGGATTTGTACAAGATATATATAGGGGGAGTGTGAGCTAATAGAAGGGATTTGTACAAGATATATATAGGGGGAGTGTGAGCTAATAGAAGGGATTTGTACAAGATATATATAGGGGGAGTGTGAGCTAATAGAAGGGATTTGTACAAGATATATATAGGGGGAGTGTGAGCTAATAGAAGGGATTTGTACAAGATATATATAGGGGGAGTGTGAGCTAATAGAAGGGATTTGTACAAGATATATATAGGGGGAGTGTGAGCTAATAGAAGGGATTTGTACAAGATATATATAGGGGGAGTGTGAGCTAATAGAAGGGATTTGTACAAGATATATATAGGGGGAGTGTGAGCTAATAGAAGGGATTTGTACAAGATATATATAGGGGGAGTGTGAGCTAATAGAAGGGATTTGTACAAGATATATAGGGGGAGTGTGAGCTAATAGAAGGGATTTGTACAAGATATATATAGGGGGAGTGTGAGCTAATAGAAGGGATTTGTACAAGATATATATAGGGGGAGTGTGAGCTAATAGAAGGGATTTGTACAAGATATATATAGGGGGAGTGTGAGCTAATAGAAGGGATTTGTACAAGATATATATAGGGGGAGTGTGAGCTAATAGAAGGGATTTGTACAAGATATATATAGGGGGAGTGTGAGCTAATAGAAGGGATTTGTACAAGATATATATAGGGGGAGTGTGAGCTAATAGAAGGGATTTGTACAAGATATATATAGGGGGAGTGTGAGCTAATAGAAGGGATTTGTACAAGATATATATAGGGGGAGTGTGAGCTAATAGAAGGGATTTGTACAAGATATATATAGGGGGAGTGTGAGCTAATAGAAGGGATTTGTACAAGATATATATAGGGGGAGTGTGAGCTAATAGAAGGGATTTGTACAAGATATATATAGGGGGAGTGTGAGCTAATAGAAGGGATTTGTACAAGATATATATAGGGGGAGTGTGAGCTAATAGAAGGGATTTGTACAAGATATATATAGGGGGAGTGTGAGCTAATAGAAGGGATTTGTACAAGATATATATAGGGGGAGTGTGAGCTAATAGAAGGGATTTGTACAAGATATATATAGGGGGAGTGTGAGCTAATAGAAGGGATTTGTACAAGATATATATAGGGGGAGTGTGAGCTAATAGAAGGGATTTGTACAAGATATATATAGGGGGAGTGTGAGCTAATAGAAGGGATTTGTACAAGATATATATAGGGGGAGTGTGAGCTAATAGAAGGGATTTGTACAAGATATATATAGGGGGAGTGTGAGCTAATAGAAGGGATTTGTACAAGATATATATAGGGGGAGTGTGAGCTAATAGAAGGGATTTGTACAAGATATATATAGGGGGAGTGTGAGCTAATAGAAGGGATTTGTACAAGATATATATAGGGGGAGTGTGAGCTAATAGAAGGGATTTGTACAAGATATATATAGGGGGAGTGTGAGCTAATAGAAGGGATTTGTACAAGATATATATAGGGGGAGTGTGAGCTAATAGAAGGGATTTGTACAAGATATATATAGGGGGAGTGTGAGCTAATAGAAGGGATTTGTACAAGATATATATAGGGGGAGTGTGAGCTAATAGAAGGGATTTGTACAAGATATATATAGGGGGAGTGTGAGCTAATAGAAGGGATTTGTACAAGATATATATAGGGGGAGTGTGAGCTAATAGAAGGGATTTGTACAAGATATATATAGGGGGAGTGTGAGCTAATAGAAGGGATTTGTACAAGATATATATAGGGGGAGTGTGAGCTAATAGAAGGGATTTGTACAAGATATATATAGGGGGAGTGTGAGCTAATAGAAGGGATTTGTACAAGATATATATAGGGGGAGTGTGAGCTAATAGAAGGGATTTGTACAAGATATATATAGGGGGAGTGTGAGCTAATAGAAGGGATTTGTACAAGATATATATAGGGGGAGTGTGAGCTAATAGAAGGGATTTGTACAAGATATATATAGGGGGAGTGTGAGCTAATAGAAGGGATTTGTACAAGATATATATAGGGGGAGTGTGAGCTAATAGAAGGGATTTGTACAAGATATATATAGGGGGAGTGTGAGCTAATAGAAGGGATTTGTACAAGATATATATAGGGGGAGTGTGAGCTAATAGAAGGGATTTGTACAAGATATATATAGGGGGAGTGTGAGCTAATAGAAGGGATTTGTACAAGATATATATAGGGGGAGTGTGAGCTAATAGAAGGGATTTGTACAAGATATATATAGGGGGAGTGTGAGCTAATAGAAGGGATTTGTACAAGATATATATAGGGGGAGTGTGAGCTAATAGAAGGGATTTGTACAAGATATATATAGGGGGAGTGTGAGCTAATAGAAGGGATTTGTACAAGATATATATAGGGGGAGTGTGAGCTAATAGAAGGGATTTGTACAAGATATATATAGGGGGAGTGTGAGCTAATAGAAGGGATTTGTACAAGATATATATAGGGGGAGTGTGAGCTAATAGAAGGGATTTGTACAAGATATATATAGGGGGAGTGTGAGCTAATAGAAGGGATTTGTACAAGATATATATAGGGGGAGTGTGAGCTAATAGAAGGGATTTGTACAAGATATATATAGGGGGAGTGTGAGCTAATAGAAGGGATTTGTACAAGATATATATAGGGGGAGTGTGAGCTAATAGAAGGGATTTGTACAAGATATATATAGGGGGAGTGTGAGCTAATAGAAGGGATTTGTACAAGATATATATAGGGGGAGTGTGAGCTAATAGAAGGGATTTGTACAAGATATATATAGGGGGAGTGTGAGCTAATAGAAGGGATTTGTACAAGATATATATAGGGGGAGTGTGAGCTAATAGAAGGGATTTGTACAAGATATATATAGGGGGAGTGTGAGCTAATAGAAGGGATTTGTACAAGATATATATAGGGGGAGTGTGAGCTAATAGAAGGGATTTGTACAAGATATATATAGGGGGAGTGTGAGCTAATAGAAGGGATTTGTACAAGATATATATAGGGGGAGTGTGAGCTAATAGAAGGGATTTGTACAAGATATATATAGGGGGAGTGTGAGCTAATAGAAGGGATTTGTACAAGATATATATAGGGGGAGTGTGAGCTAATAGAAGGGATTTGTACAAGATATATATAGGGGGAGTGTGAGCTAATAGAAGGGATTTGTACAAGATATATATAGGGGGAGTGTGAGCTAATAGAAGGGATTTGTACAAGATATATATAGGGGGAGTGTGAGCTAATAGAAGGGATTTGTACAAGATATATATAGGGGGAGTGTGAGCTAATAGAAGGGATTTGTACAAGATATATATAGGGGGAGTGTGAGCTAATAGAAGGGATTTGTACAAGATATATATAGGGGGAGTGTGAGCTAATAGAAGGGATTTGTACAAGATATATATAGGGGGAGTGTGAGCTAATAGAAGGGATTTGTACAAGATATATATAGGGGGAGTGTGAGCTAATAGAAGGGATTTGTACAAGATATATATAGGGGGAGTGTGAGCTAATAGAAGGGATTTGTACAAGATATATATAGGGGGAGTGTGAGCTAATAGAAGGGATTTGTACAAGATATATATAGGGGGAGTGTGAGCTAATAGAAGGGATTTGTACAAGATATATATAGGGGGAGTGTGAGCTAATAGAAGGGATTTGTACAAGATATATATAGGGGGAGTGTGAGCTAATAGAAGGGATTTGTACAAGATATATATAGGGGGAGTGTGAGCTAATAGAAGGGATTTGTACAAGATATATATAGGGGGAGTGTGAGCTAATAGAAGGGATTTGTACAAGATATATATAGGGGGAGTGTGAGCTAATAGAAGGGATTTGTACAAGATATATATAGGGGGAGTGTGAGCTAATAGAAGGGATTTGTACAAGATATATATAGGGGGAGTGTGAGCTAATAGAAGGGATTTGTACAAGATATATATAGGGGGAGTGTGAGCTAATAGAAGGGATTTGTACAAGATATATATAGGGGGAGTGTGAGCTAATAGAAGGGATTTGTACAAGATATATATAGGGGGAGTGTGAGCTAATAGAAGGGATTTGTACAAGATATATATAGGGGGAGTGTGAGCTAATAGAAGGGATTTGTACAAGATATATATAGGGGGAGTGTGAGCTAATAGAAGGGATTTGTACAAGATATATATAGGGGGAGTGTGAGCTAATAGAAGGGATTTGTACAAGATATATATAGGGGGAGTGTGAGCTAATAGAAGGGATTTGTACAAGATATATATAGGGGGAGTGTGAGCTAATAGAAGGGATTTGTACAAGATATATATAGGGGGAGTGTGAGCTAATAGAAGGGATTTGTACAAGATATATATAGGGGGAGTGTGAGCTAATAGAAGGGATTTGTACAAGATATATATAGGGGGAGTGTGAGCTAATAGAAGGGATTTGTACAAGATATATATAGGGGGAGTGTGAGCTAATAGAAGGGATTTGTACAAGATATATATAGGGGGAGTGTGAGCTAATAGAAGGGATTTGTACAAGATATATATAGGGGGAGTGTGAGCTAATAGAAGGGATTTGTACAAGATATATATAGGGGGAGTGTGAGCTAATAGAAGGGATTTGTACAAGATATATATAGGGGGAGTGTGAGCTAATAGAAGGGATTTGTACAAGATATATATAGGGGGAGTGTGAGCTAATAGAAGGGATTTGTACAAGATATATATAGGGGGAGTGTGAGCTAATAGAAGGGATTTGTACAAGATATATATAGGGGGAGTGTGAGCTAATAGAAGGGATTTGTACAAGATATATATAGGGGGAGTGTGAGCTAATAGAAGGGATTTGTACAAGATATATATAGGGGGAGTGTGAGCTAATAGAAGGGATTTGTACAAGATATATATAGGGGGAGTGTGAGCTAATAGAAGGGATTTGTACAAGATATATATAGGGGGAGTGTGAGCTAATAGAAGGGATTTGTACAAGATATATATAGGGGGAGTGTGAGCTAATAGAAGGGATTTGTACAAGATATATATAGGGGGAGTGTGAGCTAATAGAAGGGATTTGTACAAGATATATATAGGGGGAGTGTGAGCTAATAGAAGGGATTTGTACAAGATATATATAGGGGGAGTGTGAGCTAATAGAAGGGATTTGTACAAGATATATATAGGGGGAGTGTGAGCTAATAGAAGGGATTTGTACAAGATATATATAGGGGGAGTGTGAGCTAATAGAAGGGATTTGTACAAGATATATATAGGGGGAGTGTGAGCTAATAGAAGGGATTTGTACAAGATATATATAGGGGGAGTGTGAGCTAATAGAAGGGATTTGTACAAGATATATATAGGGGGAGTGTGAGCTAATAGAAGGGATTTGTACAAGATATATATAGGGGGAGTGTGAGCTAATAGAAGGGATTTGTACAAGATATATATAGGGGGAGTGTGAGCTAATAGAAGGGATTTGTACAAGATATATATAGGGGGAGTGTGAGCTAATAGAAGGGATTTGTACAAGATATATATAGGGGGAGTGTGAGCTAATAGAAGGGATTTGTACAAGATATATATAGGGGGAGTGTGAGCTAATAGAAGGGATTTGTACAAGATATATATAGGGGGAGTGTGAGCTAATAGAAGGGATTTGTACAAGATATATATAGGGGGAGTGTGAGCTAATAGAAGGGATTTGTACAAGATATATATAGGGGGAGTGTGAGCTAATAGAAGGGATTTGTACAAGATATATATAGGGGGAGTGTGAGCTAATAGAAGGGATTTGTACAAGATATATATAGGGGGAGTGTGAGCTAATAGAAGGGATTTGTACAAGATATATATAGGGGGAGTGTGAGCTAATAGAAGGGATTTGTACAAGATATATATAGGGGGAGTGTGAGCTAATAGAAGGGATTTGTACAAGATATATATAGGGGGAGTGTGAGCTAATAGAAGGGATTTGTACAAGATATATATAGGGGGAGTGTGAGCTAATAGAAGGGATTTGTACAAGATATATATAGGGGGAGTGTGAGCTAATAGAAGGGATTTGTACAAGATATATATAGGGGGAGTGTGAGCTAATAGAAGGGATTTGTACAAGATATATATAGGGGGAGTGTGAGCTAATAGAAGGGATTTGTACAAGATATATATAGGGGGAGTGTGAGCTAATAGAAGGGATTTGTACAAGATATATATAGGGGGAGTGTGAGCTAATAGAAGGGATTTGTACAAGATATATATAGGGGGAGTGTGAGCTAATAGAAGGGATTTGTACAAGATATATATAGGGGGAGTGTGAGCTAATAGAAGGGATTTGTACAAGATATATATAGGGGGAGTGTGAGCTAATAGAAGGGATTTGTACAAGATATATATAGGGGGAGTGTGAGCTAATAGAAGGGATTTGTACAAGATATATATAGGGGGAGTGTGAGCTAATAGAAGGGATTTGTACAAGATATATATAGGGGGAGTGTGAGCTAATAGAAGGGATTTGTACAAGATATATATAGGGGGAGTGTGAGCTAATAGAAGGGATTTGTACAAGATATATATAGGGGGAGTGTGAGCTAATAGAAGGGATTTGTACAAGATATATATAGGGGGAGTGTGAGCTAATAGAAGGGATTTGTACAAGATATATATAGGGGGAGTGTGAGCTAATAGAAGGGATTTGTACAAGATATATATAGGGGGAGTGTGAGCTAATAGAAGGGATTTGTACAAGATATATATAGGGGGAGTGTGAGCTAATAGAAGGGATTTGTACAAGATATATATAGGGGGAGTGTGAGCTAATAGAAGGGATTTGTACAAGATATATATAGGGGGAGTGTGAGCTAATAGAAGGGATTTGTACAAGATATATATAGGGGGAGTGTGAGCTAATAGAAGGGATTTGTACAAGATATATATAGGGGGAGTGTGAGCTAATAGAAGGGATTTGTACAAGATATATATAGGGGGAGTGTGAGCTAATAGAAGGGATTTGTACAAGATATATATAGGGGGAGTGTGAGCTAATAGAAGGGATTTGTACAAGATATATATAGGGGGAGTGTGAGCTAATAGAAGGGATTTGTACAAGATATATATAGGGGGAGTGTGAGCTAATAGAAGGGATTTGTACAAGATATATATAGGGGGAGTGTGAGCTAATAGAAGGGATTTGTACAAGATATATATAGGGGGAGTGTGAGCTAATAGAAGGGATTTGTACAAGATATATATAGGGGGAGTGTGAGCTAATAGAAGGGATTTGTACAAGATATATATAGGGGGAGTGTGAGCTAATAGAAGGGATTTGTACAAGATATATATAGGGGGAGTGTGAGCTAATAGAAGGGATTTGTACAAGATATATATAGGGGGAGTGTGAGCTAATAGAAGGGATTTGTACAAGATATATATAGGGGGAGTGTGAGCTAATAGAAGGGATTTGTACAAGATATATATAGGGGGAGTGTGAGCTAATAGAAGGGATTTGTACAAGATATATATAGGGGGAGTGTGAGCTAATAGAAGGGATTTGTACAAGATATATATAGGGGGAGTGTGAGCTAATAGAAGGGATTTGTACAAGATATATATAGGGGGAGTGTGAGCTAATAGAAGGGATTTGTACAAGATATATATAGGGGGAGTGTGAGCTAATAGAAGGGATTTGTACAAGATATATATAGGGGGAGTGTGAGCTAATAGAAGGGATTTGTACAAGATATATATAGGGGGAGTGTGAGCTAATAGAAGGGATTTGTACAAGATATATATAGGGGGAGTGTGAGCTAATAGAAGGGATTTGTACAAGATATATATAGGGGGAGTGTGAGCTAATAGAAGGGATTTGTACAAGATATATATAGGGGGAGTGTGAGCTAATAGAAGGGATTTGTACAAGATATATATAGGGGGAGTGTGAGCTAATAGAAGGGATTTGTACAAGATATATATAGGGGGAGTGTGAGCTAATAGAAGGGATTTGTACAAGATATATATAGGGGGAGTGTGAGCTAATAGAAGGGATTTGTACAAGATATATATAGGGGGAGTGTGAGCTAATAGAAGGGATTTGTACAAGATATATATAGGGGGAGTGTGAGCTAATAGAAGGGATTTGTACAAGATATATATAGGGGGAGTGTGAGCTAATAGAAGGGATTTGTACAAGATATATATAGGGGGAGTGTGAGCTAATAGAAGGGATTTGTACAAGATATATATAGGGGGAGTGTGAGCTAATAGAAGGGATTTGTACAAGATATATATAGGGGGAGTGTGAGCTAATAGAAGGGATTTGTACAAGATATATATAGGGGGAGTGTGAGCTAATAGAAGGGATTTGTACAAGATATATATAGGGGGAGTGTGAGCTAATAGAAGGGATTTGTACAAGATATATATAGGGGGAGTGTGAGCTAATAGAAGGGATTTGTACAAGATATATATAGGGGGAGTGTGAGCTAATAGAAGGGATTTGTACAAGATATATATAGGGGGAGTGTGAGCTAATAGAAGGGATTTGTACAAGATATATATAGGGGGAGTGTGAGCTAATAGAAGGGATTTGTACAAGATATATATAGGGGGAGTGTGAGCTAATAGAAGGGATTTGTACAAGATATATATAGGGGGAGTGTGAGCTAATAGAAGGGATTTGTACAAGATATATATAGGGGGAGTGTGAGCTAATAGAAGGGATTTGTACAAGATATATATAGGGGGAGTGTGAGCTAATAGAAGGGATTTGTACAAGATATATATAGGGGGAGTGTGAGCTAATAGAAGGGATTTGTACAAGATATATATAGGGGGAGTGTGAGCTAATAGAAGGGATTTGTACAAGATATATATAGGGGGAGTGTGAGCTAATAGAAGGGATTTGTACAAGATATATATAGGGGGAGTGTGAGCTAATAGAAGGGATTTGTACAAGATATATATAGGGGGAGTGTGAGCTAATAGAAGGGATTTGTACAAGATATATATAGGGGGAGTGTGAGCTAATAGAAGGGATTTGTACAAGATATATATAGGGGGAGTGTGAGCTAATAGAAGGGATTTGTACAAGATATATATAGGGGGAGTGTGAGCTAATAGAAGGGATTTGTACAAGATATATATAGGGGGAGTGTGAGCTAATAGAAGGGATTTGTACAAGATATATATAGGGGGAGTGTGAGCTAATAGAAGGGATTTGTACAAGATATATATAGGGGGAGTGTGAGCTAATAGAAGGGATTTGTACAAGATATATATAGGGGGAGTGTGAGCTAATAGAAGGGATTTGTACAAGATATATATAGGGGGAGTGTGAGCTAATAGAAGGGATTTGTACAAGATATATATAGGGGGAGTGTGAGCTAATAGAAGGGATTTGTACAAGATATATATAGGGGGAGTGTGAGCTAATAGAAGGGATTTGTACAAGATATATATAGGGGGAGTGTGAGCTAATAGAAGGGATTTGTACAAGATATATATAGGGGGAGTGTGAGCTAATAGAAGGGATTTGTACAAGATATATATAGGGGGAGTGTGAGCTAATAGAAGGGATTTGTACAAGATATATATAGGGGGAGTGTGAGCTAATAGAAGGGATTTGTACAAGATATATATAGGGGGAGTGTGAGCTAATAGAAGGGATTTGTACAAGATATATATAGGGGGAGTGTGAGCTAATAGAAGGGATTTGTACAAGATATATATAGGGGGAGTGTGAGCTAATAGAAGGGATTTGTACAAGATATATATAGGGGGAGTGTGAGCTAATAGAAGGGATTTGTACAAGATATATATAGGGGGAGTGTGAGCTAATAGAAGGGATTTGTACAAGATATATATAGGGGGAGTGTGAGCTAATAGAAGGGATTTGTACAAGATATATATAGGGGGAGTGTGAGCTAATAGAAGGGATTTGTACAAGATATATATAGGGGGAGTGTGAGCTAATAGAAGGGATTTGTACAAGATATATATAGGGGGAGTGTGAGCTAATAGAAGGGATTTGTACAAGATATATATAGGGGGAGTGTGAGCTAATAGAAGGGATTTGTACAAGATATATATAGGGGGAGTGTGAGCTAATAGAAGGGATTTGTACAAGATATATATAGGGGGAGTGTGAGCTAATAGAAGGGATTTGTACAAGATATATATAGGGGGAGTGTGAGCTAATAGAAGGGATTTGTACAAGATATATATAGGGGGAGTGTGAGCTAATAGAAGGGATTTGTACAAGATATATATAGGGGGAGTGTGAGCTAATAGAAGGGATTTGTACAAGATATATATAGGGGGAGTGTGAGCTAATAGAAGGGATTTGTACAAGATATATATAGGGGGAGTGTGAGCTAATAGAAGGGATTTGTACAAGATATATATAGGGGGAGTGTGAGCTAATAGAAGGGATTTGTACAAGATATATATAGGGGGAGTGTGAGCTAATAGAAGGGATTTGTACAAGATATATATAGGGGGAGTGTGAGCTAATAGAAGGGATTTGTACAAGATATATATAGGGGGAGTGTGAGCTAATAGAAGGGATTTGTACAAGATATATATAGGGGGAGTGTGAGCTAATAGAAGGGATTTGTACAAGATATATATAGGGGGAGTGTGAGCTAATAGAAGGGATTTGTACAAGATATATATAGGGGGAGTGTGAGCTAATAGAAGGGATTTGTACAAGATATATATAGGGGGAGTGTGAGCTAATAGAAGGGATTTGTACAAGATATATATAGGGGGAGTGTGAGCTAATAGAAGGGATTTGTACAAGATATATATAGGGGGAGTGTGAGCTAATAGAAGGGATTTGTACAAGATATATATAGGGGGAGTGTGAGCTAATAGAAGGGATTTGTACAAGATATATATAGGGGGAGTGTGAGCTAATAGAAGGGATTTGTACAAGATATATATAGGGGGAGTGTGAGCTAATAGAAGGGATTTGTACAAGATATATATAGGGGGAGTGTGAGCTAATAGAAGGGATTTGTACAAGATATATATAGGGGGAGTGTGAGCTAATAGAAGGGATTTGTACAAGATATATATAGGGGGAGTGTGAGCTAATAGAAGGGATTTGTACAAGATATATATAGGGGGAGTGTGAGCTAATAGAAGGGATTTGTACAAGATATATATAGGGGGAGTGTGAGCTAATAGAAGGGATTTGTACAAGATATATATAGGGGGAGTGTGAGCTAATAGAAGGGATTTGTACAAGATATATATAGGGGGAGTGTGAGCTAATAGAAGGGATTTGTACAAGATATATATAGGGGGAGTGTGAGCTAATAGAAGGGATTTGTACAAGATATATATAGGGGGAGTGTGAGCTAATAGAAGGGATTTGTACAAGATATATATAGGGGGAGTGTGAGCTAATAGAAGGGATTTGTACAAGATATATATAGGGGGAGTGTGAGCTAATAGAAGGGATTTGTACAAGATATATATAGGGGGAGTGTGAGCTAATAGAAGGGATTTGTACAAGATATATATAGGGGGAGTGTGAGCTAATAGAAGGGATTTGTACAAGATATATATAGGGGGAGTGTGAGCTAATAGAAGGGATTTGTACAAGATATATATAGGGGGAGTGTGAGCTAATAGAAGGGATTTGTACAAGATATATATAGGGGGAGTGTGAGCTAATAGAAGGGATTTGTACAAGATATATATAGGGGGAGTGTGAGCTAATAGAAGGGATTTGTACAAGATATATATAGGGGGAGTGTGAGCTAATAGAAGGGATTTGTACAAGATATATATAGGGGGAGTGTGAGCTAATAGAAGGGATTTGTACAAGATATATATAGGGGGAGTGTGAGCTAATAGAAGGGATTTGTACAAGATATATATAGGGGGAGTGTGAGCTAATAGAAGGGATTTGTACAAGATATATATAGGGGGAGTGTGAGCTAATAGAAGGGATTTGTACAAGATATATATAGGGGGAGTGTGAGCTAATAGAAGGGATTTGTACAAGATATATATAGGGGGAGTGTGAGCTAATAGAAGGGATTTGTACAAGATATATATAGGGGGAGTGTGAGCTAATAGAAGGGATTTGTACAAGATATATATAGGGGGAGTGTGAGCTAATAGAAGGGATTTGTACAAGATATATATAGGGGGAGTGTGAGCTAATAGAAGGGATTTGTACAAGATATATATAGGGGGAGTGTGAGCTAATAGAAGGGATTTGTACAAGATATATATAGGGGGAGTGTGAGCTAATAGAAGGGATTTGTACAAGATATATATAGGGGGAGTGTGAGCTAATAGAAGGGATTTGTACAAGATATATATAGGGGGAGTGTGAGCTAATAGAAGGGATTTGTACAAGATATATATAGGGGGAGTGTGAGCTAATAGAAGGGATTTGTACAAGATATATATAGGGGGAGTGTGAGCTAATAGAAGGGATTTGTACAAGATATATATAGGGGGAGTGTGAGCTAATAGAAGGGATTTGTACAAGATATATATAGGGGGAGTGTGAGCTAATAGAAGGGATTTGTACAAGATATATATAGGGGGAGTGTGAGCTAATAGAAGGGATTTGTACAAGATATATATAGGGGGAGTGTGAGCTAATAGAAGGGATTTGTACAAGATATATATAGGGGGAGTGTGAGCTAATAGAAGGGATTTGTACAAGATATATATAGGGGGAGTGTGAGCTAATAGAAGGGATTTGTACAAGATATATATAGGGGGAGTGTGAGCTAATAGAAGGGATTTGTACAAGATATATATAGGGGGAGTGTGAGCTAATAGAAGGGATTTGTACAAGATATATATAGGGGGAGTGTGAGCTAATAGAAGGGATTTGTACAAGATATATATAGGGGGAGTGTGAGCTAATAGAAGGGATTTGTACAAGATATATATAGGGGGAGTGTGAGCTAATAGAAGGGATTTGTACAAGATATATATAGGGGGAGTGTGAGCTAATAGAAGGGATTTGTACAAGATATATATAGGGGGAGTGTGAGCTAATAGAAGGGATTTGTACAAGATATATATAGGGGGAGTGTGAGCTAATAGAAGGGATTTGTACAAGATATATATAGGGGGAGTGTGAGCTAATAGAAGGGATTTGTACAAGATATATATAGGGGGAGTGTGAGCTAATAGAAGGGATTTGTACAAGATATATATAGGGGGAGTGTGAGCTAATAGAAGGGATTTGTACAAGATATATATAGGGGGAGTGTGAGCTAATAGAAGGGATTTGTACAAGATATATATAGGGGGAGTGTGAGCTAATAGAAGGGATTTGTACAAGATATATATAGGGGGAGTGTGAGCTAATAGAAGGGATTTGTACAAGATATATATAGGGGGAGTGTGAGCTAATAGAAGGGATTTGTACAAGATATATATAGGGGGAGTGTGAGCTAATAGAAGGGATTTGTACAAGATATATATAGGGGGAGTGTGAGCTAATAGAAGGGATTTGTACAAGATATATATAGGGGGAGTGTGAGCTAATAGAAGGGATTTGTACAAGATATATATAGGGGGAGTGTGAGCTAATAGAAGGGATTTGTACAAGATATATATAGGGGGAGTGTGAGCTAATAGAAGGGATTTGTACAAGATATATATAGGGGGAGTGTGAGCTAATAGAAGGGATTTGTACAAGATATATATAGGGGGAGTGTGAGCTAATAGAAGGGATTTGTACAAGATATATATAGGGGGAGTGTGAGCTAATAGAAGGGATTTGTACAAGATATATATAGGGGGAGTGTGAGCTAATAGAAGGGATTTGTACAAGATATATATAGGGGGAGTGTGAGCTAATAGAAGGGATTTGTACAAGATATATATAGGGGGAGTGTGAGCTAATAGAAGGGATTTGTACAAGATATATATAGGGGGAGTGTGAGCTAATAGAAGGGATTTGTACAAGATATATATAGGGGGAGTGTGAGCTAATAGAAGGGATTTGTACAAGATATATATAGGGGGAGTGTGAGCTAATAGAAGGGATTTGTACAAGATATATAGGGGGAGTGTGAGCTAATAGAAGGGATTTGTACAAGATATATATAGGGGGAGTGTGAGCTAATAGAAGGGATTTGTACAAGATATATATAGGGGGAGTGTGAGCTAATAGAAGGGATT
>JBAIZL010000315.1:0-14615 GCA_036971475.1 Prosapia bicincta
TTGTGAGAAAGCAAAACAAAGACAGAAAATGGTCAACCGTAGTGTTTTGGAGGTTGTTGAGTAAAATACCGTCTTCAATATTATAAGTGGATGCACGGGTGTAGCGCTACGGGAGTAGAAAAAGACTCAATTGGTGTAAAATTGTCAGAAGGCAAAAAAACAATGGAAAATGATCTCTCGGTGGGTTTTAATGGTGCTGAGTCTTTTACCACTATCGAACGTCATGGGTATACACGGGTGATCCTCTATGGGAGTAGCATATGATGATTTGGAGTATAAATGTGAGAAGGCAAAACTAAGCTAGAATATGATCAATTGTAGTGTTTTGGAGGTAGCTGAGTCCAATACCGTCTTCCATATTATTCGGGAATGCACGGATGAGTCTCTACGAGAGTAGAAAAGGGGTGAATTGGGGTACAATTGTCAGAAGGCAAAAAAACAATTGAAAATGATCAATCGTAGTGTTTTGGAGGGTGCTGAGTCCAATACCGCCTACAATATTAAATGGTGATTCAAAGGTGTGCCTCTACTGGACTAGAAAAAGTATGATTTGGAGTAACATTGGCAGAAGGCAAAATAACAAGAAAAAATGATAACTCGGGTGTTTTTAATGTAGTAGAGTCTTTTACAGTTATCGAACTTCAATGAGGATGCACGGGAGATGCTTTATGCTAGTAGGAAATGGTTATTCAGGGTAAAAATTTCAGAAGGCAAAATAA
The DNA here is from genome assembly GCA_036971475.1 of Prosapia bicincta. Classification (NCBI taxonomy): domain Eukaryota; kingdom Metazoa; phylum Arthropoda; class Insecta; order Hemiptera; family Cercopidae; genus Prosapia; species Prosapia bicincta. Next base: position 720 of record JBAIZL010000315.1, read on the forward strand.
AGGTAGAAAATTATCAATTTTAGTATTTTTGGAGTCCATTTCGTCTTTAACATTAAACGGGGATCCACGGATGTAACTCTGCAGGAGTAGAAAAGGGGTTAATTTGGTAAAATTGTCAGAAGCCAAAAAAACAATAAAAAATATCACTCGGAGGATTTAATGATGCTGAGTCTTGTACTGTTATCGGACGTCAGTGGAGATGATCGGGTAATGATCTACGGAAGTAGGAAATTTTAAATTGTGGTAAAATTATCAGAAGGCACAAAAACAATAGAAAATGATCACTCAGGGGGGGAGGGGGGTATTTGTGCTGAGTCCGGTACCGTAATCGAGCGAAAGTGGGGATGCACGGGTGTTGCTCTATGGGAATAGCAAGTGATGAATTGGGATTAGAATGGTAAAAGCCTAAAAAAAGACTAGAAAATGATCTCTAGGGGGGGGTTTAATGGTACTGAGCCCGTCATTAAAAGCTAATGGGAATATAAGGGTGTGGTTCTACGGGAGTAGAAAGGGTGGTTAATTTTTATGAAAATGTAAAATACTAGAAAAATGTCTAGTAAATTGATACTCTGGGTTTGTAAGGGGTGACTCCAATTACGTTATCGAAAGTCAAGGATAACGCACGTGTGAGTTTTCGAGAGTGCGATTCCAGACACTGTTAATAAATAGCGGGAAAGTGTGATTAGCCATATGTTTGGAGGGGAAGATAAGTGGAAGCTGGGCGCAATCATAAATATTAGATTATTCATTCCTATCATCAGCTGTCGTAATCTGTAAGCATTTCATTTTTGTTCTGGAGTCTTGCTGGTGAACAACCAGAATATTTAGCCTGTTTCGTCTTACTAGTTTCTGTTGTGAAGTGGAAGACCTAACTTAATCGTGGAATAATAGCATAATATATATTTTTTTCATCCAAAAATAGCAAAAATTGTTTCAAAAATATAAATAATGTAGCAAAGAAAGGACACGTAATATACAAAATTGTGTATATATAATATGAGATTACTAATTGAATAATAATTGCAAATATTATATTACTTATAACACTAGTTAACTAAATGACTAATAAATATAAAACTAGAAAATGTATTAAAAGGAAAGTCTTGTATTTAAACAAGTATTAATTTTTCTTTCCTTATATTTAAATAAAGAAAAAATAATGTAACCAAAAAAATTAAACCTAAAAACTAATTAATTAATGAAGAAATAGTTTTAAAAATCAACTTCGGTGGCGGTAAAAACATTGAATACGACTTCATTAATCCAGAAATTGTGGCTGAAACTGCAGACACACCTGGCAAACAACACCACCTATAAGTGCCTATCAAGCCCATGCCACGGAGATTAACAAACACACTGTCTGTGTGGTGTTCATTTCTGCGACGAATGAATGTAAAGGCCAATTTACATCTGTTCTAATTTAGCTTAGACGTAATGGCTATACATTTCTTACTTTATTTCAATAAACTTCTTTGATATATTGTATCACCCTTACCTCAGGTAGGTAACCAGAAAAATCTACCTATATTGTACATTGTAAATATGAGAAGGCTTTCATTTGGTCGAATCTCATGTAATGTTAATTTCTTGTTCACGTAGGCCCATTGAACACGTCTATATTTTATAGGTTCAATTGAGTACAAATTACCATTTTCGGGTAAGAAAATTAAATATTGAAATAATAGTATTTCTGTACTTACGACAGCCAAATGTAACCAAAAAACTGTTTTATTTTTCTGTGAGCATATGCTTTAAAAGGGTGCATATAGTATTCTAACAAGGAGTAAAATTTTCACGAATATATGACATTTTAGTGCCAATATAAACATTTTATCAAGACAAGGGCAAAACATTTTAATTAATTATGTAAGGATTCATGTATCATAGGTGGTTTTCTGTCAATAAAACTAGAAAGCAGTTCAGGCGGTTTAAGTAATAATAAATATTTAAACTTCTTTACTTCTACATCTCTAAAGAATATAATATTATGTAAGGATATAGTTCTTCCCAATGTATATTGCATTGCAGCTAGGCATCATGGTGAAAAACGCTTTCGGTAAGCAATGTAATACATCTGTTTTATTTACAAACCATATTTGATTTGTCATAAGTTGTTATAGGTACAATTGTGTTTGAGTAAAGACCTATTTTTTTCTAAACGTTCTTCTTTAACTACATTCATTAAATTTTCCTGGTAGTCGTTGTTGGCAGGTTAAAAAATTTATTTAATTCCTCCCTTACATATTTTCCGAAAGGATGACATTTCACCTTGATTGTTTGGTTACTTTCATCAAGAACCGTTGAATTCACCTAAAAATATATCTGATAAGATTTAAATATATTTTAATCTCCTTCTTTAATTCTATTTTTAACCGTATCCCTCCTGGCTCGCATATCTACAATTTGATTTATTATTATTATTATTATTGTGAAAAAATTTACAAATATTTTGGCGAATATAGCTGAGGAACCAGTCTTCAAAAACTAGCTGTAAAATAGCGTTATGCAGAGTGACAGAATGAAATTAGTCACTATGATGGTATTTCTTGTTAAAAAAACAAGACGGAAAAGATAATGACTGTTTTGTAGATTTTTTTTCACTTTAAAAAATCTCTTCGTTCTTCGGTCGGCATGTTACATACATTTTATAGTTAGTATCAGAATGATTTTAGTTCGTTCGGCTGTGTCTGATCTCAAAACAAAGTCTGCTAATACCCAATCACTCCTCAAAACTGTTTCCATTGTTATATATTTTACGAATCCTACCACTAGTAATACCAGTTAATAAATAACTCCTAATTACAAACTTAATATTTCAATTTGAATATTCTATATTCTTCGTTGATAGAAAATTACTTCAGTTAATCAACCCTAACCAAGTGCTTATAAAACGTTTTGTAGTCAATCTTTAGACGTTGATAATCATAAACATTTACTACCGATGATCACGGTAATTTTTCACTATACTTCAGATTTACTGATATTTTACTGATAATCTCGTTTTATTTTTATGGTAGGCGAACAAAAAGACTATCTACGATCAAATTATTGGGCGTCCTCATAAAGGTTACAACGGGCATCGGCTTTTTTTAGCTATAATAGCCGATACTTAGTATGGTATTCATATCATACAGTATCCTCGCAAGCAAGAATCAGTACAGTAATCTTGAAGAGCCAAGCAACATTAATTTATGTATGTACTGTAATCAATAAAGTTCTACATACGTATTTTGTGCATTTTTAATTTTAGTATTAGGGTTCATTAGAACTCCTGTTTTTTTTCTAGTGTACAGGAAGCTTCTCCCGTGTAATCCAAGTTTTCGGTAATCCGACGGTGTCTCGGTGCCATCTACCTCGAATTATCCATGCACTACTGTATTTGTTTCCTTACCAATGATCACCGTACTTGAAACAGTTTTTCATGCAACCTTAAAGTGAGTGAAAGTCCCATAGACATTAAAGTTACTCTTGGGACTAGAATATCGAGGATAAATATAATAGATTTATTACATTCCTTACCGAAAATGTTTCGATTCCTAGCTACACTGCAATATACACTGGAAAGAACTATATCCTTACATATAATCTTCAGAGATGTAGAAATAAAGAATTTTAAATATTTACCATTGCTTAAACCGCCTGCAGTGCTCTCTAGTTTAATTGGCATATTAACACCTATGATACATGTATCCTTAAATAAGTACCTAAAATGTTTTGCCCTTATGGTCATAGAATGTGTGTATATATCCACGTGTTCTTTCTTTGCTACATTATTTATATCCTTCAAACAATTTTTGAGTATTTTGGATGAAAAATATATATATAATGTTATTATTGATGCAAATGATGTTGTATGGCCTATAAATAACGCTAGTTCTTTAATACCTTGGTCATTCATTTGGAAGAGTTGAGATATGGTTGGCAAGTGTTTCATTAGAGTCTTCGATGTAAGTACTTCAGGAATTTGTAAATATGCTATTTTAGCATGCTTTCGTAAAACTTTATAAATAATTTTGGGGTTACTGGTATTTGTGTTTGCAAACACGCAAGTTGTTATCGTTAAGAACGAAATTATTTCTTGAACTTATTAGAAAATAAATATAAAATCCTAATATCAAAAAAATCTCATAAAAATTGACACTCGGTAGTTTCCCCTTGGACTGTACCACTCCAATTATATTACATCTGTCAATTCCTTCAAATATACACTGTTGGTTCGCTGGAAAGGACATACAGCTGTGGCTTCGCGACCTTATCTTGGAGGGAACTATGCTATTTATTTACAGACACAATTCTGATATGGAAACATAAACAGTCGACACTCCGAAAGCCATTCTGACGCGTTTGTTTACTTGATGGCAGACCAAACTTATCTTAATGTTCCGGTCAATGCATCTCGTACTTTTCCCTTGGTGCTCTTAGATAGTATAGGATAGATAAAGTATTTATTTTCTAACGTAACTTGCTTTTCAAATTAATTGTCATAGAATCACTATCCGATTTTAAGAATCTAAAAGTGACTATTATTTGCTGTATATTGTTACAATTTGGTAACATTGCAAACATGTTAGCACTAGTCTGCAACACATGTATTAACAGATGTAACACTTAATATGGCCTACACCATATATATTCCCTAAAATTTAATACCAATGTATTCAATTAACATATTAATAAAATAAATTATAGACTACCAGCGGTTAAAGTCGAGGATAGAAACAAATGTTTCCGCCTTTATACGACCATTTTGACGTTGGGAAGATACCATAAATTATTTACGTTTACGCAGTATGTAAATGAGAGAATGGGATGGAAAAGATAGAATGCAAAAAGTCAGTTTTTCGGGCCTTCGTCCACGGCCTTCGAGTACTTGTCGACTGCGAGCCTTTATCTTTGTTTGGCTTGGACCTATGTTGGTTTACACCAGACAGCCTGATATCGTAATATAAACTGACAACACTCGCACAGATGTTATTTAGGTTCATGTATACAATACATGTGACCTGCAATTTCTGTCACATTACTATTGCCGTTGTAGCTCACAGGCACGAAATGTCTAAGTGTGATTTATTGTGTGGTTTAACAATTTATCTTGCATTTAGTTTATAAAAATTGTTTTTGAATATTCTGATTGCAATGTGACTAGTAGGGTAAACGTAGTTTTGAGATCAGTTATATTTTATTTACTAATTGACAACTGTAGTAAATAAAACCTATTTTATAACCTTTATAACAATTTATCTATACAAATAGTGAAATTTGTAAATTTCTGGAGGTTGCAGTTTTTCGAAATCATCATCATCGTCTGATGCACTTCGTTGAGATTCGGTATCATAATCTTTTACTTAATTACTTCACTCTGTTGTACAATTGCCCTATTCTCTTTGATGCCTTCTAAAAGTTCGTCGTTAGAGACAGCACCTGAATCACTGTCTTCTTTGGATAACCCGTCGCTGATGGTCAGGAACGATGACGGTAGTTAAATGTTAAGCTTATTTGTAGATATTGCCATAATAGGTTTACTTATTAATAGTTTTTTTTTTAATTTACGGTTATAATAGAATTTTTTCATTAACGGATGGCTGAAAAGTCATTCTGCTGCCCCCGCTAATGATACCATCCTTTTTAAAAGAAAAAAAGAAAATAACACGAAAAGAGAAGAAAATTAATTACCCGAAGAAGAATGAGAAAACAAACTTAAATGTTTAGATAGTCTAAGTAAAAATGGAGAGAAAATATATGGCACTTGGATAGAAAAAATACATTTTTTAAATTAAATAAAAAATTTAATTTTTATAAAATTATCAATTTGGGACAAACGGTTATCTTTTCAAGTTGAATCGTTCAAGCATACAGTCTTTAAAATTCTTAAAGCACTTGGACAGGCTGCATTGAAACACTGCTCCTAGTTATAAAGATTATTTTGACAGACATGACGTAAACAAACGTGCTAGAACTGCTATCGGAGTGCCGCCTGTTTATATTTTCATATCACAAACATTTCTGTAAATAGATGACTCTTTCTGTTGGTTATGTTGCATAGTTGGAAACATGCAAATTACGGGCGATTTATTGTCAATGGGATATATTACCCCAAATCACCCCTTGGTAACCCCGTACATCCCCGACAAATTTTGATGACAAGGGACTAGGACCTTCGAAAATCTTCGAACGCCCATTTTTGGGCAATATTTTAGATTCTGGCAAGTTTTATCTCAATTCACCCTGACCTCTGACCTTTTTACCCCAATTCTCCCTTTCCTACTCCCGTAGAGCCCAAACTCTTCCATCCCTGGTGTCTCTCGATGACGGTATTGAATTCAGCATCATCAAAAACCTCCGAATGGTAAAATTCAAGTAATTTTTTGACTTTTGACATTTTTACCCCAAATCATCCCTTGTGCACTAACGTAGACTCACATACGTCTATCCCCGGTGATTTTCGATGACGCCATTGAATTCAGCACGCTCAGAAACCCCCAAGCGGTTACGTTCAAGCGATTTTTTTTACTTCTGACATTTTCACCCCAATTCACCCCCTTTGCTACTCGCGTGGAACCACACCAGAGGATCCCCGGTGACTTTCGGTGAAGGTTTTGAATTCCGTATAATCTAAAATCCCCGGGGTTTTATTTTTTAGTAATTTTTTAACTTTTGACATTTCTACCCCAAATCATCCCTTTGGTAGTAATTTAGAGTCACAACCGTCCATTCCCGGTGACTCTAGATGACGTCATTGAATTTAGCATCCTCAGAAACCACCGAACGGTCATTTTCCCGCGATTCTTAGTCATCTGACATTTTGACCCTAATTCAACCCCTTTGGTGCATGGGTTTACCTCACCAGTACATTCCCGGAAAGTTTCGATGACGGCATTGAATTCAGCATCCTCAAAAACCTCCGTGTAGTTATTTTAAAGCAATTTTTTGATTTCTGAAATTTTCACCCCAATTCACCCCTTTATTACTCGCGTGGAACCATACCAGTGCATCCCCGGCGACTTTCGGTTACTGCATTACATTCCGCCTTACCAAAAACCACCGAGAGGTTATTTTCTAGTTATTCTTAGACTTTTGACTTTTTTACCCCTAATCATCCCTTTGGTACTTACGGAGAGTCACATCCGGTCCATCCCCGGTGACTCTAGATGACGCTATTGAATTTAGCATCATCAAAACCCCCCGAACGGTCACTATCCCGCGATTCTTAAACGTCTGACCATTTTACCATAATTCAACCCCTTTGTACATGGGTTTAGCCTCACCAGTACATCCCCGGTGACTTTCCATGACGGCATTGAATTCAGCATCCTCAAAACAAGTCAGTTTCCAGCGATTCTTTGTCCAATTCAAATATATACGTTATGTAGTACGATTGATATCTATGTGGATGCCAGCAATGTTGCCAAGTTTGTGGCTACCAAAATGTTAGGGAATGTTTGAAATATACAGTAAATTTATATACAGGAGGCAACTATGCTGCCCCTGGCGGAAATGTTACGAACTTGTGATATACAAATCCCGTTCACTATGCTATCAATACGAGTACCGTTTGGTTATTACAAATTATTTTTTAAAAATTCAGAACGAACATAGAACTTCCAAATACAGTAAAGCTCCAATAAAACACTTCTTTTTACACCTATTGACATTGTTTTTATTTCGATTATTGTCAAAGGGTGTTACATTATCATGGATTACTATGTGGCAGCCGTATACGGCTGCCAAAAGTACCCGGCTGCCAGTTTGAATGCAAAATGACCAAAGTCAATCAAATATATATATATCAATATTTATATATATATTTATATATATATATATATATATATATATATTTGTATATATATTTATATATATATATACATATCAATATTTATATATATATTTATATATATATATATATATATATATATATATATATATATATATATATATATATATATATGTACGTATGTATATAATATTTTATAGCATTTACAGCATATATATATATATATATATATATATATATATATATATATATATATATATATATATGTTTTATCATTTTTTTATATCATTTATATATATATATATATATATATATATATATATATATATATATATATATATATATATATATATATATATATATATATATACAGCCTGCTAACAATACGGAGACCATACATTGGTCATTTTGCATTCAAACTGGCAGCCGGGTACTTTTACAGCATAGTAATCCATGATAATGTAACACCCTTTGACAATAATCGAAATAAAAATGTCAATAAGTGTAATAAGAAGTGTTTTATTGGTGGTATACTGTATTTGGAAGTTCTATGGTCATTCGGAATTTTTAAAAAATAATTTGTAATAACTAAAAGGTACTCGTATTGATAGCAGAGTGAACGGGATTTGTATATCACAAGTTCGTAACATTTCCGCCAGGGGCAGCATAGTCGCATCCTGTATATAAATTTACTGTATATTTCAAACATTCCCTATTATAATGGCAGCCACAAACTTGGCAACATTGCTGGCATCCACATAGATATCAATCGTACTACTTAATGTATATATTTAAATTGGACAAATAATCGCTGGAAAGTGACCACTCGGGGGTTTTTGAGGATGCTGAATTCAATGCCGTCATCGAAAGTCATGGGGGATGTACTGGTGAGGCTAAACCCATTTCAAAAGGGGTTGAATTATGGTAAAAATGTCAGATGTCCAAAAATCGCGGGATAATGACTATTCGGGGGTTTTTGAGGATGCTAAATTTAATGGCGTCTTCTAGAGTCACCGGGGATGAACCGGATGTGACTCTACGTAAGTACGAAAGGGATGATTTGGGGTAAAAAATCAAAAGTCAAAAAATAAGTAGAAAATAACCACACTGGGTTTTTGGTGATGCGGAATTCAATGCCGTCACCGAAAGTCACCGGGAATCCATTGGTGTGGTTCCACGCGAGTACCAAAGGGATGAATTGGGGTGAAAATGTCAAATGCCTAAAAATCGAGGGAAAATGACCGTTCGAGGGTTTCTGAGGATGCTAAATTCAATGACGTCATCTAGAGTCACCGAGGATGGACGGTTTTGACTCTACGTTAGTACCAAAGGGATGATTTGTGGTAAAAAAGTAAAAGGTCAAAAAATTACTAGGAAATAACCACACGGGGGATTTTGGTAAGGCGGAATTTAATGCCGTCACCGAAAGTCGCCGGGGAAGCACTAGTATGGTTCCACGCGAGTACCAAAGGGGTGAATTGGTCAGCGACGGGTTATCCGAAGAAGACAGTGATTCAGGTGCTGTATCTAATGACCAACTTTTAGAAGGCATCAAAGAGAATAGGGGAATTGTACAACAGAGTGAAGAAGTAATTGAGCAAAAGATTATGATACCGAATCTCAACGAAGTGCTTCAGACGATGAAGATGATTTCGAAAAACTGCAACCTCCAGAAATTTACAAATTTTTCTATTTGTATAGATACATTGTTATAAACAATGTAGAATTTGTCCAGCAACAAAAAATAGAAAGACTAGTTAATCTTTGTAAGCTGCCTTTGTACAGCAGATATGTCTAGAATGTTCTGAGCCGCTGTGTAAATCTGTACCTAAATGACATCTGTGAGTGTGTTGTCAGTTTATATTACGATATCAGGCTGTCTGGTGTAAAGAAACATAGGTCCAAGTCACACAAAGATAAAGGCTCGCACTCGACAAGTACTCTCGTGGACGAAGGCCCGGAAAACTGATTGTTACTTCTTTGTCTTTTTCCTTTAACTTTTCTTACATCACTGAAATATAACTTTCCCACTGTTCCATCCTTTCTTTCATTCCTCCTGTCTCCTGGGTGACAGATACTTGATGGATCTTAGGGCTTGCCCTTAGAGTTTCCATATACTGTTTCCTTTCCTCTATCTCCTGCAGTATTATTTTTATTTTTTTCTCTACCTTTCTCCAGCTTCCTCTTTCCCCTTTCCCTTTTCGCCTTTGCTTCTACTTGATCTCTTTCCCTTTTCGCCTTTGCTTCAGCTTTTTCGAATTCTTTTTCAGCCCTTGCTTCCTGTTTCTCCCTTTCCCACCTATTCTCCGCTTCCTCTTTATCTTTTTCCTTCTCCACTTTCTCGTTTCCGCCTTCCACATCTGTAGAATTTCTTTTTATCCAGACTTTCCTATCTCCTTTGCCATTTTTGTAAGTTATCAACTATTTTTTTTATTTTTCAAGTATTTAATTTTCTAATATTTTTTATTTCATTAAAAATTGTAGCTCCACTTTGCCACGCTCTCATGTACCTCTCCTCCCTTACTGGAATAACAGATCCTGTTATAATTATAATTGTACTCCTTACATTTTTTTTATATATTATTTTAATGTTATCAGTGTAAGGTACGTTATTTTACTAACCAGTACCTTTCATTTATTCATTTTGCCCTACTTTTATTGTGTTTATTTTTGTTGGCATAGGTTTGATAGTTTTTCAGATTTTTTAGATTTAAAAGTCACAACTTGTAATAATAGAACCATTTTTTAGGGTGTGAAATGAAGCTTACACTCGTCTTGGTTCATTTCTTAAAAGACACAAGTTGAATACCTGTGAGAGTATAAATTAGTGTCAACAATGTGTGGGAAATCTTCCAGTACGAAAGGCCTGCTATGCCCATTGTGTTTTACAGGCAATGATGAACCTGAAGCTTGAGGCCATTCCCCACGTTCGGAAGCCTAGCTTTTACGAGGCCAACGTCGCTCACTCACCTATTTAGTTTATATAAAAGAATAAGGAAGGGTGAATGGGGTTATATAGGACTAAGGATATAGGGGAAGTGAGCATTGCGTGAGCAAGATCATACCCTGAAGTGAAAATAAAGTAGTGTCCATCGTTTCAATCCTTTATGAGAAGAGGAATAAGGAAGGGCGGATAGGTTTATATAGGAATAAGGATGTAGGGGAAGTGAGCAAAGCGTGAGCCAGATGGCACCCTGATGGTGACCTAAAGTGGTGTCCATCCTTTTAACCCCTTATGAGAGGAGGAATAAGGAAGGGTGGATGGAGTTATATAAGACTAAGGATATAGGGGTAAGTTCTGACATTGCGAGGCCAAGATGGCGAGCCTCAAGTAGAGTTGATGTCCAGGTATAATATAGAACTAGCAGCCGTCACCCAGTATAACTTTAGGATAGACCACATTTAGGTATCCAAAAATTATTGGCGTTCATAACTATGAAATGTGTAAATATAGAAATTTAAACAGTTTATATTTGCTTAAGATTAAATCTGCAGTGTTTACATTGGAATGCCGAAAATTAGTTTAATAGCACGTTTATGAAAATTCGAAACTCCGATATATAGAAAAATCCCCCAAATTAGGGATCACTACAGTAGCATTTTGCTGGGCCTATTATATTTTTAAAACTAAACGCTCCAATTAGGAATTGAAAGAACTTTATTAGCTATTACTTTTTATATATCAGAATCGTATTGTAATATAATTGCAGCAAAGCCTAATGGTGCTGTAAATATCATCCATGAAAATTGTTTTGAATTGATCAATTATATCGAAATAATAGAGTGATTGAGTCATTTTAAATAGACAAAGCCTTGAAATTTCTAATTACACATGGTTATGTTTAGGCCAATTTCCTTTGTATCAATTATACACTCCTAAAACTTTGGTAATTATTTCTATAAATAATCGATACTGACAAAATGAATTTCACCTGGTTAATTAAAAGTCTTCAGGTACTCGAAAAAATAAGACTTGTTGACGACAACCCAAAAATTTAAAAGTTTTGAAAATAAGGAAATATCACTTTATAATAAGTATAAAAGTTGTTAAAATCGCTTTAAAATAATTTGTGTTTTAATATCTTAGAACTAGCTGTTAAAGTATCACTTTAGGATGGATTTCGTTAGTAAAAATAATAATACACTAGCTCCTGTTTAAAAATGTCACTTTATATGTTAATTTAACCAATTTTAAAATAATTGACATTGATAAGGAATATGGAACGGGAGTACAAAGTTATAATAGCGTATTATCTAACCGACAATAAAAGCAATTGTATAGAGATGGTTCAATTCTTCATTTGCTACTCCCATAGAGGATCACCCGTATATCCCCATTGACGATCAAAAACGGTAAAAAAGCAACATTAAAACTCCCCGAGTGATCATTATATATATTTTTTTGCCTTCTGACAATTGTACCCCCAATTCATCATTTGCTACTCTCATAGAGGGTCACCCGTGTATCCTCATTGACGTTCGATTATGGTAAACGACTCAGCACCATTAAAGCCCACCCGAATGATCATTTTCAATTGTTGTTTTGCCTTCTGACAATTTTACCCCAATTTACCCCTTTTCTACTCTCTTAGAGCCACACCAGTGCATTACCGATTAATATGGAAGACGGTATTGGACTCACCAACCTAAAAAACACTACGTTTGATCATAGTCTAGCTTTGTCTTGCCTTCTCAGATTTATACTCCAATTCATCATTTGCTACTCACCCATGTATCCCCATTGACTTTCAATAAGGGTAAAAGACTCAGCACCTTCAAAACACCCGAGTGATCATTTCCCATTGTTTTTTTGCCTCCTGAAAATTTTACCCCAATTCATCCCCTTTCTACTCCATTAGAGCCACACCCGTGCATCCCATTATAATATTGAAGGCCGTATTCTACTCAGAACCCTCCAAAACACTACCATTTATCATATTCTAGCTGTGTTTTGCCATGTCACAATTAATTATACTCCATTTCATCATTTGCTACGCCGATAGAGGGTCACCCGCGTATCCCCATTGACGTTCGATAACGGTGAAAGAATCAGCACCAATAAAACCCACCCGAATGATCATTTTCAATTGTTTTTTTGCCTTCTGACAATTGTACCACAATTCTACCCCTTTTCTACTCCCGTAGAGCCACATCCGTGCATTCCCGATTAATATGGAAGACGGTATTGGACTCAGCTACCTCCAAAACACTACGATTGATCATATTCTAGCTTTGTTTTGCTTTATCACATTTATACTCCAATTCATCATTTGCTACTCCCATAGAGGATCACCTGTGTATCCCCATTACATTCGATAGCGGTAAAAGACTCTGCACCATTAAAACCCTCCGACTATCATTTTCTAGTTTTTTTTTGCCTTTTGTCATTTTCACCCTAAGTCACTCCTTTATAACTCCTATAGAGCCCCACCCGTTCATCCCCGTTTAATGTTGATCACAGTAGTGGACTCAGCATCCTTATTTTTTTTTGTTCCGATATTTTACCCTAATTGATCCTTTTGCTACTCCTGTAGAGGCACACACTTGTATGCCCGTCAGCTTTCGATAGTTGTACACGTTTATGAAAACTAACAACTAAGACTTATGTGAGTTGACTAAATAATTGGCCAGCTGAAATGAAGAAGGGCCACACTAATGTTTGTGTTTTTACCGTGATTACACACACGTGTCTTAGAGTCTAAACATTTGACTAGTCAGATAGTAGCACCATAGTGGCAACACTGTTGGTTCTCGTATCGTTAGTGGCGTGGGAATATAATACACACCGGCTGCCATATTGTTATTAGACTGAACGAAAATATACACTGGCTGCCATATTGATGTCTAAATGAAATGCTGCCGTATTGATAGTACTTCAGTCAATTTTGTATTTTTAAGATTTTATAAAATTAAAGTACATGGAGTAGTATCATGTTTATTATAAATAAATTATACACGACGAAAAACATTTATATTCCACTCTTTCAAGCGGCTGCCATATGGTTGCAAAATGAAATGCTGCCATATTGATAGCGGGATGTATATATATATATATATATATATATATATATATATATATATATATATATATATATATATATATATATATATATATATATATATAT
>JBAIZL010000040.1:5000-180000 GCA_036971475.1 Prosapia bicincta
GGAGCTTCCAGCCATTTGGGGTTGTAACATGCTATTAGCATGACAACGGAGGGCTTGTATGTGTTTATATCCATTAGGGGATGAATATTTAATATTAATGCCGTAATTTCGATCATTGTGCATATAAATATATATATATATATATATATATATATATATATATATATAAAGAAGAGTTACGTGTGTTGTTAAGGTTAAAAGGTTTTTAAATATAATTATGTTTAGAAGCCTTTATTAATTAAGAACATTTTAATGTGGATATTCCTCTTATATGCATTCAGTTGGAGTTGTAACTACATACTAAAGTTGTAGTTGTAAATCTCTTCAAGAGTTTGCTACACACTCAAATTGAAAATGTTTTAGTAGCTGCACAATACAAAATCTGCGTAAGCAGTAATCTACTCTAGTAAGCATTATATTTAGTCACGCTCACATTATTCGTTCACATAACCCCTCCATCCCAAAATAAAACCTCGGGCGTGGCGAAGTTTCGTCCTCTGTTGGATTCCTCTTTATTGGGGAAGGTTACCAGGTAATGGTTGATTTCTGGGATCCAGTTGAATATGTTGTCTGTGACTTCCAATGCAGTATACTCGCAGTTTGCGTTATTATGGACAATCTAATTTGTCGCGCGTTAAAAGGTCAAATAAGAAAAAGTATTTTGAATTTATTTTACTATTACAATTACTGTCTAAACATAAAAAAAACAGAATGGAATACTAACATGTACCTTACTGTTGGTATTATTGTTACATAACTTTCTTCATATTTTGTAGATATAGAATTCAATTTATACAATTTAAAATAAATATTTTCAATAATATGTAAGTTTATAAAATATACAGTTTTTCAGAATCTAATTTAAAATTAATTTTATTCATTGTTTCTAATTTTATTACCAATATATGTTACATATTCATTACCTAACCGGCTACCGTTTCAATTGCCGCAATTAACTTCAAAATTTTGTAATATATCATAATAAGAGGAAACAATGTCGTTTAAATGATTTATAAAGTTTCTTAAATTAAAATAGTGGACAAAGGTATGGTACGAGGATTCTAATTTGGCTGTGACAAGGACGAACAGGAGGGACCTGGAGAAGGAATTTGATCATTAGTTAATTTTCTCATCTTCTTAGGCCTTTTATTTTTGACAAATGTATTTTTTTCTATTGTGTTATGATGTCTAGGCTCTATTTTACCGGTTTTCCATTCTTTATTAAATGAAGATATTTCTTCTTTGCTAAAGTTATTTTTTCCCTTGCCCTTTTTTGTATTGTTTCTACATACATTTTAGTTGGAGTATCTGGAAGTGATTCCTTGTTTATATTTCTTTTGTCCAAATTTTTATTCCTTAATTTTTTGGTTAGCATTTTTAATGTTTTCATGAATTGCTTTTGTTTTCTCTCTATGGCTTAAAACGCAGTCTTTTACAAACTGGTTTTCTACATCTACATCCAGTGAGGTGTTTGGTTTATTTGGTCGAGTTTATGTGACCAAATAAAACTCCACACGGTGTCAATTTAGTTACTGAAAGTATGCTATTATTATATGATATTATAGCATATTTCACTTTCTTAATTATATTGTCCCTTTTGATCTTGATTTGATAATTTAAAAGTCTTATGCGTTCTACTATCGTTGAATAAAATCTTTCACATAATCCATTAGATTGGGGGTTTTGTGTAATTATAAAATGTATTTTAATTTTATGCAGAAGTAATATTTCTTTTACAACTCTATTGTTAAATTCCGTGTTATTGTCTGATATAATTACTGCAGGCATACCATAGTGTTAGAAGTAATCTATTAGCTTATCAGCAATTTATGTTGATTGCACACAGTACACCTGTGCATAACGCAAGAAGGCGTCTACTATGCTATTATTACTAATTATATGTTATCAACTTACACTACTGTCAAAGGCTTTGTTGGCGTTGATGTAGAATCCATTTCTAGTTTTAAAGGGATTCTGTCGTATTTTGTTTTTTGGCATATTTCACATTGGTTGATAAAATTTTGAATGTGTCTTTTTATTTTGGGCCAATAATATCTGCGCTTAATTTGTTAATAGGTCTCTTGTATTCCGCGATGATTATTTTTGCTAACGTAATAATTATTTATTATTTCCATCATTCTTTTTCAGAAGTTAAAGCAAATAATTAGTTGTTATACTTAACTAAATTTAGTTCAGATTGTTAACATTTTTAGCTATGCATAATGCAAATCTCTCATAAATGTCATCTTCAAAATATTGGTTATATTTTACTTTAGGTGCCAAATATGATTTAACGAAATAAACTATGTCAATATTAAAATTATTTTCTCATATTTCAACTATTAAACGCATTTTTGAAATTCCAAATAATTTATTATTTTCCTTTATTTTGGTTCATACTTTACTAGAGGAAAAAATATTTGATTTTTGCCAAGGTTTACAGGCTCGTTGGAAATTGGTATTTCTTAATGAGTGTTTCATTCAAAATTGGAGTGAACTGTCTGGTTACTTTCTTCATTGATTTTTGGTGTCGTCTTCTTCTATATCAATGTTGACTATCATAGACTGGTTATTAAGCCGGAAAGTAACGTTGAAGTAAATCAGCTGAAGGCATTTGCAAGTCTTCCTCTACAGTATATTGAGAGTTTGTTGACATTTTATCGGTGACATTCAATTGTATTCTCGATACAGCATCCGCGTTTTGGTTTAACTTACCTTTTTTATTTTATTACGTAATCATATTATTCTAGTTTTAGTCTCCATCTTAAACGTTTGGAATGTAGTTCTTTTACAGAAAATAAACATTGAAAAGTCTTATGATCTGAATAAATTTTTAATTTTCTTTTAAATAAATAAGGCTTGAAGTGTTTTGTTGCTCATACAATCGCTAATAGTTCTTTCTCAATTGCAGAATAGTTAATTTCACTGTCATTTAAAGTTCTGCTAGCATACGCTATAGGAAGGTCCTTTCAGTTTTTGTCTTGACTTAAAATTGCTCCTATCACATAATTGCTTGCGTCTGTTGTTAGAACGAATTCTCATTCAAAGTCAGGGTGTTACAAAAGTGGTTCGTTAGACAAAATATGTTTGTATGTTTCGAAACAGTTTATAAGATCGGGGTTTTGTTATTTTTGCGAAGTTTTTAATTAATTTTTGATAATATCCTAATAGTCCTGAAAATCCTTTAATTTGTTTGGTAGTCTTTGGTATTGGATAGTTTTTGATTACAATTATTTTTTACGGGATTGGGTTTTATTCCAATCTATATGTCCTAAATAAGCAACTTCCTTTCTCAAAAATTTGGTTTTGTCCAGCTGTACTCATACTTTAAAGTTGCTTTGCGCAATCAGACAAAGACTTCCCTAAGTCTTTCTATATGTTCCTGACGGCTAGTTGCATTAATTTTAATTTCGCCCAAATAAACTAGACACGTTTCATTTTGAATTCCTGTCAGAATATTATTCATAATCCTTTGAAACATAGGGGAGCTATTTTTAAGGACAAAGGGCATTCTTAAAAATTCGTAATGTCCCGTTTTGTTGAATATTCTGTTTTTCTACGTTACTTGGGTTCATCTCTACTTGATAAAATCCTGAGGCCAGGTCTAAAGTGGTGAGATACCGAGATCGTCTTAATTTGTCTAAAATGTCAGTTATGTTCGGCAAGGGAAATTTATCACCAATTGTTTGTTTATGTTTGGGCCTCTAAAATGTATTCCTAATCGAAATATCCTTTTACCAGAAGAGTCCTGTATTTTTGGTACAATCCAGACCGGAGAGTTCCATGGAGAATTAGAAGGTTTAATGATTCCCTGTTTAAGTATGTCTTCTGTTTGTTTATTAATTTCATGTTTGTAAATTTCTGGATATCTATAATTTCTAGAATATATGGGAATTTCGTCTGTAGTCCTAATAACATGTTTTATTTGATTGGTAAAAGTCAAATCATTTCCATCAATATGAGGTATTTAGTACACTCTAAATTTTTATAGGTCTGAAATTTTTCCTCTTGATTTTTTGTATAACCTAACGTATTAAAATTAGTGTTTGTTTAATTTGCATTAGGTTCAGAACATAGTATTATTTTAAAGGATTTAATTCTAGTAGTGCATTTATCGTTATTTTTTTATTTTCTTCTGTGTTGTTTACAATAGGGCAATAGGCATCACCCTTATGCACTGAAACTATGCACTGTAGAATTTCTAACCGATTTAAATGCTTGTATGATAGGAGTCCTTCTCCATTATTATTATATTGTAATTTAACCTTAACTATTTGGCTAGTGCGGGCTTGTATAACATACCTCAATTCGTCTTGTTTTACTGACGTGCTGTCTGTTTTATCACACTTTCCTTTTTCTGTAATAAAATACTGAATAGGTATTTCTTCACAACAAAGTAGTAGTTTATTATCTACAAAAAATCTAATCTTATTCCTAAATCTTTTATATAATCCAGACGCAGTAATCTGTCGAGACTGATGAAAATCAAATGGTTAAAATTTAACTGCCTTTTTAGAAAACAGGGGTATTTTGCAGCAAAAACCTCCTTTGAAGTGCCGTGTGCAGAGGTTACTTCAAACGGCTCTTTTCTTACACACGTTTGACAATTTTTCCAACTTAGTGATTTTCGTATAAACAGTCGAGTACTACCTGTATCAATTAATATTTTTAATTTAGTATTTGTGATATATATATATATATGAAAGGTAATTCATTATTTTTACACCGTAAATTCGTTATGGAAAATTGGTTCCGAGGCTTGTACAACCTAAAATATTATTTTGATTCGTTTTAATGGTCTCTTCATTTTCATCATAGTCTTCAGGTAAGTTTTGGCGCTCAAAGAAATACACGTCCTTTTCGGAATTTACGTCAGAAACGATTGTTTCTTGTTCGCTAAATTGGTACATTGAATATTCTCTGTCTTCAACTCCTTGGCTCGTCAATTGATAAAGTTTAGTACTTTTTCTAGAAGGCTTGTATGTCTGTCTAGTGGGTATGCTCATAGGGGTGGGTTGATAACTCTTATTCTGAGGGTAATGAGGTTTACTATTATTCAATAATTGTCCTCTTTGAGGTTGGCCATGGCTAGAAAAAAGTGGTTTATTGAAAATATTGGGCTGTTGGTAAGTTTGTTTAGGTATTTTGTGATAATTAGTCTCTGGGTGTGTTGGTTTTATTATGGTATGATTTTGACCTTTCTGAAAATTTGATTGTTTGTTCGGTTGTGTAAACATTTTATAATTTTAAACTGAACATCGTCAGTTAGCATATTTAAAGCTTCTGCGAGTGTTGTGGGGTGTTTAGTTTTCATTAAAGACCCTAGTGGTTCTTGAAGACCTCTTAACAAAACTCTTAAAACCCATTTCAACCCACTGTCGACAAATACCAACGTCAAATGTAAACATTTTCCTATCAAAGCAGAATGGGCGTTTTAGAAGAGGGATATTTTTGTCTGTATCATTGGTAGATACTGTAACAGCCTGTAGTGTTGATCTTAATTGGCGGCAGTAAATAAGTGTCTAGTGTTTGAGGTTAGGTAGAGCTGTTCCAAGCGTGATAGATAACTTCAAATCGTAAGTGTTTTACTCTTTTATGATGTAGTTTAACCTTATTTTCTTATTATAAATGCAGTAGTTATAAAACAAACTAAATTAATAATCTTCTAATTAAACTTCAGTAAGGCATAACAATCATGTGACGATTTGAAATATAATGTCAACATTTGTCGACAGTGAGCACGGATGGGTGGGGTTGAGGATACGAAACCTATTTGGGATTTTCTTTATAGGTTGAGAGTAGAGCAGACCACAACACTCATTGAGGAAGATGATGATTCTCTTGATGGGTACATATACTTTGAACTTCCATAAAATCCAATATTGAGCGACGGAGACAGCGATGACGAAGACGCCTCAGGTGATATGAACAAACTTGGTGGCGCGGTATGTTCAGTGAGGAAACTTCTGGTATAGTAGGCCCGTCCCGGTCTCGCTAACTGTCGATAAATGTCGACGCACCTCTGGTATAATAGGCCCGTCCCAGTCGGGCTCACTGCGGACATTTGTCGACGCACCTCTGGTATAATAGGCCCGTCCCGGTTGGGCTCACTGCCGACATATGTCTTGCACCTCTTGTATAGTAGGCCCGTCCCAGTCTCGGTCACTGTCGACAAATGTCGACGCACCTCTGGTATAGTAGGCCCGTCCCGGTCTCGCTCACTGTCGACGCACCTCTAGTATAGTAGGCCCATCAGGGTCAGGCTCACTGCCGACATATGTCGACGCACCTCTGGTATAGTAGGCCCGTCCCAGTCTCGCTCACTTTCGACAAATGTCGACAAGTCATAATTACGATTAGAAATACTTCAAATGTATAAGAAACATTATTTAGTTTTTACTCGGATAGTAAGAAGCCACATTTTAAATGGTATGAAAAAATTGAGAAAAAAATAATTTGGGCTTAATTGGATTAATACTAACTTTTGAACATATTCACACATTGTATCAATAGCTTTAACTGGTTCTTTATTAATAAAATATGCTATTTGTAAATTTAATAATTTTTGTATCCTATCATAAAATTTAATAGGAGATTGATTTACTTCTTGTTTTAGCTCTGTCATTTCAAGATTTAATGTAAAACAATCTCGTTTATCTAAGAAACTAGGTAAACGTATTTTCCTAACAACTAAACAATTATAACTGTTTGAACTTACAACTAACTATAAAGTTTGTCCCTTTAGTTTTGCTAAAATTAAGAACATCAAACATTCATTTTGAAAGTCATCAGGATTATTAGGAACAAAGAATTTACTTACTATTTCATCACAAATTGCGACAAATCTATTTAGCATTATAGGCTCTACAGAAAATTCTGGTATCATATCTAAGAATTCTTTCTTTGAAGTTGGAGTAGCAAATTTTTTAAAGAAATTATTTTCAAAACAAAAATTAAAATATATAGTGAAATTATAACAATATTTTACTTAATAATATTTCCCAGGATTTACTTAAAGTACAATCCCAAATATTTTGCTCATTACGAATTGTAACGCTACACTGTTTGTATTGCACTATTCACAATCAATAAAACCTTTCTGTCACGATGTTTTCTCGTGTTGGTTATGGATATACACTCTATTAAATTTTTGCAGTTATTCACTCTGCTGCAGAGTTGTTCTTTAATTAACGGTTAAAATCTACGGACGTTATATTCACTAACCTCCTTGATGGGTCCTATCGACTGCGCCAGTTAAGTGTGTTGTTAAGATCAAAAGGTTTTTTAAAAGAATTTTATTTTTGTAAACCTTTATTAATTAGGAACAATTTAATTTTTAAATTATTAAATTAATGTTTACTTAACAAAGATCCAACTTATATGCAATCAGTTGGACTGTCTACAACTGTACTCTTCAAGAGTTGCTGCACCCCAAAGCTTAAGCTGTTTTACCAGCTGCACAATACAAAATCTGCGTAAGCAGGAATCTACTCTAGTAAGTATTATATTTAGTCAAGTTCACATGACTCGTTCAAATACTCTCTCTATATATATATATATATATATATATATAATATCAAATAGGTTTTCCTGTTGGAATTATTTTCAAGATTAAATAATATACACTAATTACAGGAATTAATTTCTTGAATAATACACTCAAAGCTTTTCGTTGGTTGACATTACCAACATCCTCAGGAATTACTAAGAATGACAAAAGAACTGTCTAACAAATATGAAGTTACTCTATTCATATATGAATAGTAACTCATATATTCATATATGAATAGCAACTTCATATTTGTTAGACAAATCTTTTGTCATTCTTAGTAATTCCTGAGGATGTTGGTAATGTCAACCAACGAAAAGCTTTGAGTGTATTATTCAATAAATTTATTCCTGTAATTAGTGTATATTATTTTATCTCGAAAAAAAAAATATATATATATACATATATATAATTGATTAAAAAAATCACATGATAATTAGATGTAATGCAACCACAGGACTATCATAGTACGATAAAGCTAGTCTTACATATTTAATAGTGTATACGTTTTGTTTCGCTGTGATCTTGTCCTAATGTAAATAAAATAAAACTGTGCTGAAAGCTAACAAACCTAGTCTGGGCAAATAATATACTAATATTTGACAGGCTATATAAATATAAATTTTACAAAATCAAGTATCGATGAATTATTACTCTCATTAATATAATTGTTTTGGAATGCTAATGATTACATCTAACAAAGATAATTTAATAACTTTAGATTTTTTTAGTCATTATTGTTTTTGAATAAATAGGAATAAATTGAAATTTTGAAATATTTAAAAGGCAAAATCGAAATCCCCCCAATGCCTTTAAGGCCACTTAAAACCCCTTCCTTCACGGATTTCAAGCACAGTACACATGTACAACTAGGGCAAATTTCAGGGCCCTTTTTAGAAATTGACACTAAAATGAATATCACAACTTAAAGACTATAAAAAAACTTATTTACAAGTTATAAATAAATGACCGAGTGTTTTCTGAGATTGGATTTTTGCCATTTACAAAATAAACTTTTCCTATAAATAATAATTATATGAGACTATGATTATAAGAAACGTTTGGAAATACTTGGCATTGTTTTATCTTATAACTTGAGTACATAGTCTTTTTAAATGGAGTGAAGTATAACATAGTCGTTTATAAACCGAAATAAAATATGGAGAACATGGGGTTTATATAAAGCAATCCTTTAATAAACAACAAAAACAAACATGAAATAAAAAAACTAAAATTTCTCAAAATTATTTATAATTTGATGTAAGCTTTCAGGAAATATTACTTTAACAGAAAACCTTAAAACAGGTAATTCTTCAAAGTTATAAGAAACGGGTTTCAGAAATGTTGCAATTCAAGCAATGAAGTTTCTTTGTTTATCTAAGATGTTAGCGAAACAGATTTGTTAATATACTGCACCTACCAGTGAGGTATTGAACTGGGTCGGGGGTTTAGTAATTGATTCAACGTACTCTTATATACCTTCCATTCTACGCTTTGTCATTTTATTATAACTTGACGCGTATCAGATATAAGTCTCTGAACTGGAATATCTGCTAATAGCAAAAAGTAATCTCACATATGACTGTAGAAAGCTTGTAGAAATTAATATATATTTGTAAATAATTTTTCAGAATTATCTCACGTGTTACAAAAATTTATGTGTTCTATTCCCAGTATTTCTGTCTCTCTTTCTATCTTTTTCTCTCTTTCTATCTCTCTCTCTCTTTGTCTCTCTCAATTTATCACTATCTCTTTCTTTTTCTTTCACTCTCCTCCCTCTTTTTCTCTCTCTTTCTCTCTCGCTTTCTCTCTCTCTTTCTCTCTCTCATATATTATTTATTTTTTATTTTATAACAAACGTTTTATTAGGAATATTTAAGTTACATAAACATGAATAGAATACATATTTGTATTTCAAGGTCTTGTGTGTGTGTGTGTGTGTGTGTGTGTGTGTGTGTGTGTGTGTGTGTGTATGAGTGTATAGGTGTAATAAAAAATATTGTATAGATAAAACGTATTAATAGGGAGTGAAGAAGAGATACATTGTTATGATCTTGATAGATAGTGGTTCTTCTCACAAGGAGTGAGGAATAGATACATCATTATGATATTGATATAGAGTTGTTCTTCTTACAAGAGGGTGTGAATACATACTCACACGCAATCAAACACATACAGTCAAATTTATATCAACTATTTCAGTTACACAGGCACGCGGGCATACACACAGTCAGACCTGTCTCATTTTGTTTCTTCTACAATATGGGCCGAAGCACTTTAAAGAACTATAAACCGTGAAATATTTGAATAAAGAACTGTAAACCGGGAAAAGTTATTTAAGTTTTTCTTTTTATGCATAATGCAGTAATTTCCCTTCGAAACATGTATATTATTTAGCGCAATATACCATCTGTTAATAAAACAGGTTTGTATGTAGGTTTTCGTTTTTATTCTAGTAATAAACATAATTTCTAACTTTAGGTATTTATAATTAATTTTACAGAATCACTTTACTGAACGCGTAAATAGGTATAAAATAACAAGTGTTAATGAATGATTTTTCATTCCCTGTAACATAAAACCCCTTCTAACATGTTGCCTTCTAACGTACTTTAGCCTATTTACTCTGCGACTTTGCTTTAGCTGCTCATATCCTTACAGATATATCTATACGGATTGTTCCAACCATAACTGTAAGAAGAACACATTTTTTCCTCCTAAAACTGTATTTATTAGACCATTCATTAACATGCATTATCTTACCCTAAACAGTCAGAAAACTAAAGTGAACTTTAACTCTTCAGTTATTGTCTGGACATTATCAGTTACTTATATTAGAATTAGCACCGCACAACACTACACTACACAAACTCAAATGGTTTGGTTGTCTTCAATCTTATAACCATATACTGGGTATCATTGTTTCTTCTGTTACCGTCGGAATATTTAAATCTCGGTGGAAACCTAAGTGTTTTGCATACCAAGATTAAGTAACCGTATTTCTCAGAACCTTATTTAGGAATATCTGAAGAAATTTTACATTATATTCCTCACTGTGTGTGTGTGTGTGTGTATGTATACCCACCCGGGCGCGCACGCGCTGTTTATAACATTAAAAACCATAAATGACAAGGATTTAATGGACTCTGTTACAAAACTATAAAATCAAATGATATTATGCGTGATTAGAACTATTTTGTTCTGAACACAATAACTTGAGCTTTATCAGATGCTCTCATTCGCTCCTGCAAGTAGTAAAATTGTGATACTATTTGCTATGACGCTGATCGGGTGATGACGCATAAATTTATTTAGTATTCATCAATTTATAATTGCAATTTCATTTCAATACTAAGAACTACAGCTTATTATATTAAACTTTCACATCCCTTAGTGAATACAGAAACATCGCGTATACTTGACGAGTGTTGTATATTGTCTAGACAGAATGTGACCATTAGGAATGCCACAGCATTTCTTTATGCATGCTTACACGTGCTTCTCGCAGAAGTATCGATTGTTTTAACAAACCCCTCTCCTAACCATATATCACACACTAAATAAATGCATTAACTGCATTTTACTCTATTAATATTGGGCTTACCATAATAGAGTATTGTAGAATTAGGTTGTCATAGAATTTATCCTGGGCCAATAACCGCGACTCTGGCTGTGGGTAGGATATGAGAAAAGGGTATAATGGAAGCTTTTAGTTGTATTTAAATTCTGCGATTTATATATTTTACTATATTACTTTTTTGTCATAAGAAATTGGATGAAAAGGATGGTTATTTTCACTGGCTACGCATATCTGGACTTGATGGCGATGTCTCAGAAATAAATGAAACAGCGACAGAGAGGTTCTAACAATTTCCGCTTATTATATTAAACTTCCTCATACCTTAGTGAGGACAGAACCATCGCGCGGATTCTCCATACAGAATGTGACCACTAGAAAAGCCAGAACATTACTTTACTCGTGCGTTCTTATATCTTGGCAGAAGTATCGATTATTTTAACAGACCCTCTCCTAGCCATTCCATACAAATTGAATAAATGCATTAACTGCATTTTACTTTATTAATACTGGACTTACACATATAGAGTATAGCAGAATTTGGTCGCCAAAGAGGTATTGCAGGGCCTATCCACCGCGACTATGGCCTGCGAAAAGGGGATTTGGAACCTTTTAGGTGTATTTAACTCATGCGAAATATAAATTGAATATATTATTTTTGTCATAAGAAATTAGATGAAAAGAAGTGTCATTTTCATTGGCTAATTATATCTGGACTTGATGGCGTTGTCTCAGAAATAAACGAGACGGCGACAGAGGTGTTACGATTTCAATCAGTCCTCTCTAAGGTCCTTACAATGTCAAGAATGCCTTCGTAATATGTTATACTTATCCAATTTGGCTGGAGATACTTTTATCATTAGAAAATATTGATGATTTTGTGTAATAATATTAGGTTCTATAAATTGGAAATTTTATAAATAATTTAAACACAGATTCTTAAAAATCTTTGATATTCATGTTGAAAGCAAGCGCATTATATTCATTATGAAAATATATTATATTTTATTAACTTTGCATTATATTCATTAAATTCAGAACTCAAACAAAGCAATTAAAGGAATATACGCCCTCCTTTTGTCGAATGTTAGGAATTAAAAGGTATTTTATAAATTAACAGGAAAATAACTTGTCTATAAGGTCCAGTTAGTGACGGCAGTGGTATCAAGTAAAGTGCTCAAAGCTAAATTGCATTAAAACCGTGGAAGCCACTTTGATGTAGTTTTGTTACAAAGGTTGACGTCGCAATTAAGCACTTAGGGTTCGACTGACAAGTGACCGCCAGAAGGGGTGCGGAGAGGAAATAAAGTTGAAAATTGTAAATAATTATGTCGTCACAAATATGGACGAAACTTGTTCCAGTGGAGCTGAAAATCAAGGGGGAAATTTCTGCGATACTGAGAAGAAGTTAGGTGCACATTTTATTAACAAAGCAGGCGTGTGTGTGTGTGTGTGTGAGTGTGTGTGTGTGTGTGTGTGTGTGTGTGTGTGTGTGTGTGTGTGTGTGTGTGTGTGTGTGTGTGTGTGTGTGCGCGCGTGTGTGTGTGTGTGAGTGTGTGTGTGTGTGTGTGTGTGTGTGTGTGTGTGTGTGTGCGCGTGTGTGTGTGTGTGTAGGTACCTTGTAGAGGGCCCTTACAAACGCTTACAGGGTTTTTATTTACCGGACACGAATCTGGCTGTGCTCAGCTGTGAGGATGATCTGATACCAAAATATTATGATCTTAGGGGTATTTGTACCCCTCTGAAGGTGACTGCTATAGCAAACGTTGCAACGAAACGTAACAACTTACCTTTGCCAAGCATATCGCACCAATATGACTAAGTACTTACATTAAGCTGAGATCACGTCACGCATAAATAGGCAGATACACGAGAGGAAGTCAACACAGTGTTTATAACATTGTGGATTTACTAATTGGACAAGAAATTGACGTACGTAGGATATGTATATATCCCTTAGTGTAAATAATAATATATACATACCTCTCTTCAGCTAAATTGGGATTCAGTCTACTTCAGATAACCCCCTATCCTTCCAAGTAACTCCATCTCCCCTTTATCATCTTTCTTCTAACGTAGAGTGTAACACGGCCGTATTAGGGAGTAGGTGTACAACCACGTGATACTATGGTCCCCTCTCTACCTTCTATTAGGGAGTTTTAACCCTTTCCTTCATCCCACATTTATGCACGACCTACTCTATTTCTTTCAGAAAATATCATGACCGGCTAATCACGTTGTCACCGCAAACTAATACCTGTTGAAAATATTATAACGAGTAAAACATGTTACAAATATTATGATTTGTTAAAACCTGTTGGCATTTTTATCAGAAGTATAACCTGCAATTAAAATAAACTGAAGTAATTTGCAATTATTGTAAAAAACTAAAAACTGTTGCAATTACTTAAACAAGCGATAACCTATTGAAATTATTTTAACAAACTAAAACAGGTTGCAATTATTACCACAAACTAAAACCTGTCGCAATATTATAACAAACTGATAATTTTAGCAACTAATTAAACAAAGTGAAACTTGCTTCTATTACTATACCAAACTAAAACAGTTTGCTTTTATATACCAAAAAAATACTTGTTGCAAATACCATAACAACTATAATGTGTTGCTAATATTATAACAAAAGAAAGCCTTTTGTAGTTATTACAACAAACTAAAATGCATTGCATTAATAATAAAAAATAAATCCTGTCACAATTATTACAACAAGTTGAAACCTATCATATTTATTATAACAAACTAAAGCCGTTTACAATTATTATAACAAAATACAATCCGTTGCGTCATTATTAAAAGCTATATCCTATTACAATTATTATAAAAAGTTAAAATCTGTTGTAATTGTTATAAAAAACTAAAATCATTCCCAATTATTATAACAAACCTAACTGTTACAAATAATAGAAATAGTAAAAACCTGTTGCAATTAATACTACAAACTAAAACCTACTGCAATAATGATATGAGAATAAAACCTGTTACAAATATTATAACAAACTAAATCCCGTCGCAAGTATTATAACAAACTAAAACCTTTTGAATTACTGTTAAAAACTAAATCCGATTGCAATTTCTATAACAAGTTAAATCCTGTTGCAATTCTTGAATTTTTCAGACCGTTACAATCTATTAATCACCTTTACATGAGTTTATACCCATCCGAACTTTATTTTCTTGTAAAGAAAGCTAAGACATAAAGTTTTCGATTGCTTCATGGTGATCTCTATCGGTGTCTAAATTTTCCGCTTGGAGTTGTTAGGTTTAGCGGTGACGGTTTTAAAGGTAGGATTTCAATAGTGTGAAATAGTATGTCTGATTTGTATTGGGTCTGTTAATTTACTATGTTTGTATTTTGTGTTTTTGTAAATTTCAAATATTCTAGTGTGTTGAAATGGGGTTCTTTTATGATGGTGTTTAAGATTTCTGGGTTATAGTTAATGTCTGTGTATTTGTGCCCTGTTTCTTTTAAATTGGCGAATGCGGAGTCGGTGTTAGGTTTGAGTGATTTTATGTGTTCATTGACTCTTTGTTAGAAGCAGCTAACTGTTTGCCCAATGTAGAACTAGTAACTGTTTGTAAAGTAAAGTTTTTATAAGCCTTGTGCTTGTAGATTATCTTTGTTGTTGGTGTTGTGTAGTATTTTGTATTGTAGTTTGTTATTAGTTTAAAATGCTATGTTGTATGCTGTGTTAAGAAACACTATTTTGTGCACTATTTTATTTGATGTTCTGTTTATTAATGGTATTTTCATACATTTGTTTTCCTTCACTGCAAACTTTTCCAACCTCGCCATAACAAAAATCTACACACTAAAACCCAGCTTCAACACTTACAGGAAACTGACAACGACAGACACCCTTATTCGCTACACCTCAATCCACCCTATCCAAGTTGAACACGCTGCTTTTAGACCCATGCCCCTCAGATTCAAAGTTGTTCCAAAGACCACTGAAAACAATAACACAGAAGAAGATACCACTAAATACTTAGCATACACAAATGGATATAACACCACAATCCATTGCACAACATTCAAGAAAACACCCAAATCGACACTACAGGAAGGGGAAACACATACATCACAATACCATAAACAAAAAGAACATCAAATAGTGCACAAATTTCAAAAAACAGGATACTACATAGCATTTAAAACTAATAACAAACTACAAAACAACATACGATACAACACTAAGAACAAAGATAAATACAAGCACTAGGCGTATGCACATCGAACTGCACAAACTGCAACAAATTCTAAATTGGCCAAACAAGTCGCAGCTTTCAATAAAGAGTCGACGAACACAAAAATAACCCAAACATAACACCGACTCAGCATTCGCCAATCATCTAGAAGAAACAGGGCACAAATACACATACATCAGCCCCAACCTAGAAATCTTACACATCAACAAAAAAGGACCACATTTCAACACTCTAGAACAATATGAAATTAACAAACACACAAAAACACAAAATACAAACATATTAAACGGAAAAACCCAATACAAATCACACATACTCCTTGACACTATTGAAAACCTGCCTTTAAAACCATCATCGCTTAACCTATCAACTCCAAGCGGAAAATTTAGACACTGATGAAGATCTCCATGGAGCGATCAAAAACGTTCTGTCGCATTAGGTTTTTACAAATTTACAAAAAAATTATAAAGTTTTGTTTTAATTTATATCTCAAACTAAAACTACAATTATTATAACAAACTAAAAAGCCTACGGCAATTAATATGTCAGAATAAAACGCGTTACATTTATTATACCAGACTAAAACTTGTAATTATTATAACATACTAAATCTAGATGCAGCTACTATAGCGAGTTAAAACATGTTACAAATATTATTAGAAACAAAAACCTATTGATATTATCATAACAAATTAAATCGGTAAATATTTTACTGTATGAAATAACACCCTTAATTGTTTAACAGATAGTTTTGATGATCATTTTCGAAAATGATTTTTGTAATGACTTTCTTCCAATACTGTTTCTCACTTGCCTAAGAAATAATAAAATATGGTATGAGACATTAAGGACCTTCTATAAATGCATCAAGTTATAATGATTTTAAAGAAGAACATTTGACAGGCTTTAAGATCGGATTATTTTCGTAAACGAAGATAATTCAATATTTAGTTTAAATGCAGAGGTCTTCTTTATATGTACTCCTAGTCTTTCTCAATATCATGAACACACACACTCACTAACTCTCTCTCTCTCTCTCTCTCTCTCTCTCTCTCTCCCTCTCTTGTTCTATCTCACTAACATAACCTAAAACCATAGTAGACTTGTATGACAATGTCGTGACACCGTATAATATTTCTAAAACACTAAAGAATGTGAGACTCAGTACTTAATGTTCTAATACTACTTTCCAACTTATATCTCTAGAACAACTTGGAGAAATAAGTCTGTGACAAAAGATAACTAAGCCTTTACCAAAATTACTTGCCATCCAACTTTGTTCTGATGCAAACACGTCCAAATAATGGCCTCCCCAATTATTTAGCCCGCTTTTTATTGAACAAAATAGTTTAGGTAAGCCTAGTAAGTGATCATCATTTTTGGGTTCTATTATATATATATATATATATATATATATACAATAAACTCCCGATTATCCGTGGGCGGATTAACCCGTTTGCTGATTATCCGGGGTCTGCCATTGTTTTACAAATATCCAATTTTTATTCCAATCAGATTACCAAACGGTGAGTTACAAAGTAAATACATATAAGGCTCAATAGAAGTTAAGATGAAGGGAAAGATGATATGTAAATATGTAAGTACTAATTTCTACATTGAAAGGGAAGCATCCCGACGCGGGCCAGCGAAATAAAAGGGGCGAGCAGACTACTGTATATAAGAGACAATGACAAAATACTTGGACGCCCAAAAACCTAATTTGTATCAAAAGATTGAAAACAAATGTCAGCTAATCTCGGCTATAAATAGTGTAGGACATGACATATCCATTATACATGTCTGTCATATATATAGGCCTATTATCGATCTTTATGGCTTTGTGACACAAGTAGACATTGTGTGACAAAATGGTTCTCAAGACACTTAGAAGGCACATTAAAGCTAAATCAATGCTCACAAAAATACAGACGAAAGTGACAGACTTTTTTGTTAAAAAGTGAAAGTATAAAGTGAAAGTGTAAAGGAAATTAAATATGTACATACATACTTACTTTTGACATATCCTTATGTACGTATTGTAAATAGTTAGACATATAAATGTACATGTTATAATCCGTCAAATACATCGTCATTTTAAATTATTTTCTGTATTTATTTTGTCCTCTGAAGATTATTTGTGAATTGCATTAACCGGGGTCATTATTTGTGCAACTTATTGTATAATAATCGATTATCGATCGTTTTGCATATTTTTTGTTCATAGCGGATTATCCGGGGAATTCGATATCCGGCGTTGCCGGGCCACCCTATTCCACGGATAATCGGGAGTTTACTGTACCTGTTTTAAACCTAATAATTACAACATTTATAGTATTTTTATACTTTCAATAACTTGAAAAAATAAGCATTCAAACACTTCAATGAGTCTTTTAATATAAAAATAATAATATATATATATATTTGTGTGTCTGTGTGTCTGTCTGTGTGTATTTGTTTGTATATTTATATCACATATATATATATCATATATATATCATATATATATATATATATATATATATATATATATATATATTTGTGTGTCTGTCTGTGTGTATTTGTTTGTATATACATATCACATATATATATCATATATATATATATATATATATATATATATATATATATATATATATATATATATATATTTGTAGATTATGCAACACTGTTTTCTTGTATACACTTATCACTTTCACCTTTGTACTTAAACAAGAATCTTACTTGGTATTTATGCGAGCGTTTTCAGAGACTAGTGAGTGCCTCCATCTTCTGGCATACTAAACGTATTTTGGACTGCGAGTTGTGTGGAATCTGCTGTTGACCTTGATGTACCGTTAACTTCTATTTTTAGTTTCACTGCACTGTGCGAGTTTTTAGCATTTGTCTTGGGGTTTATACTGTCTATTAGATTGAATAATTTGTCGTTATTTGATTTTATTTGTATCTGTTCGTTGATGATGTTATTTTTATTTTTATAAATTTCTAGTTGTTCCCAGACTGTCATTTTGAGGCCTTTTTGAACTTTTTTTATTAGGTGTATGTTTTCTAATGTGGGGAATGTGTGTTTGTTTTTGATTGCGTGTGTGGCTAAGTTTGAATTATAAATTTCCGGTTTGATGTATGCATTGAGGTGTTCTTGATATCTATCTTTTAATTTCTTTTTTGTTTGGCCTATGTATATTTTATTACAGTCTGGGCATTCGATTTTGTATATTCCGTTATTAAGTGTGGGACATATTTCTTCTGGTTGGTTTATTTTGTTGATTATGTTTCCTGTGTTTTTGTAGGCTATGTTTTATATATATATATATATATATATATATATATATATATATATATATATATATATATATATATATCAGATATATATAAATATATATATATATATATATATATATATATATAAATATATATATATATATATATATATATATATATATATATATATATATATATATATATATATATTGCTCATATCTGGTTTAAAAAAAACATTTCGAATATAACACTAGAAGGTTATAAATGGTGTTCTTTTATAACGTATACATGTTATAACAGATTGTATAATATAAGGCGGTTCATTCTACAGCTAGGGTGATTTATTTCAAGCAGGTATTGAATATGTTAAGTTCGCATCAGTTTACCGAGCACTGTTGCATTATATGTTGGTTAGTTTAACTTATTCGTCACGCTGACGTAAAAATAACATCACGTGACACATTTTTCAACACTAGAGGACACTTTAACATAAGGGCCGACAATGAATGTGCGGAGCGACAATTTACGTTGTGTCTTCAGCTGATTTATGGTTCGCTGTAAACTTGAGTGTCCTTGGCCCACCCAGACCCTGGCTAGACTGCCTACTTGCAGTTTAAAAACCGTTTAGTCACTCACTATGGAAGCAACACTATCATTACCCTCTATCATTACTCTGTCATTATTATATTGAGCAAGGTATTTACACAAGAGAACAAGTGAAATATAAATGTATAAATTAAACTTCTAGAAAACATTTTTTTAACGCTATTACGATTAAATAATTTTAACATGTACTAAATAACATGTTTTTATTATAAATATTATATTTCTATATGTAATTATATCGTTGCACTTTAACCCTTAGTGGCTCTAATACTTGTGAAACGTGGACATTAGCAGGTACGAATTCATTCCTGGCATCAATTTAGTTGTATTTAGATACAAAAATATTCTCGCATACAAAACACTAAATATTATATTTTTATACTTTTTTTTAATTTTTTTTTTACATTAATTAGTTTGTTATTTGTTAATTTATTATTATGTGTAATAATAGATAGTAAAACAATTTAAAAATTACTTACCTTTATAAGTCTGATTTTATTTGTAGTATCCCACTTTTATTGTATGCACAATAAAAACTCTCCCTTTCATCTCGTATGAACGCAAGAATACACTAATTAAATAAAAATTATTTACACCGAATGAAATCTATACTGAGCTTCGCACTTTAGTTGACATAAAAACTGCTGAAGCGTTCTGTTATGTTTAAATGGGCGCTATAAATATCTTTCTTTCTTTACACTGTAAGTATCGAGGGATGATAAATATCCTTTAGAAAGCCCAAAGGTATTATCTTGTACGTTACACGTCCAAAAATAAAATCTCTTTAAGCAACCAAATGAATGAAACAATGAAGACACTCATGACTAGTAAGGTTAGTCTTTATACTCGTCACTAATAAATTGTCGGGACTAGGTGACTTAGTTCGAAAACCGCATTTGGTTAATATTCACTGATGTGTTATTAAAGCCTCCATTATTATAGCCGAGACTTCTCTACACACTAGCAAACAGTTATATTTGGAATGATAAACTTGTTTTGACGCAGAGAGCCAAAGATACAAAAAGGTGTTTTGCAATATTTTAAATCGAAACCAAGTGAACGTAACTATCCCATCTCTTACAAGCATTGTTAAAGTAAATTTATACCTAGGTCAAGAGAGAAAAATGTTATTTTACTTACGTTTAATAAATAAATAAAAAAATATAATAAATAAATAGATTGTATGCGTTAAAAAAGCTGTTATAGCACATAACTTCACGGTCTAATATAAAATCAATTGTTTTTATGAAATCATGTTATCACTTATTTTACGTAAAATGGGAAGGAGTAACTATATTGCATACCTTGCTCCCTATGTAAATTGGTTTTCTCCCACATAATACTAAAATTATTTAATTTTAAATTTAATTTGTAAATAATATTTAAACAAAATTGCGTTAACATCAAGTGACATCTACTTCAAAAAAATGTAATTGAACTTGGGTGGATAAATAACAATATTTTATTATTGATTGAAAATACATAAATAAATATATATATATATATATATATATATATATATATATATATATATATATATATATATATGGCAAGTCATAACTAATAAAAGGAAATGAAAGAAAAACGCCACTTATTAGTTTTGCCTAAGTAAATAAAATGGCAATATAAATTTTAATTGGCTACTTATAATATACTGAAGGATATGGAAAAATAATAAAACATGTCAATGAAACTTTAAAAGCTTAGAATAATGAGGTTAAATATTTTGAGAATATTTTTAATTAAAACTCTCACCAGTCTTTGCAGCCAGCTGCAAGTTACAAGACACGCAAATATTTCAGGATAATAACAAAAGTAAAATATAATATATTTATAAGAGAAGAGAAAATACAAACGAAAATTTGATATGACATGAAATTATTTTTAAAGAAGAAAATAAAATAATACCCTGAAAAAGTTATTTAAATAGCAAATTACTTTAAGGACGAAATCTTTCAGATTGCTTTGAAAAATACCATAACTTTATAAATATATACAATTTAATAAAAACCTATTGTGTCTTCCTTGTGTGATTTATATGATGTGGTTTTAGCTACTCCCATATTAAGCAAACCCATCACAATATAAAACAGGACAGAATCACATAAAGAAAACAACACAGCAATAAGAAATTCTAGAGATAATGAAAAGAGTCTGTGAAACGTTTTGTCTTTGAACTGCAAAATAGTTTTGGAACTTGAACATTGTTAAACTTAGACAAAGGAATAAATAAACTAGTTCTGATCCAGTTTTAGTTATTGAAAAAATGTCAATAAAACTGAATACATTTTTAAAATTCAATCAATGGGACTAAATTTATTACGATTACGGTCTTAGTAAGTAGAGTCATGCCTGTTGCTTGGCAGACTGCCACCTGTAGCGCAAAGTACGTTGCTTGGCAGACTTCTGAGTTTTGCCCCGACTGACGACCGTGTTAAGAAGGGCTTTGTTTGTCCCGACGTGTAATGCAAAGTCTGTTGGTTCGCTGACTGCTGAGATTGGCGTTCGTTGACCACCGTCTTATGAAGGGCTATGTTTTCTCACCACACGTAGTATAAAGTCTGTTGCTTGGTAGAACCTTGAGGTTAGCATTCACTGTCAACCGTGTTAAAAAGGGCTATAATTTCTCGTTACAAGTCTGATGCTTGGCAGATTGCTAAGCAACCTCACTGACCACATGTTATAGAGGCTTTTATATTTTACTCCAGTTACTATTGAAACCTATTTTGTTTATTCAAAAATATATCATAAAAATTTAGTTATATTTTATGGAGAATATAAAAATATTTTACCAAAAACGAAACAATTTCATTAGGAACTCAACAGTGTATGGTTTATTTATATTATAGTATTACAGTATGAAAACTTATACAAACAATTTCCTAACAAGTTTATATCTTGTTTGATGTTATTGGTCTTCAATATGTTAATCATCCCTTTCCACTCTCGTTGAGAAGAGATTATAGATGCGGGAGACGCAGTCCCATATATTTCCATCTTTTAAGGGGAAATGGGGGTTATTATACCCTTTTCTGACTTGTATGATTCTATTTACCCGTCGTTATCCTCTCTCTTATCTAAGACACCTGTTACTACCCCCCGAAAGGGAATGGCCTTACTCCACGTACACGACTCTGCACAGGGAACGCCTCCATATCCCGTACCTAACCCCACCTGTATCTACAAGGCTTTCCAATTCTTCTTATTAGATTGTGTTATATTTGTGGACGCTATTGAATTTTCAGAAAATAGATAAATATTGCCCCTTATTATTCAGAGATGCTTTATTTCAGGTTTCAGAACAACGAAGGGTTTGAGATAAGGCTGCTGTTAATCACTCACTTTACCCCACTCTATCTGAAAAGATCCCTAGAGAAATGGAGTACAAAATGGCTAAATATGGGGTAAAGTGTAAAAAATGTTGAGCAGTTTACTTTATTATTCTCGGTTGATCATATCGTGAAAGTGGAAAACGAACGCAATCTTGATATATGATGAGAAAACTCCAGGAGGAATATGAGCCAACAGGCTTATAAATGAACTTCTGCGAGCGTGCGTAGGTGTATATATACATACAAACATATATATATATATATATATATATATATATATATATATATACAATTTGAATTGTTTAATATTCCTGATGATGTTTGTACTGTTAGCCAACGAAAAGCTTTGAATTGTAAATTCAATTATAATTCTTGTATTTGTATTTTGACTAAGTTCTTTATTAATACACAAGAATACATATTGCGATATTTATATATATATATATATATATATATATATATATATATATATGTGTGTGTGTGTGTTTGTGGGTTTGTGTGTGTGTGTGTATGTCTTTGTTTTGTGTGAGTGAGTGATAGCGCGCGAGCATATATATATATATATATATATATATATATATATATATATATATATATATAT
This sequence comes from Prosapia bicincta, assembly GCA_036971475.1. NCBI lineage: Eukaryota > Metazoa > Arthropoda > Insecta > Hemiptera > Cercopidae > Prosapia > Prosapia bicincta. The sequence goes on from JBAIZL010000040.1 coordinate 28,151, forward strand.
ATATATATATATATATATATATATATATATATATATATATATATATATATATAGCCGCGCTTTTATGAATAATATTTTAGTACTATTGCTGACGTTCGACAATCGATCATTGTGATCAAAAATATACCTTGTGATAGCTTTTAAGCAAATAATCAAACCGAAATTATCGATGCAACGTGTTTCTCAAACGTGTAATAAAACGTGATTACGAAAGGAGTTTAATTATTAAAATTTAATTGAAAGGTGTTTGAAGGCAATGCAAACTAACGGTAAATCTGTACTAAAACTTAGAATTCCTGTTTTTTACTAAATATATATGTTTTATACAACTATTTGTCTGGCCTACCCACCATGTGCTAGACCATGGCAATGAGACACTATTATATTGTTGAATATATTGTTCTATTTAGGTAATGAAATGAAGAAAATTATTTCCTTTTGACGTATGTTTATTGAAGACAGCATTGGTTTTCCCGTCGTTGCAAGGTTACAACCTAAAGATAGTGGCCTGTATTTATTATCTCAACAATGACACTGTCATTACAAATTATTTCACTTGCTTTAATTAAAACGTCGAGTACCTAACCTGTAGCTATGCAATCCATCAAGTGCATGGCAATACAGCCGCGTAGATGATTAATTGGTTTTGTAGCAACATTCTTACGTCATTATTAGAACCAGAAGTGTCCCTTCAGTACATCTATGAAGATATTAATCATATCTCTTAAAAATAATTAGTCATGGATAAGAAGACGTTCATTACACTTTTTAAATATCAGTAAAGATCTAAGTTTAAAACAAAGCTACGCAGCTTTTTTTACCACCTATTTTTTAATCTATCCATTGTAAAAACTAAAAGGTCTAGCGTCGACTCGGATTTGATGCGATTTTTACCCGCTTCAAGCAACGGTTACTTATGGATCTAGGACTTGATTTAATGGTCAATAACATAAGAAGAGATAAATATATTCCTAAATTTTAGGCCTCATATTTTTAATACAGTTTATTATAAGCGTAGGAGTGATGCTATTGTAAACTATAAATCGAGCTACTAGCTTCACTATGAGGGATGAAGTTTTAACTACAAGTGGTGTTGTTATAATCTGCTAATGATGATATTATAAATCATAAATCATGTAACTATAAATAATGTATAGCTAATCTATAAACTACAAATGATGTGGCCATAAGCTACAAATGGTGCCACTATAAACTACAAATCATGTAACTAAAATGTAAATGGAAACTATTATAAATATGTTGTCTATCAGCTGATAATCATATAAATATAAATAACTATACACTAATGGTGAAACTATAAACCACAAATGGTGTGAGTATAAACTACAAATGGTGATGTAAAACATAAATCATTTACTAAAAATTACAAATGTTGCCCCTATAAAAATATAAATTGTAAAACTATAAACTAATAATGGGTATAGTACAAACTGCGAATAGTGTGGCTATAAACTATAACAAGTATAACTATGAACTATAAATGGTGATAACATTAAAACGGTGTGACTATGAGCTATTATATCGTTCAAGTACAATCTATAGGGTATGTGAAAATATAAACTAAAAATGATGTTGCTACATACTATAAACAATCGTACTGTAAACTATAGATCGTAAAACTGTAAACTCTAAAAGGTCGTTACACACGATAAAGGAGCCAGACGATCGTTTACCGTCACAAACGATGAAAACATTGAGCGTTCACGTGAAATGGTTCTAGTTGACAGGCGAGTAGCTATTGACGAAGTGGCACTTAGTTTGTAAATTAGTCACGGTTTTGCTTATGAAATCGTCCACAACAAACTTGGGTTTCATGAAGTTTGTGCAAGATGGGTCCCAAAACAATTCACACACTTGCATAAACACGCTTTGAAATCTGCCAAAAACTGTTGGTTTTTATGCTCTTAGACAGGATCGTTGTAAATATGGATCCATCATTACGAGACGAAGAGTAAACGGCAGAGTGTTATATAGAATTATCAAAATTAGATCTACAAGAGAAGTTCAAGACCAAACCGTTTTGTAGGAAAACTAAAACACATTGTTTTGGGACTCACTAGATCCACTACTGGAACATTTTCAGAAAGGGGCATAGCAGTAACCAGTGTACCTTACAGTAAAATGCTTACTGCCAAGCTATAAATTCTGCAATTCGAAGCAAACGTCGGGGACTGCTGTCAAAAGGTGTTGTGTTTTTGCATGACAGTGCCCGCCTGCATTTTACTGCTTATACTACTGAAACGCTTCAGAAACTCAATTGTAAAGTACTTACTCCATTTAGTCCCGACCTTGCAGCTTCTGATTATCACTTGTTTGGTCCACGCAAAGAAACATTGAAAGGAGCGGTGAATTCCCAGATCACAGATCAATTGAGAACCTGCTTTTATGAGGGCATTAGAAAGCTTGTACAATGTTGGTTCAAATACGTTGAAAAGAATGGGGATTTTGTTGAGAAATAATGTACATATAAGTGTCATATTTGAATATAATAAAATTTTATAATTACATTGCTGATAATAGTTTATATACCCTCGTATAAACTACAAATGGTGCGACTATAAACTATAAATCGTGTAACTGTAAAGTATAAATAGTTAAACTATAAACCACAAATGATTTGACTATATACTATAAATCTTGTAACTGTAAACTATAAATGGTGAAACTATTAAAAACTTGACTACAAATCGTGTAGGTATAAACTACAAATGGTTGAATTATAAGCTACAAATGTACAATGGTAAACTATAAATTGTGTAACTGTAAACTATAAATGGTTAAACTATTAATAACATGATGACTACAAATCGTATGGCTATATACTACAAATCGTATGGCTATATACTACAAATGGTTGAGTTATAAACTACAAATGAAGTGACTATAAGCTACAAATGTACTGTGGTAAACTATAAATCTTGTAAATGTAAATTATAAATGGTGAAACTATTAAAAAGTGGATGACTACAAATCGTGTAGTATTAACTACAAATGGTTGAATTATGAACTACAAATGATGTGACTATAAACTACAAATGTACAATGGTAAACTATGAAATCTTGTAACTATAAAATAAAAATCATGTAGCTAAAAATGGCGAATTAATAAACTACAAGTGTTGTAACTATATACTTATTAATTATAAATGTAGGGCTAGTGTCGGAGATACGGGATTAGAAAGCACGATCAGGTTGCAGCGGGAATGGGAAATTATGCAAGTTAAGTGTTGAATCATTGGTTAAACTGTGATCTATGATTTCCTTGAAAGTGAACATATATCAGAGAAACAAGGTTTCTCATCCCAACAACACCCCACCTCTTACTCGATAACTGTAATTCTATTCATATTTTTATAATATTATGGTTTATAGTTTTGTATAGAGTCTACCAATCGGCTAACAAAACGATTTGAAAATCCTAAGAGGTAAATCTGTAAAATAAAATATCTCATTCGTTGTATTGTATTGACTTTAATGAGACGAACAATAGTTTTAATAAATTTTACTTCAGTACAAAGTTAAAAAAAAATAACTATTAAAATATTTATAAATTCGTTTCCCTAAGAAAACATTTATTAAAAACTTACAATGGGAAATGCGAGCCGTGTAACTTGGGTGTTCCTAATTACTTACACTGCCAAGACGAACATGTGTCTCCTCTTGCCTGGAAATCAGCCCTTTTGAGGTATAGCTAGCTTACCTATTTCCGTGCTTAGCTTGAAAATCCTTTGAACATCAATGCAGCGTCGACAATAAAATAATGAGCGGCAGGTCAAAGGGCGCAGAAAGTCACTGTCTTCTGTGATAACAAGTATCTTAACTCTATTCAAATTTACGTACTTAAACTCAATTGTAAAGTACTTACTCCATGTAGTCCCGATCTTGCAGCTTCTGATTATTACTTGTTTGGTCCACGCAAAGAAACATTGAAAGGAGCGGTGAATTCCCAGATCACAGATCAATTGAGAACCTGCTTTTATGAGGGCATTAGAAAGCTTGTACAATGTTGGTTCAAATACGTTGAAAAGAATGGGGATTTTGTTGAGAAATAATGTACATATAAGTGTCATATTTGAATATAATAAAATTTTATAATTACATTGCTGATAATAGTTTATATACCCTCGTATAAACTACAAATGGTGCGACTATAAACTATAAATCGTGTAACTGTAAAGTATAAATAGTTAAACTATAAACCACAAATGATTTGACTATATACTATAAATCTTGTAACTGTAAACTATAAATGGTGAAACTATTAAAAACTTGACTACAAATCGTGTAGGTCACTGTCAGAAAGTCACTGTCTTCTGTGATAACAAGTATCTTAACTTTATTCAAATTTACGTACTTAAATCATGTAGCTCCTAATTTAAGCTTAGATTAATGACACTATAAATCCTAATATAATTTACAAATTTTATTACAATAATGAAATATGGTTTGTGGAAAAACCTTTTAGATAAACATAAACCGGTCAATAATTGAGGCGTCCTTTAGGTTACAAAAAAACTGTGAGTACGAGGGTGACGGTACTTTATTTTACAAGGGACTGTAAATTAGAGTAACGGCATCTCCTTATAACTCTGTTGGGGAGTAAGTCGAACTATCCAACCCAGCACACTTGGAACTATAATGATTACTCACTACTCTATACAAAAGGTTTTATAAAAATACATTAACATAAATATTTTGATTGTAACTAGTCATTTTCGACTAACTGGGAATAGCTCTCTACTTACAGAACTACAAGTCAGACCAACACCACAACTCTCTACTCACAAAAATATAAGTCCAAACAGCACACTCATATCTCTCTACTTACAGAACTACAAGTCAGACCAACTCCATCAAAACTCTCTACTCACAAAAATATAAGTCCAAACAGCACACTCATAACTCTCTACTTACAGAACTATAAGACAGACCAACACCATCATATCTCTCTATTTACAAAACTACATGTTTGCCTAACTCCCTCATAACCCTGTACTTACTGAACTACAAGTCCGACCAACACCCTCATTACTCTTTACATACAGAACTATAAGTCTGACTAAAACTTTCATTATTCTTTCCTTACAGAACTACAAGTCCTATAAACGAGCTCATAACTCTACACTTACAGAACTACAAGTCCGACCAACATCATCATAGCCCTTTTTTTACAGAACTACAAGTTCGAACAACAGTCTTATAAGACATTACTTACAGAGTTACAAATCCAATCGACAACCTCATAACCAGCTACTTACAGAAATACAAGTCAGACTAACACCATCATAACTCTCTACTTTCAGAATCACAATTCCGACACACATTCGTTATACCTTACTTAGAGAACTACAAGTCCGACCAACATACTCATAACTATTTACATACAGAGCTACAAATCCTTCCGACACACTTACTACACTTTACATATGGGCCTACAACTCCAAGCCACACCCTCATAGCTGTCTACTTACAGATCTTCATGACCAACCATTACGCTCATATCCCACTTCTAACAGAACTACAAATCCAAGCAACGCCCTCATAACTCTCTACTTAGAGAACTAGAACTACAAATTAAAATAATACGTTCATTATTCTATATCTACAGAGCTACAAGTCCAACCAAAGCGGTCATAATCCCCTACTTACAGATCTGCAAGTCACACAAACACCTACATTGCTCTCTACTAACCGAATATAACACAGATCAACACCTTCATAACTCTCTACATACAGAACTACAAATCCGATCAACACCCTCAAACTCTCTACTTACAGAACTAATGGTCCAATCAACACCTTATCACAATCTACTTACACAACTACAAGTCAGATCAATACCTTCATAACTCCCTAAATACAGAACTACAAATCCGATAAACACTATCAAACCCTCTACTTACAGAACTAATGGTCCAATCTACACCCTATTACCCTCTACTTACACAACTATAAGTCAGTCCAACACCTTCATAACTCCCTACATACAGAAATACAAATCCGATCAACACCGTATTACCCTTCACTTACAGAACTACAAGTCAGATCAACACCTTCATAAACCCCTACATACAGAACTACAAATCCGATCAACACCCTCAAACACTCTACTTACAGAACTACAAGTCAGATCAACACCTTCATAACTCCCTACATACAGAACTACAGATCCGATCAACACCCTCAAACCCTGTACTTACAGAACTACAAGTCCAATCAACACCCTATCACCCTCTACTTACACAACCACAAGTCAGTCCAGCACCTTCATAACTCCCTACATATAGAACTACAAATCCGATCAACACCCTCAAACCCTCTACTTACAGAACTACAAGTCCAATCAACACCCTATCACCCTCTACTTACACAACTACAAGTCAGTCCAACACCTTCATATCTCCCTTTATACAGAACTACAAATCCGATCAACACCCTCAAAACCTCTACTTTCAGAACTAATGGTCCAATCAACACCCTACACCCTCTACTTATATAACTACAAGTCAGTCCAACACCTTCATAACTCCCTACATACAGAACTACAAATCCGCTCAACACTCTATCACCCTCTACTTACACAACTAGAAGTCAGTCCAACACCTTCATAACTCCCTACATTACTCTCTACTAACAGAATTACAAGTAAACACTGATACTAATCAAAATTAGTGTAAAAAAGACGAAAACATATTAAAATTTTAAAATTATTAACAGCGACTTTGAATAATATCAGTGTTGATAACAATATTATGTTTGAGGTACGGCAATATTTTAATCATTGCAGTCATGTGTTAACGAAAAAACTATTACAGTTACGTTGATTAAATTAGCAGGAAAAACCTTATTGCTTGTTTTGATTAGTATTTTCCTATACTTGGCTTTTGGGGGGAAATCATAAATAGAATCTTGCTCCAAATTCTGCGAAAAATCTCGATCTCGAAACCCATCCAAGATAACACTAAAATTTTAACAAATAAGACCAACAGTGAGCAAAAATCCAGATTCGTTGAGATTCCCCGAGGATTACTTGACTTGGAAAGGCTTAGCTTCGGGTGTCGCAATAAAACATGCAGTGTGTCATCGTCTTTTAACTTTCTTTAAGTAGTAGCTGGAGATTTCATTTGCCTAGGGAACGTCGCATAAACAAGTAGGATCAAATAGTGTAAAGTACAGGCTACATAGAGACAAATAAACACAGGTTTTTAAATTACTTTAGCAGTACTCAGAACGACTGTAATACTGATATTGTCTAGCCAGAGAAGTTTTCCAGTAACTTGAACCAATAATTTCACTAAGGATTCCTAATCTATTTTTCGTATTCACTATAAAAAGAGACAAAAACACGGACAGGAAAAAATATAAATTAATTGCTTAAGCGCAATTACTATAGTAGTGGTAAAAGCGCCTGTCAGTTGTATCGGTATACTAGTTGCTTTTACTCAAGTATTTTGTAACGTAATTGAAAATGTTCCTATATTAGTATTTTGTGTGCTACTTTGTTCGGCAGTAACTACAATAAACCTTATAAATACAATTTTAATTTCGATATTTTCCCCTATTCCTTTTCAAGAATGTTTTAGAAACTAAACTATTTTTATGTAATATTAATAAGCGTTTAATACAAAAATTGAATTAATTACAGACTGTTTAGGAAATATTATTTTATCAAATAATAATTATTTGGAGTTGAAAACAAAACTCGAAAAACACAAAATAAATCAAAACTGTTTTAATTGAATACAGTATTTCTTTGTTTCTATAAGACAAATCCCAAAAGCAAAAGCCGTTGGCAGAACCTTAAACTCGTTTAAACTCTCCTTTTCTGAAATACTATGGGGGGGGGATAGGATGTATGATAGCTAAAAGGAAGATCGTGAGAAAGAGTTTACTAAGGTATCTTCTAGGTGTGTGTTCATGCGAAACTCGCAAAGTAAAGCTCAAAGTTGCCATAAGGATCGGTTAATAAAGGAAATTTTGTAATGTAAACAAGAAGAGTATTAAAGGAGGGGTTAAATAATATATCAGAAGTAGTAAGCTAATATTTTTTAATTGCTTTATTTTGAATTAATAAGTAAGTTAGTAAAACTCTAGGGAAATGGTCTTTGAGCAGTTAGTGGTAGACACATGTTAGATAAATGTGGCGAATTAACACCTGTTACCTCTGTGAGCCGTCTCATCTCTGACTAGCAAGCCCTGGGCGTATTTCAACAGATAACAATTACGAGAAGCAGTATCTGTACTTATGAAACGATTCAAGAATAAAGATGGAGATAGAGAAAAATGACAAGGATCCAGCCTTCCGGCTCTACCCCTGTCAAAATGCACAGAGCAGCCCCTCGGGATATCGGCGAATTAACAGCCTACAACGTCTAAGAGAGCCCCCAGCGAACCTTTAAATACATACGTAGACAAAAGCAGTTTGGTAATTTATTTTTTTTTATCAGCCTAAAGGAAAGATTTAGTTATTTTCTTACAATTTTAAAAATTTATATTCTGCACTTTTTATTTGTTGTCGGATAAGACAGAACATTTTTTAAGTTCATTAAATAAAATACAAACCATTTATTTACTTTAATTTAATGTCAGTTTATAACTATTCAATGTGTTTGAGGTTAATGACAGACCAAAGACCAATTCATGCTTTTACAAATACACTCACAGGACTATTTGTAAAATCATGCGGCTGGTCGGTGATATCTAATTAATCTTAATCCGGCAGTGGTCGCGTGAAAAATAAAACGTGATGGATCGCACACGGGGGATTCGACCAGGCCATTTTATTATTATAAAAAAAATTACTGAACAATATTTTATTTTAAAATCGTAAACATCGTAATTAAGTATAATGTATTTACTATTGGTTCTAATATAAGCTCTATTGGTTTTAATTGTAACATTATTGTATTAAATAATTTTTAATAATATTTTAGGATTTAACAAAATTATTTTTTTGAAAAATATACAAGACTTCAGATAAGCTATCATAACATAAGGATTCTTTTACAAAGACTTATGGTTATTGATATATTCTGAGAGAAAACTAATTTCTGAATAAGAAAATGTACTGAATGTTTACATTAGCTGTAACGTAAAAGAATCAATTTTGAATCAAAATGTTGAATTTTTAAGTAAATTTGTATTATTACAATTATAGTGATGAAATGAAACCGTAAAAATTTATAATTTGAAACAAAAAATTACATACAATATGTCTAAGCACCTGAGGGTTATAGAAATGAAATTCCTTACAGTTCCTCATCCGATTGATGCCCTTGGGTGGCGCAGTCTTGACAAGAAGGTACAGTGTGTTCTCTGCGGAAGAATCTACAACAGCTGTTGCACCGATATTTTTATTTCCTGTTTTGTCTCTAGTTGCATAGACCACATCGTCCTTCACGTGCATCTTCTCGAATATTTCGCCCCGGTGGCTGTAGATCCAGCATTTCTTCAATTTTTCGTTTCACGAAAATGTTGTCTTCTGACACTACCAAGATTTTCAATCATTTTTTCCTCTCGCCTTTCTTCCCTTTCCACGCTATCTAACACTCTAGTAAATCTGTCTTACTCTGCTCGATTCATATTGCGTAGTAACACAATAAATATAACACACAATGCATTAAAAGATCAATAATACAAAAGCGATATTAAAAATTATGTCACACTTTAGCACATGCGAGGGGTCGCGCAGGTTTTTTTTCCACACTGACTTTTCTTTAGCCTGCTACACTAAGACGCTCGTTGGTCATAGCGAAAATACAAACACAGCATTCGCCAGTGGACGAGTCTAGTTGGAGGTACTGAGGGGGTGGAAGCTTACAAAAATCGGCAGTTCGAGATATTAAGAAAATGATGAAGGCCCGGTGGAAAAGACAGTGACGCGACCTCTGCCGGGTTAAACAAGTATTTATTATATACATAATATAAAGACAATTTAAATACACAGAATAAAAACTTTGTAACAAACAATATAAACTCATTTTAGGCTATATCATATCGTCATACCGACTTCCATATCGTTGGGGATGTTTGTGACATTGGAGGAGGAGTAGAACTTCTTTACATTCTTCGTTTCAAGTGTGTGGGATTGGAAAGCGGTAAAACCACTTCAAGCCGTTTCGATTCTTAACTCTGGTGTAGAACACGTAAAGCTTGCCATGCGTGTATCCCCCGGTGAGCAAGATCACTCCAACTAATGTTTGTTATTTGCTCTTGTGTGTGGTCATTGCGAATGCTGGACGTATGGGAAACTAAAGACGCTCCATTATACTTCCGAGATGAGACTTGCTCGAGTCTAGCGAGTTGCATGGAATATGGACAAGTCTTCAGGAATGCTTTCTGGTGGTGATCGTGGAATTAATAATTGGGTTGCATAGTTCCGTTGCACATCCTTTCAGTGACGTTAAGGCCTCCCAATAGCGTTATAATGTTGTTCTTCTAAGATTTAGTTCATGATAGAGTAAATCGGCAATATCGATGGAGTTCAGGAATTCGGGCGTTTATAGTAGCTTGGCGTCAGCTTGGTCTTTAGTTGAATCAATACTCACTACCCGTGGCCGAAACCCCCCCCAATTGAAAAAATATTGCTGATGAACAAACTTTCTTCTGGCCCGTGCTTGGTTTCATAAGGATAAAATGGAAACTGTAGGAGCCACTGGAATGGCATTCCGAGTTTTTGCAAGGTTGAGACCGGTGCCAGTCGATTTCCTGTCGTCAAATCCAAATTTTAAAAAAATCAAATCCCTGGTCGAAAAATAAAGTTTTTCCGGGTACGTGCTAGGCTCCATAACATGGGAAATGTAGGAGCATCTGGGGAAGAATCTTGAATTTTCCCAAGGTTAAGACTTTTGCCAATCAATTTCCCGTGACCGAAAATCCCAAAATACCAATAATGATATAAAACAATAAAAAAAATTGCGCGAAAAAAACGTTTATCAGGGCCCTTGTTCATTTTAAAGTACTATTGGATTTTTAGAATACACCAATATTGACGATAAGAAAGACTCCAACAATAAACTAATTTGAGGGGTTGTAAGAGAAATATTTTGTATTGAATAAATATAGTATTACGAGACCAAAATCCTACCTGTAAAATCCAAAATTAATTCAATAAAATTTTATATATAGTCTTAATAAGATACGTATTGTTATAGATTAACTATAACAATATATTAAATCAAAAGTATTAAGTGGTGTTATCGGAAGCTGAAATAAATAAGAATTCATGTAATTCATCATAATTTATTTCATTCCATTATGTATATATACAGAAAGGACATTTTATTTTATAATATAAATATATATGTATTATATAATATATATATAGCCTACACTAGTAGTATAGGGTTGCGGGTATCTCGAGGGGCGTGGCTTAGATAAAATTATCGCGAGGGCGTGACCAGTAGTAGAGAAGGCGATGGTTGAGGTGGAGCGCTTGGGAGGGAACCAATAGGAAAGCCGGATTTGTTACCTCCACCGCTTTCCAAGATGGCGGCGCCCTTATGGCGGGGACAAGATGGCGGCGCCCATCTGGCGCGAACAAGATGGCGTCTCGCTATAGTGTCCTAACCTAAGAAAAAGTGGTGTATGTGTATGGGGTGTATGATGGGCTCGGTCGAGGTGGGGGAGCGGACGGGCCATCTTGTTCTGGTGGTGTCGTAAGTTTTTGTTGGAAAAAATATAATTCTGCGTTCGGGAATGGAACCTAGGACGTTTGGTTTGCTGGCGTGTGACGCTAGCGCCTGAGCTACGAGGCGTTCAGTTGTGTGTTACTGTATGATGGGGGTACAAGTAGGTCGTGTGAGTGCTGGTAGTGTTGGTAGTTGTTTGGTTGTATGAAATAAGAGTAAAACGTGTATTTGTATAAAAATAAATTTATTGTGTTAAAAATATGAATATAAATACAGGATTATATAGATACGTAAATAAAATAAAAATCTGACAATATGAAGACTAGAATAAAACTCAATATTACATATTACAAATATAATATAATTAAAATCTAACAAAAATAAAATGATAAAACTAAATATAAATACAAATACAACGATCGGTTAGATCAAATGACCATCGTTTCAAGTAAACAGCTATCTTACGCTAAGTTTAACCGATCAACATACACGAAGCTCAAACGAACAACATTTACACCAAGTTCAAATAGTCAACAGTCTGCGTGGGAATCGGCCTATCACATTGCAGGCCCACGGTAGGCTTACGCCTGACGGACACGCAACACACGGGTGAGTTGCTGCAGACGCTCCAGCAGGAGGGAGATGTGTGAAGAGTATGAATATCAGTACACCGAACTTTTTTTCTGTTTACAGGTATACCGAATAACAAGTTTGATTCTCTGTAACGCGTAATACTGTGTGTAGCAAATATACAAGTTTATTGTTATCTAGACACTTGCACTCCTAACCGTTATGTGTAGAGGTGAAATAATAATAACTCCAATATCTCTTAGCATAAGGTTAGTCTCGGAGCTCCTGCATGCTCTGTCGTGGTTATTTCCTAGCTTTTATAAAGGGAAAAACAACGAAAAAGCCACAACCTGCACCTGCTCAGACCTACACATCCCTACGGAAAAAGGGGTTGCAAATACACCCCTCAGAGGCGCGGACTACGGATACCTCCCCTACATAAAAAAATGACTGACCTCCTTGTATAGCTGTAAATCATTTTAGCCTCGTTTACCTAAACCGATAACATCAAAACCGTCATGATCAATGTTATATCGTATGGAGTAATCGTCAAAAAGAAAGTGTAGCCCGCCACTTCCCCTACCCTTAAGATATCGATATTGTACAGATATCTGGAACATTCCTGACAGACTCCGTCAGAATCCATGCTAAAATACATACCGCATTGATTGCCCGAGCCATTTGAGCCACCGCTCATTCCAAGTGAACCCCGCCACTTCCTCCATCTTCTTGTTCTACTTCTTGCGATGAATAAGTTAAATATATTTAACAAAATTTGTAACTCTGGACTACACGAGACGATATATAAATGTTGACCAATGGTGTCGTCACAAGAAAACTCTAAACTATGTACGTAGGGTAAAACCGGGTAAGGCTCTGTGGTTTACTATTACATTAGACAAATAACTTTAAGAGAGATAGGTTCAGACAGAGTATATCTGAAAAATACAAACTAACCGCAGTTTATAAATACAAACGGATACGACCGGTTATTTCCAAAATTCAGATAACAAGCTCTGGTTAAAAACCTGGATATTATTTCAGCCTTCAGAATTATTCCTGAAACGTAATTGTTTTAGAAATACCTGTATACGTAGGTATATGGTAAACATAGAGTAACTTAAAACTAAGTAAACACAAATTATGAGGTATTTCATCAGCAATAATATAGACTATAATTTTTCAAAAGACAAAGCTTTATAGGCAGCTTTTCACATCACCCTAGAGGTATAGCCTTCGATGCGCTGTCCGTTTTTTTTTTTACCTGGCGGACATTCCCCGTAGGCCTACATCACCAGGTTAGCTTATTGCATGATCTTAGTTTGAAAAGCGCTTGCAATGAGCATCAATTTTGAAAATTTTTATTATTGCTGTGTTTACATTACTTGTACTATCAATAGTAAAACATGTTTTAGGGTAGCACATAGAATAAGAATAAACCTATTTTACTACACAACGCGTTTAGAAGTACAGATTAATCACTTTTGTTTACTAAAAATAGCTTCCCGGCAATGACGAAAGCAAGAACTATCATTTAAATCTCGCTGACGATACGTAACTATGTTTGATGCGCAAATCTACTTTAAGATTAACACTTCAGGTATCAAAAATCAGATAACCATTTCTTTTTCAAATCTTTGTTTTTTTTAAAAAAATTTTTTATATTATACTTGTCTTTGTTTACGGAAAAATTAACTCCACGCCAGTGACCCAGACACACCTTGGTTTACGGAAGAATTAACTCCACACCAGTGACCCTGGACATACTTTGGTTTACGGAAGAATTAACTCCACGCAGTGACCCAGACACACCTTGGTTTACGGAAGAATTAACTCCACGCCAGTGACCCGGGCATACTTTGGTTTACAGAAGAATTAACTCCACGCTAGTGACCCAGACACACCTTGGTTTACGGAAGAATAACTCCACGCCAGTGACCCAGACGTACTTTGGTTTACGGAAGAATTAACTTCAAGCCACTGACCCGAACACACAAGAATTAAATTCAAGCCGCTGACAAAAACAAGAAGCGGCAATCATTTCTTATTGTATAATAATACACTGATTTTAACCTTTCATGCATAACCTGATCTTATTACACAATGTGACTTAATCTCTAAGCTTTCTATCTTGCCTTTGATTACGGAAAAATTAATTTCACGCCATTGACGGTAGCAAGAGACAAGACGAAGATCAAATTGTACAAACTCGATTTAATAATAATTACGTATCTCATTTTTTTAACGGGGATCTCAAACACCTTTTATGAAATTTTTCAGCTAAGAAATAAAAATAATTTACATATGCTCCGATGTTACCCTTAAAACATGGTCTACGTGAAGCATTTAAAACTCATTTGAACTGATCGTACGTTTATGCACGTCGTACTTTTTTTTTACTATAGCCATAAGGATAGGAGTCATACTCACCCTCCCTTTTTCTCTTGAATCCTGTTATTTTAAAGTGTTTTGATTCCTCGACAGTAACCACCTCACGATCTATTGTTCTACGAATACGTGAAGCGGGTACCTCCAAGGATTCGTCTTTGTCTGTGACCATTGATTTTAGAGATTGAAAATTAACCAAACCAGATGTGCGAAGGTTTAAAGTCAGTCCATTTACTTTGCAAACTGTCTCTATTGAATTTTTAGCTGTAGAGAGTACTCTGAAGCCATAAGTCTTTGGACCTCCCGATACAAATTCTGTAATGTATGATCCTTGTCCGTATGTAGCAAGCTCGTCAGTCATATGTCCTAAGTAGTCACCTGTTTGTACCTTATGCATTCCTGGTCTGTGATAATATATAACACTATCAGTGTCATAATACAATACCTGCCTCCCCAAATCGTTCAAATGTTAGTACAGTTTTAATCTTGCCTGAGCTGTAGTGTATGCAGCAATTACAACATTTGCAATAGATAAGGGATCGCAATCGTTTTCTACGAATTGCCAGTTAACTATGATCGCGTCGTCGTTGATTTCTTGAATATTGTTTACCTGTATAGATGGTGATCTCATCATTTTAAAAAATTCAGACGGCTGACGAAATATTGTAGTTTTAGTCTGATTTTCCCTTTGTCCAAATTTTCCCCAAAACGAGTTTAACATCAACTTGGCCAGGGATCTAAGACCTTCGTTCTTCTCTATGGATTCCAATCTTATATTTTCATGGTCGAGATAATCACTGACATACTTCTTTTTCTCCTCTTCAGTGACACACCACCCGGGATATCCTGAAGCTTCCTGTTTGATCTTCAAGAACTGATTAATGTATTCGACAAAGAGGCCATTACCCTTGTCGAAACTAGCTACTTCGTACTCCCACATCTCGTACATTTCTAATAATGTGTAACCTTTTTCTAAAGCCTTCCTTATTTCGTCCATGGTCCAAGTTCCTACCAACGCTCGTTCTTCGGTATTGTGGTCACAGTCGGTTGTGCTCAGTTTGAGTGCACATGTTCTGCAGAGGACAAACATTAATTTCTGATGAAGTTTAATAGGTAACACAGGATGGTACAGAGCACGTGGAGGAAGGACTTTACACTTCAAAAGTCCTTCAGCGTCTATTCCACGTTGTCTGCATTCATTGTCACCCACGTGTACGTTTGGATGACCCACAGGATACTTTCCGTACTTATACACCCAAGGATAGAGCGAACATATATCAACGTAATGTATAGTCTCATCATTCTTACACGCGTGATAGGATTTAGTGTTTCCTGTTCGCCCTCCAAAAAACGCATCACGCGGATTGAGAGGTGCTTTGTTCAGAATAGGGTGTGTGCCCAGGTAGGTCATGGCCGTGTTTCCTTTTTTCATCTGTTTAAATTCGCACTCCCACATCTCCACGACATTGGAGAGTTTAGCCGATTTGACCTTCGTCCTCTCTAAACGTGAATTAAGTGTGTCGGAAGGATCATCTTCCAAAGGTTCGTCACGTCCATTAGAGAAGCACTTGGAACACCCGTGCCAGTAGCATCCGTGGAACTCAAATATTTCTCCTTCGAAATATCCATCCACTCTCAAACCTCCTACTTTTACCTCACGTCCTCGGCCTGCGTGTTCAATACGAATTCCTCTCTGATCTTCTAAAGTCAGCCACTGCAAAGCTAGTTCTGATTGTCTGTCTACTAGTCTGTATCCCCTTTTAGGAACAATTCCAATGATATTGGGTTTTAAATAGTTTCTTCTAAACGCAATGTTACAAGCACTGGTGATGGTTACGGCCTCAAGGAAGGGGTCCACATTACATATGCTCAAAAATATTGATCTAAACTTTATGCAGGCTAAAGCCAGGATCTCGACATCGGAACAACAGTATTCGACTATCTCCTTTTGGAAATCAAACACATATCCTTTACTTATCTGTTCATCGTGCCAGTTTACGAAATGATCATAACTATTTTTGTCCATCATAGAATCAGGACAATATAATTCTTTAGGAGGGATAGGGCCCACATACGATTGGTTTGCCAGCGTGTTGAAGAGGTGGGGGAAATAGCCATTTTTCTTTTCTAGTGGAAGACCAAAAGACTTGGGCAGTTTAGATAAGGCCATGGGCATATAGTTTAGGGAATCGATGAACTTTGTATTATCAATCTCCATCAGAATCACCTTTGTCCCACGCGTGATCAGACTGGGTGTAAATTGAGTCTTTTCCAATACGTACTTCAGTATGAACTGAAAATCAAAACACTGGCCATTATGGGCTATAACAGCTACTTTCTTGTACTGTTTCCTCACGTTCATCACGTATGTCATGAACTCGTCGACAGGATCCTCTTTAAAGACTCCAGTTCTGTAACATTCACAAGAATGTCCTTCTATACAACGGAAACAATACTGCTGAGAAACACACAAGGTAACTCGATGAACCTTAGTATCCTCGTTCTGAATATTTTCGTCTTGTCTGGTTTCCAGATCGAAGAATACAAAGAGGAAATCTTTCTTCATAGGACTACGACAATCGACCTTCATGTAACATGAGTGTGATGAAGGCATATACGATGAGCAAGTCTTGCAATACACCTCACCACACTCATGAAGTGAACTGCGATTAGACTGATATATTACTTTCATACATGATGGACACTTTTTTATGGAGTTACAAACATCAACGAGATGATTCGCGAAGCAATTACGGTTATTAAATTGTCTATTGCAAGCGCTACAATCAATTCCACTATCAATCTGGGTACATGGGGGAGACCGTTTGCAAGAGTAACAGGTTACCGAGCACCTGTGCTTCACACGATGGTCAAAAGGAGTATGACAGTTTTCGCAATAGTAAACACAAGCGAACGCAGCTGCCAGGCTAGTAATCACGTTGAAATGATCGTTGTGAAATATAAGATTGATTTTCTTTTCAGCATTTTCACCTTCGAAACAAACGGTGCGACCCTTACTGCCGTACTGATACACAGTAGTTTTATAGCCGGTGAGAAAAGTCTGGAACTTTTGTAACTCCTCTAGACCAGAGCCCTTGTCGGAAATTTGAACTCCTGCAGCGACCATTAACTGCTGTGCTTTTAATGTCTGTATATTACCGTAGTTTTTTCTTATTGCAATATATTCATTATCTCTGTCGACATTTGCTTTTCCTACAACAATCGAGCAAGGTAAGCAGAGAGCATCGGAATTTTTAATTACTACGATACCTCTCCTTTCGTGACATTCCTCTTCGTAGTTATTATAGAAACCTGGTCTGACACGCCCGTTTCTATTTGCTGGTTGAGGACATGTGTGATGGTTAACGTTTAACGGAGTATGACAAGATTCACAATAATGATTACAATGAAATGCTGATGTCAAACTGGTAATGACATTAAAATGACCGTCATGATACAACAAGTTTATTTTTTCCCTAGCATTGTCACCTTAGAATAAAATGTCACGTCCTTTGTTTCCGTACTTATACACTGTAATTTTATATCCAGAGAGAAAATTTTGAAATTTTTGTAAATCATCAGATGTCTGAACGTCGGCATTGTTCCTTAACTGTTGAGCTTTTATCGTCTGTATATTTCTCACGTTGAGTCTGATGTCACGGTATTCAGGATCTTTGTCGACGTACGCTTTGCAACAACAAGCGAACACGGGAGCGAATCGGCATTTTTAATAACCGCTCTTCCTCTTCTCCTGCGACACTCTTCATCGTAGCTACTAATAGACGCTATACATCCTCGACCCCGTGGTACTCTGACTTTGGTACAGGTAATCTTGAAGGTGTCACTCGAACCAAAACTTGTCGAATTCCTTTGAATAATCCCACCAAATACTTGCCAAAGAATATCAGAAATGATTTGATCAGCCTGACGAAATGAAACATAGCCCGGTTCTCGATTTTTGAAATCTAAACTTGTCATCGTGAACCCCAGTTGATCCTCCTCATTCGTGTCTGATTTCATCTTGTCAACAATATCGGCAAGCCCTTTTTTAATCCAGTCAATTTCCTCCACATCGTCAGGTGGTAAATTAAATTTGAACAAAAAACTATTTCCGTACATACGAAACTTTTTTACATACGATTCATTACTAGAAATAAGCCTTAGAACCATTATGTTAAGCTCTTACCCGTTCTCCACTTAGCAGCAGCGTAACAGGTTCTAAAATCAAAGTGGAAATGTCGTGAGATTAATTTTGTTTAGTAGAAAGTGTGTTCCTTTAAATTAAATGTGTGTGTATGCGTGTATGTGTGTGTGTGTGTGTGTATGTGAGTGTGTGTGTGTGGGAATGTGTGTGTGTGTGTGTGTGTGTGTGTGTGTGTGTGTGACTGTGTGTGTGTGCGTGTGTGTGTGTGTGTGTGTGTGTGTGTGTGTGTGTGTGTGTGTGTGTGTGTGTGTGTGTCTAATTTAGTTAGAAACGGTTAATTTAACTTACTCAGCTATATTTAATTATATTTATAATAATTGTTTGTGTGTGTGTTGTGTGTTTGTCAATGATTCGCTTAACGATTGTAACGCTTTGTTTACTATTACACAACACACCTAAGTTGTAACACACAAAACTCTCAAACAATTGAGTTAACGTCTGTATCGTATTGCTTATTATTACTAAACTACAAAAGTATTTGTACAAACCCAAGGTGTAAATGTACTAAGAAAAATCTCCTTCTTCACTAGAGATAATATACACTCGTACACCTCTCAAGCAAATGACTTAATAACTGTAGCGCATGATTAATATTACAAAACTCCGTAAGTATTTGCGCATGCGTAGAGAATACATGTATTAGGTAACATGGAAAATCACCTTCTTCACTAAAGCTGTTATATCCTTGTACACATCTCAAGCAAATGATTTAATGCATGTATAGCATAGCCTAATATTACAAGATTATCTAAGTATTTGCGCATGCGCAGAAAATACATGTATTAGGTAACATGGAAAATCACCTTCCTTACTAAAGCTGTTATACCCTTGTACACATCTCAAGCAAATGATTTAACGTATGCATAGCATTGCCTAATATTACATGATTATCTAAGTAGTTGCGCATACGCAGAGAATACATGCATTATTAAACATGGAAAAATCACCTTCTTCACTAAAGCTGTTATAGTTTCGTACACATCTTAAACGAATAACTTAACGCATGTATCGCATTGGTCATAATTACAATACTATCCAAGTACTACCGCATGCGCAGGGGATACATGTAAAAAAAAAAAGAATCATGGAAATTCACCTTCGTCACTAAACCTAATCTACACCTGTATTTCAGTCAAACGAATGGCATAATGACTGTAACGCATTGTTTATTATTACAATATGACTAAAGTATTTGGACATAGGCACGGGATACATGTCTGATGATAAGATGACATAATCATCAAAATGCACATATGGATTTAATCTTAGATAACTTGTATTATAAGTTGTTTTTCATAATTTTGTGGTATTTGAGGAGCTGTTTTCAATAATTTCACTGTAGTATGTTGTATCACTGTGATCTTGATATTGTATATACTAAACTGAGCTAGGTTAGAAACATAGATAGTAAAAATTAGAATGAGATAAATTTAATGAATTATTTTAATTATAATTTTAATTTAATTTCAATTTAATTAAAATTGTTTAGGATATTAAAATTTGGGATAATAGCCTAGATTTGTAAATAACAATCAAATAGATAGTTTCACTTTCTACCTACAAAAGATTAGACAAAAACGGTTTTAAAGTAAATAAAGTTACATTGAACGTATTCATTTCTTTTAAGGTTTATAAAATCTTCTGACACAGCGCTACTACCGGTTAGCTACGAAAGATTAGAGAATGGAATTAAGTTTATCATTACATAAAGAAACGGGAAAATTGTTAGAACAAATGATATAAATGCATCTCATAATAATACCTACTCTTAGCGTCCGGAAAACCGAATTAAAGTAAAACTAATGAGAATGGGCAAAGTTTAGAAATAAACAAACTGGATACTTTGACAGCACTAATGTAATTCGATGGAATGGCTAAAATAGGGTTACAAGAGATTACACGTTTAGTGAGAGTTTACGAGAGTTTAGCGGAATCAAGGCTGTTGACACGGTGTGATGTATTTTAATAGTGCTCAAGATGAGCATGTATTGCCTGTATTTTTAGTCGCCTGTATACTCTTGACACCTGTAAATATAAGTCAGTTAAAGGTTTAAGTCACCTGTATAGGTAGTCACTTGTATACGTAGTCACTTGTATACTTAATCACCTCTATTCACTAGTATACGTTGCAACATGATTAAACCAACATGTATATTTAGTTACCTGTGGACGTAGACACATGTATACGTAGCCGGTTATATATGTAGACAGTTTCATGCACCTGTATACATAGTCACGTGTATATTTTATCACCTGTATACGTGGTTACCTGTGGACGTAGACCCCATGCATAAGTAGTCACCTGTATAGATAGTCACCTTCATGAGTCAGTAGTCACATGAATAGGTAACTCATATGTATATGTAACTAACTGTACACGTAGTCAAAGTGAACAAATTAGTAAAAGTGTAAATAATTGTATAAACCAGTGATTTGCATACGTATTCCCTTCTATTCGTAGTCACCTGTATTCCTAATCCCCTGTATACGTAACGACCTGTTCACGTTGTCATCTGTAAACGTAATCATCTGCATACATTGGTTACTTCTACATTATTCACCTGCACATTTATGACACCAATATAGGTTTAACGGTTTTATGAGTACTATTACCTGTATAGGTAATTATATACTTGTTTTAAGCCTATACTTATTTTAACATTAGTCATAACATTAAGAACTAGTCAAAAGTGTAAATAATTGTATAAAGCAGGGATTTGTAAACGTAGTCACCTGTGTACGGAGAGACCGATATACGCAGGCATCTCTATATATTAGTCTCTTCTATATATATATTAGTCTCACCTATATGAGCTCATCAAGTTTATGATATTAATATAGGTTTATTAGTTTTATTGATTGGTCACCTATACAGTTAGTCACCTATACATGTCGTCACCTTTATACGCAGTTACATATATACGCATCCCCTAGCATATGTCGCCTGTATACGTAGTACACTGTAAACGCTGTCACCTATTGGTCACATATATACGTAGTTACCTGTATACGATATCGCCCACACATGTAGTCACCTGTATACACCGAAGAGACCTCTATACACAGGCATCTCTATATATTAGTCTCTTCTATAATGAGTCACCTATATGAGTTCATCAAATTTATAATATCAATATAGTTTTATCAGTTTTATTGGTTGGTCACCTATTCAAGTTAGTCACCTGTACGTGTAGTCACCTACATATTTAGCCACTTTTATACACAGACTCCTGTATACGTATGTACCTTTTAATGTTGTCAGCCGTATACTTGTCACCAGTATAGGTAGCCGTCTGTATGTATAGTCGCATGTATGATTTGTTTGTGTGGGTGATCGACAGGTCGTACCGCTTTATTTAATATTACAAACATTTAATGCAGACGTAACTAAGAGAAACGCCTATTGAAAATAATAATAATATCAGTTAACATATAGCTGAGTTGTAGTACCAATGATTTATTAGCTGTAGAAACTTGTCGTCGTTTTTCAAAAATACAAATAATAATTATAGTGTTAGGAGATTATTTTAACTCTTTAACGAATAATACAGTGTTAGTTTGATAATGAAAGAGTGTCGTTAACGTTAAATCTTTTCTCGTTATGATTGTAATATTTGAGTTATTACTATATTAGTACTTTCATGTTATCCAGAATGAATACAACCGCACAACTGAACCAATGCACTGAATGTCACAGGGGGCAGTGACGTCACAGCGCCTATGTTCTAAACCTACATTTCCCATTTAGAATGAATAATGAAATATTCCACTCGGACCGAAAGCTTCCTTATCGTGTAGATATCATTCTACGGCTGTGGTTTCTATACGTCTACACTCTTGTACAATTTAAACTCTATTATAATTAATTTAAAACATAAATTCTCCTTCTAACGCAGGTCAAAATTATTTACGCTTTTGACTAATTCTTAATGTTATGACTAATGTTAAAATAAGTATAGGCTTAAAACAAGTATATAATTACCTATACAGGTAATAGTACTCATAAAACCGTTAAACCTATATTGGTGTCATAAATGTGCAGGTGAATAATGTAGAAGTAACCAATGTATGCAGATGACTACGTTTACAGATGACAACGTGAACAGGTCGTTACGTATACAGGGGATTAGGAATACAGGTGACTACGAATAGAAGGGAATACGTATGCAAATCACTGGTTTATACAATTATTTACACTTTTACTAATTTGTTCACTTTGACTACGTGTACAGTTAGTTACATATACATATGAGTTACCTATTCATGTGACTACTGACTCATGAAGGTGACTA
Source organism: Prosapia bicincta (assembly GCA_036971475.1). Lineage (NCBI taxonomy): Eukaryota > Metazoa > Arthropoda > Insecta > Hemiptera > Cercopidae > Prosapia > Prosapia bicincta. The sequence continues at coordinate 51,256 of JBAIZL010000040.1, forward strand.
TCTATACAGGTGACTACTTATGCATGGGGTCTACGTCCACAGGTAACCACGTATACAGGTGATAAAATATACACGTGACTATGTATACAGGTGCATGAAACTGTCTACATATATAACCGGCTACGTATACATGTGTCTACGTCCACAGGTAACTAAATATACATGTTGGTTTAATCATGTTGCAACGTATACTAGTGAATAGAGGTGATTAAGTATACAAGTGACTACGTATACAAGTGACTACCTATACAGGTGACTTAAACCTTTAACTGACTTATATTTACAGGTGTCAAGAGTATACAGGCGACTAAAAATACAGGTAATACATGCTCATCTTGAGCACTATTAAAATACATCACACCGTGTCAACAGCCTTGATTCCGCTAAATTCTCGTAAACTCTCACTAAACGTGTAATCTCTTGTAACCCTATTTTAGCCATTCCATCGAATTACATTAGTGCTGTCAAAGTATCCAGTTTGTTTATTTCTAAACTTTGCCCATTCTCATTAGTTTTACTTTAATTCGGTTTTCCGGACGCTAAGAGTAGGTATTATTATTATGAGATGCATTTATATCATTTGTTCTAACAATTTTCCCGTTTCTTTATGTAATGATAAACTTAATTCCATTCTCTAATCTTTCGTAGCTAACCGGTAGTAGCGCTGTGTCAGAAGATTTTATAAACCTTAAAAGAAATGAATACGTTCAATGTAACTTTATTTACTTTAAACCCGTTTTTGTCTAATCTTTTGTAGGTAGAAAGTGAAACTATCTATTTGATTGTTATTTACAAATCTAGGCTATTATCCCAAATTTTAATATCCTAAACAATTTTAATTAAATTGAAATTAAATTAAAATTATAATTAAAATAATTCATTAAATTTATCTCATTCTAATTTTTACTATCTATGTTTCTAACCTAGCTCAGTTTAGTATATACAATATCAAGATCACAGTGATACAACATACTACAATGAAATTATTGAAAACAGCTCCAAAAATACCACAAAATTATGAAAAACAACTTATAATACAAGTTATCTAAGATTAAATCCATATGTGCATTTTGATGATTATGTCATCTTATCATCAGACACGTATCCCGTGCCTATGTCCAAATACTTTAGTCATATTGTAATAATAAACAATGCGTTACAGTCATTATGCCATTCGTTTGACTGAAATACAGGTGTAGATTAGGTTTAGTGACGAAGGTGAATTTCCATGATTCTTTTTTTTTTTACATGTATCCCCTGCGCATGCGGTAGTACTTGGATAGTATTGTAATTATGACCAATGCGATACATGCGTTAAGTTATTCGTTTAAGATGTGTACGAAACTATAACAGCTTTAGTGAAGAAGGTGATTTTTCCATGTTTAATAATGCATGTATTCTCTGCGTATGCGCAACTACTTAGATAATCATGTAATATTAGGCAATGCTATGCATACGTTAAATCATTTGCTTGAGATGTGTACAAGGGTATAACAGCTTTAGTAAGGAAGGTGATTTTCCATGTTACCTAATACATGTATTTTCTGCGCATGCGCAAATACTTAGATAATCTTGTAATATTAGGCTATGCTATACATGCATTAAATCATTTGCTTGAGATGTGTACAAGGATATAACAGCTTTAGTGAAGAAGGTGATTTTCCATGTTACCTAATACATGTATTCTCTACGCATGCGCAAATACTTACGGAGTTTTGTAATATTAATCAATGCGCTACAGTTATTAAGTCATTTGCTTGAGAGGTGTACGAGTGTATATTATCTCTAGTAAAGAAGGAGATTTTTCTTAGTACATTTACTCCTTGGGTTTGTACAAATACTTTTGTAGTTTAGTAATAGTAAGCAATACGATACAGACGTTAACTCAATTGTTTGAGAGTTTTGTGTGTTACAACTTAGGTGTGTTGTGTAATAGTAAACAAAGCGTTACAATCGTTAAGCGAATCATTGACAAACACACAACACACACACAAACAATTATTATAAATATAATTAAATATAGCTGAGTAAGTTAAATTAACCGTTTCTAACTAAATTAGACACACACACACACACACACACACACACACACGCACACACACACACAGTCACACACACACACACACACACACACTCACACACACACACACTCACATACACATACACTCACACACACACACATACACGCATACACACACATTTAATTTAAAGGAACACACTTTCTACTAAACAAAATTAATCTCACGACATTTCCACTTTGATTTTAGAACCTGTTACGCTGCTGCTAAGTGGAGAACGGGTAAGAGCCTAACATAATGGCTGTAAGGCTTATTTCTAGTAATGAATCGTATGTAAAAAAGTTTCGTATGTACGGAAATAGATTTTTGTTCAAATTTAATTTACCACCTGACGATGTGGAGGAAATTGACTGGATTAAAAAAGGGCTTGCCGATATTGTTGACAAGATGAAATCAGACACGACTGAGGAGGATCAACTGGGGTTCACGATGACAAGTTTAGATTTCAAAAATCGAGAACCGGGCTATGTTTCATTTCGTCAGGCTGATCAAATCACTTCTGATATTCTTTGGCAAGTATTTGGTGGGATTATTCAAAGGAATTCGACAAGTTTTGGTTCGAGTGACACCTTCAAGATTACCTGTACCAAAGTCAGAATACCACGGAGTCGAGGACGTATAGCGTCTATTAGTAGCTACGATGAAGTGTGTCGCAGGAGAAGAGGAATAGTGGTTATTAAAAATGCCGACTCGCTCCCGTGTTCGCTTGTTGTTGCAAAAGCGTACGTCGGCAAATATCCTGAATACCGTGACATCAGACTCAATGTGAGTAATATACAGACGATAAAAGCTCAACAGTTAAGGAACAATGCCGACGTTCAGACATCTGATGATTTACAAAAATTTCAAAATTTTCTCTCTGGATATAAAATTACAGTGTATAAGTACGGAAACAAAGGACGTGACATTTTATTCTAAGGTGACAATGCTAGGGAAAAAATAAACTTGTTGTATCATGACGGTCATTTTAATGTCATTACCAGTTTGACATCAGCATTTCATTGTAATCATTATTGTGAATTTTGTCATACTCCGTTTAACGTTAACCATCACACATGTCGTCAACCAGCAAATAGAAACGGGCGTGTCAGACCAGGTTTCTATAATAACTACGAAGAGGAATGTCACGAAAGGAGAGGTATCGTAGTAATTAAAAATTCCGATGCTCTCTGCTTACCTCGCTCGATTGTTGTAGGAAAAGCAAATGTCGACAGAGATAATGAATATATTGCAATAAGAAAAAACTACGGTAATATACAGACATTAAAAGCACAGCAGTTAATGGTCGCTGCAGGAGTTCAAATTTCCGACAAGGGCTCTGGTCTAGAGGAGTTACAAAAGTTCCAGACTTTTCTCACCGGCTATAAAACTACTGTGTATCAGTACGGCAGTAAGGGTCGCACCGTTTGTTTCGAAGGTGAAAATGCTGAAAAGAAAATCAATCTTATATTTCACAACGATCATTTCAACGTGATTACTAGCCTGGCAGCTGCGTTCGCTTGTGTTTACTATTGCGAAAACTGTCATACTCCTTTTGACCATCGTGTGAAGCACAGGTGCTCGGTAACCTGTTACTCTTGCAAACGGTCTCCCCCATGTACCCAGATTGATAGTGGAATTGATTGTAGCGCTTGCAATAGACAATTTAATAACCGTAATTGCTTCGCGAATCATCTCGTTGATGTTTGTAACTCCATAAAAAAGTGTCCATCATGTATGAAGTAATATATCAGTCTAATCGCAGTTCACTTCATGAGTGTGGTGAGGTGTATTGCAAGACTTGCACATCGTATATGCCTTCATCACACTCATGTTACATGAAGGTCGATTGTCGTAGTCCTATGAAGAAAGATTTCCTCTTTGTATTCTTCGATCTGGAAACCAGACAAGACGAAAATATTCAGAACGAGGATACTAAGGTTCATCGAGTTACCTTGTGTGTTTCTCAGCAGTATTGTTTCCGTTGTATAGAAGGACATTCTTGTGAATGTTACAGAACTAGAGTCTTTAAAGAGGATCCTGTCGACGAGTTCATGACATACGTGATGAACGTGAGGAAACAGTACAAGAAAGTAGCTGTTATAGCCCATAATGGCCAGTGTTTTGATTTTCAGTTCATACTGAAGTACGTATTGGAAAAGACTCAATTTACACCCAGTCTGATCACGCGTGGGACAAAGGTGATTCTGATGGAGATTGATAATACAAAGTTCATCGATTCCCTAAACTATATGACCATGGCCTTATCTAAACTGCCTAAGTCTTTTGGTCTTCCATCAGAAAAGAAAAAAGGCTATTTCCCCCACCTCTTCAACACGCTGGCAAACCAATCGTATGTGGGCCCTATCCCTCCTAAAGAATTATATTGTCCTGATTCTATGATGGACAAAAATAGTTATGATCATTTCGTAAACTGGCACGATGAACAGATAAGTAAAGGATATGTGTTTGATTTCCAAAAGGAGATAGTCGAATACTGTTGTTCCGATGTCGAGATCCTGGCTTTAGCCTGCATAAAGTTTAGATCAATATTTTTGAGCATATGTAATGTGGACCCCTTCCTTGAGGCCGTAACCATCACCAGTGCTTGTAACATTGCGTTTAGAAGAAACTATTTAAAACCCAATATCATTGGAATTGTTCCTAAAAGGGGATACAGACTAGTAGACAGACAATCAGAACTAGCTTTGCAGTGGCTGACTTTAGAAGATCAGAGAGGAATTCGTATTGAACACGCAGGCCGAGGACGTGAGGTAAAAGTAGGAGGTTTGAGAGTGGATGGATATTTCGAAGGAGAAATATTTGAGTTCCACGGATGCTACTGGCACGGGTGTTCCAAGTGCTTCTCTAATGGACGTGACGAACCTTTGGAAGATGATCCTTCCGACACACTTAATTCACGTTTAGAGAGGACGAAGGTCAAATCGGCTAAACTCTCCAATGTCGTGGAGATGTGGGAGTGCGAATTTAAACAGATGAAAAAAGGAAACACGGCCATGACCTACCTGGGCACACACCCTATTCTGAACAAAGCACCTCTCAATCCGCGTGATGCGTTTTTTGGAGGGCGAACAGGAAACACTAAATCCTATCACGCGTGTAAGAATGATGAGACTATACATTACGTTGATATATGTTCGCTCTATCCTTGGGTGTGTAAGTACGGAAAGTATCCTGTGGGTCATCCAAACGTACACGTGGGTGACAATGAATGCAGACAACGTGGAATAGACGCTGAAGGACTTTTGAAGTGTAAAGTCCTTCCTCCACGTGCTCTGTACCATCCTGTGTTACCTATTAAACTTCATCAGAAATTAATGTTTGTCCTCTGCAGAACATGTGCACTCAAACTAAGCACAACCGACTGTGACCACAATACCGAAGAACGAGCGTTGGTAGGAACTTAGACCATGGACGAAATAAGGAAGGCTTTAGAAAAAGGTTACACATTATTAGAAATGTACGAGATGTGGGAGTACGAAGTAGCTAGTTTCGACAAGGGTAATGGCCTCTTTGTCGAATACATTAATCAGTTCTTGAAGATCAAACAGGAAGCTTCAGGATATCCCGGGTGGTGTGTCACTGAAGAGGAGAAAAAGAAGTATGTCAGTGATTATCTCGACCATGAAAATATAAGATTGGAATCCATAGAGAAGAACGAAGGTCTTAGATCCCTGGCCAAGTTGATGTTAAACTCGTTTTGGGGAAAATTTGGACAAAGGGAAAATCAGACTAAAACTACAATATTTCGTCAGCCGTCTGAATTTTTTAAAATGATGAGATCACCATCTATACAGGTAAACAATATTCAAGAAATCAACGACGACGCGATCATAGTTAACTGGCAATTTGTAGAAAACGATTGCGATCCCTTATCTATTGCAAATGTTGTAATTGCTGCATACACTACAGCTCAGGCAAGATTAAAACTGTACGAACATTTGAACGATTTGGGGAGGCAGGTATTGTATTATGACACTGATAGTGTTATATATTATCACAGACCAGGAATGCATAAGGTACAAACAGGTGACTACTTAGGACATATGACTGACGAGCTTGCTACATACGGACAAGGATCATACATTACAGAATTTGTATCGGGAGGTCCAAAGACTTATGGCTTCAGAGTACTCTCTACAGCTAAAAATTCAATAGAGACAGTTTGCAAAGTAAAAGGACTGACTTTAAACCTTCGCACATCTGGTTTGGTTAATTTTCAATTTCTAAAATCAATGGTCACAGACAAAGACGAATCCTTGGAGGTACCCGCTTCACGTATTCGTAGAACAAAAGATCGTGAGGTGGTTACTGTCGAGGAATCAAAACACTTTAAAATAACAGGATTCAAGAGAAAAATGGAGGGTGAGTATGACTCCTATCCTTATGGCTATAGTAAAAAAAAAGTACGACGTGCATAAACGTACGATCAGTTCAAATGAGTTTTAAATGCTTCACGTAGACCATGTTTTAAGGGTAACATCGGAGCATATGTAAATTATTTTTATTTCTTAGCTGAAAAATTTCATAAAAGGTGTTTGAGATCCCCGTTAAAAAAATGAGATACGTAATTATTATTAAATCGAGTTTGTACAATTTGATCTTCGTCTTGTCTCTTGCTACCGTCAATGGCGTGAAATTAATTTTTCCGTAATCAAAGGCAAGATAGAAAGCTTAGAGATTAAGTCACATTGTGTAATAAGATCAGGTTATGCATGAAAGGTTAAAATCAGTGTATTATTATACAATAAGAAATGATTGCCGCTTCTTGTTTTTGTCAGCGGCTTGAATTTAATTCTTGTGTGTTCGGGTCAGTGGCTTGAAGTTAATTCTTCCGTAAACCAAAGTACGTCTGGGTCACTGGCGTGGAGTTAATTCTTCCGTAATCCAAGGTGTGTCTGGGTCACTAGCGTGGAGTTAATTCTTCTGTAAACCAAAGTATGCCGGGTCACTGGCGTGGAGTTAATTCTTCCGTAAACCAAGGTGTGTCTGGGTCACTGGCGTGGAGTTAATTCTTCCGTAAACCAAAGTATGTCCAGGGTCACTGGCGTGGAGTTAATTCTTCCGTAAACCAAGGTGTGTCTGGGTCACTGGCGTGGAGTTAATTTTTCCGTAAACAAAGACAAGTATAATATAAAAAAATTTTTTAAAAAAAACAAAGATTTAAAAAAGAAATGGTTATCTGATTTTTGATACCTGAAGTGTTAACCTTAAAGTAGATTTGCGCATCAAACATAGTTACGTATCTTCAGCGAGATTTAAATGATACTTCTTGCTTTCGTCATTGCCGGGAAGCTATTTTTAGTAAACAAAAGTGATTAATCTGTACTTCTAAACGCGTTGTGTAGTAAAATAGGTTTATTCTTATTCTATGTGTTACCCTAAAACATGTTTTACTATTGATAGTACAAGTAATGTAAACACAGCAATAATAAAAATTTTCAAAATTGATGCTCATTGCAAGCGCTTTTCAAACTAAGATCATGCAATAAGCTAACCTGGTGATGTAGGCCTACGGGGAATGTCCGCCAGGAAAAAAAAAACGGACAGCGCATCGAAGGCTATACCTCTAGGGTGATGTGAAAAGCTGCCTATAAAGCTTTGTCTTTTGAAAAATTATAGTCTATATTATTGCTGATGAAATACCTCATAATTTATGTTTACTTAGTTTTAAGTTACTCAATGTTTACCATATACCTACGTATACAGGTATTTCTAAAACAATTACGTTTCAGGAATAATTCTGAAGGCTGAAATAATATCCAGGTTTTTAACCAGAGCTTGTTATCTGAATTTTGGAAATAACCGGTCGTATCCGTTTGTATTTATAAACTGCGGTTAGTTTGTATTTTTCAGATATACTCTGTCTGAACCTATCTCTCTTAAAGTTATTTGTCTAATGTAATAGTAAACCACAGAGCCTTACCCGGTTTTACCCTACGTACATAGTTTAGAGTTTTCTTGTGACGACACCATTGGTCAACATTTATATCTCGTCTCGTGTAGTCCAGAGTTACAAATTTTGTTAAATATATTTAACTTATTCATCGCAAGAAGTAGAACAAGAAGATGGAGGAAGTGGCGGGGTGCACTTGGAATGAGCGGTGGCTCAAATGGCTCGGGCAATCAATGCGGTATGTATTTTAGCATGGATTCTGACGGCGTCTGTCAGGAATGTTCCAGATATCTGTGCAATATCGATATCTTAAGGGTAGGGGAAGTGGCGGGGCTACACTTTCTTTTTGACGATTACTCCATACGATATAACATTGATCATGACGGTTTTGATGTTATCGGTTTAGGTAAACGAGGCTAAAATGATTTACAGCTATACAAGGAGGTCAGTCTTTTTTTTATGTAGGGGAGGTATCCGTAGTCCGCGCCTCTGAGGGGTGTATTTGCAACCCCTTTTTCCGTAGGTATGTGTAGGTCTGAGCAGGTGCAGGTTGTGGCTTTTTCGTTGTTTTTCCCTTTATAAAAGCTAGGAAATAACCACGACAGAGCATGCAGGAGCTCCGAGAATAACCTTATGCTAAGAGATATTGGAGTTATTATTATTTCACCTCTACACATAACGGTTAGGAGTGCAAGTGTCTAGATAACAATAAACTTGTATATTTGCTACACACAGTATTACGCGTTACAGAGAATCAAACTTGTTATTCGGTACACCTGTAAACAGAAAAAGAGTTCGGTGTACTGATATTCATACTCTTCACACATCTCCCTCCTGCTGGAGCGCCTGCAGCAACTCACCCGTGTGTTGCGTGTCCGTCAGGCGTAAGCCTACCGTGGGCCTGCAATGTGATAGGCCGATTCCCACGCAGACTGTTGACTATTTGAACTTGGTGTAAATGTTGTTCGTTTGAGCTTCGTGTATGTTGATCGGTTAAACTTAGCGTAAGATAGCTGTTTACTTGAAACGATGGTCATTTGATCTAACCGATCGTTGTATTTGTATTTATATTTAGTTTTATCATTTTATTTTTGTTAGATTTTAATTATATTATATTTGTAATATGTAATATTGAGTTTTATTCTAGTCTTCATATTGTCAGATTTTTATTTTATTTACGTATCTATATAATCCTGTATTTATATTCATATTTTTAACACAATAAATTTATTTTTATACAAATACACATTTTACTCTTATTTCATACAACCAAACAACTACCAACACTACCAGCACTCACAAGACCTACTTGTACCCCCATCATACAGTAACACACAACTGAACGCCTCGTAGCTCAGGCGCTAGCGTCACACGCCAGCAAACCAAACGTATTAGGTTCCATTCCCGAACGCAGAATTATATTTTTTCTAACAAAAACTTACGTCACCACCAGAACAAGATGGCCCTTCCGCTCCCCCACCTCGACCGAGCCCATCATACACCCCATACACATACACCACTTTTTCTTAGGTTAGGACACTAGAGCGAGACGCCATCTTGTTCGCGCCAGATGGGCGCCCCCATCTTGTCCCCGCCATAAGGGCGCCGCCATCTTGGAAAGCGGTGGGGGTAACAAATCCGGCTTTCCTATTGGTTCCCTCCCAAGCGCTCCACCTCAACCAACGCCTTCTCTACTACCAGTGGTGGGGGAATGGCGTGGTGGGGGAAGGGCGTGGTAGGGGAAGGGCATGGTAGGGGAAGGGCGTAATAGGGAAGGGCGTGGTGGGGGAAGGGAGTGGTTTGGAAGGGGGGAGTGAGGAGGGAGGGGAGTGTGGAAGGAGGGGAGTGGGGAGGGAGGGGAGTGAGGAGAATGAGGAGAAGGACGTGGTGTGGTGGTGGAACGAGTGGGAGAACTGTGGGAGGAACGAGTGGGAGAACTACGTCATTCAAGTTGGATGGTGTGACATTTGCAACAGATAATTGTATTGTTTTATGATGACCTCTGTTTTTTTCGCCACCTTTACAAGAGATTAACCTATTTTTCAAGATAATCAACAAAACAACCTTCCATTTTTAGCCTTGATTAGCATACTGCATGCGCATGTTCAAACTCTTGATTAGTAGCGGTTTCTAGAGATAATATTTTTTAAGTTGACCATCGTTTTAGAGAGCTGTTTTTTATCTTAAATGTAAATTGCCTTGCAATATCCTGTGTAGATATTTGTTTCAATGTCAATTGCCTAATTATTTTACAGTGCATGTGACCCAAGAAATGCTTTTTATAAGTATGAACACGTATGTCCGTGACACGCCCTTGCATATATCAAATGCTTTGATAACTGTATAAAAGTAACATGCAAAACAAATATTATTATTTCTTAAAGTTACTTTGTTTCTTGTGTCGATTTAAAACCATGTCTAATTTAGTAGATTTAAGCTATTTAGGTAGTTGTAAGAATTTAGTTTTGCGTAGATGTAGAATGGATATAGTTTATAGTAGTTTTATATTTTTTTATTTATTTTTGTTAATATTAAGATATTTCTTATTTTGTTTCTTAGTTATATTTAATAATTCTTTTAAGAACATACATCAAATTCATGTAATATTTCAGTTTGTAAAATTCGGTGAATGTAAAGATTTAGATGTCTTTAAAAAAATTTTAACTGGATTTTATAAATTGAAAAAATGCGAAATATTTGATAGATGTTGGTTTTGTCATAAATATAAATCTCAGAAAAGATATAATAATTATAAAAAACTGTTTCGATAGAAAGTTTTGATTATTATTATAATTATATAAATTCCAAATTAAGGGAAGGGGGATACTTGAAAAAATATTTTTTAGAAAATTGGGAATATGTAGTGAAATCCATTCTTATGTTGGTTGAATATGAGTTAAGAATAGAGTATTAAAAAATTTTCAAAATGGACTTCTTACAACATCACCATTATAATATGAAATTTTTAAATAATGTAAGGCCGTTCATAAAAAATATATCGAAAAATCATTTTTATTACATGCATTTATTTAATCGTATTCTATACTATGATCCTGATAATAAGTTTGTGGATATAGAATATGCTAAATATACTGTTATAGAAAGATATCAATTATTGTTTTAAAAATTTTGTAAATTTGATGAATATTTTAATCAGTCCTTTAACCTAGCACCCACAAACTGGTCCTGGGACGATAACAATATTGAATCAGATGAGTATGGAATATCCTATATATTAGATGGGATACATTTTAATAAAAATATAGCGCATTATGATATAAAGTTGACACACAGACAAGAACAAATGGCTATACAAAATACGTATTCGGATTGGGTAACGTTAGAATTTCATATTAATAATGCGTTGTATTATTATTATTATTATTATTATTATTATTATTATTATTATTATTATCATTATATATTTATGACATCCTAATATTAATATTATTTTTCAAATAATTATAAGACAAAAAAAATTTTTTTAATCAAATAATATTAGAGTCAAGTTGAATATAGTATAATCAATTATTATTAGTTTTAAGTTAGCTATATTAATGCGTTGTATTATTATTATATTTATGATATAAAAATATTATTATTATTTTTCATTTAATTATAAGAAAAAAAATTTTTTAATCAAATAATATTAGAGTTAAGTTGAATATAATATAATAAATAATATTAGTTTTAAGTTAGCCACTAATAAATACCATAACTTATAGCCTTACTTATCAATTAGAAATTGCATAATAAATACAAATCATTTAGTATCTAGAGTTTTGTTTGTTAAACAACATGACAACGGCACAAGGTAAATTGGATGCTTTGCTAGCATATGTTAAACTGTGTTCGTGTGGTAAAACTGAAGCTCATTATCATATAACAGTTGTTAAATCTTATATGCAGAATTATAATTTATCGGATTTAGATATAACGAGTGGACATTATAAAGGCTGTTTATGGTCTGTAGTAGCATTTGTTAATGACGGGCCAGACACTTGTGTATGCGTCCTCTTTGAAGAATCATTAAGAAAAGCGCAAGAGTGTTTGGAATGTGACGATTGGCCTTTGTTTGCTGATTTTTTTAAAAAACAAAATGGAATTTATTTTAGACTTTCAAGGTTTTAAAAACAAAGACAATGAGTTTATTGTTAAAGAATTGGCTATAATTTCAAAGAATGATGACAAAATTTACGAGTTACTTCTATTTGAACCACCATATAGTTTTCATCACCTTCCAAAAGATTTACAAAAGCAAGTATTGTGGTTAGAAAATCAATGTCATGGTTTACCTTGGGAAAGTAGATTGAAACCTTACAACCAACTGAAGGATGTGTTTCGAGGTATGGCACTTAGTGGTAAGATATTTGTTAAAGGAACTGAAAAACAAAATTTATTTCAAACTTATTATCAGATTTTAATGTTAAAATATTTAATTTAGATTATTTGTATTGTCCTAATTTGAATGTATTGAAAAATCTCTTTTGGAATAATTTTATAAAAGAATGTAAATTCAATCATTCACAATATAATTGTGCTTATGTTAATGTTTGTGTTTTAAAACAATGGTTAAATTATGAAAAACTAGTTTTAGACAGATTAAATGCAGTAGATTTAGCAATAAATGAAGGATATGATAAAGGCTATCATAATATACAATATTGTTTAGTTCATTATTTGCCAAAACATTTTCTTATTAATCATTTTGAAAATATGGAGCATATATTTAATAGATTACCCAATCATTTGAAATGTGATCCAGATATTTTAAACAATTTACCTTGTGAAAAACATAAAGTATAGGTTGAATCTGGTTTTTGTTTTAACCCTTAGCGCTCGGATTTTTGTAACATGCTTTGCTTCCCCACTTGTAATTAAATTGTGACAAATTCCTCACCTGCAGTTTGCATTATTGTTTATGGAAAACTTTGTTTTCTCTTACATGATTTTAGTAAAATAAGCTATTTTTATTCACTAATACTGTATGTACATGATTTTATTATCTTATTTGTAATTTTGCAGAGTATGATATTTTTGAAACAGACTTCCGGATGAAGTCTTGTTTTTCTGCCGCATGTTTTCTAGTGAAAAACTGTTTCCCTTCTTCCTCCTTTTATCTTCCTGTTACTGCAAACTACACAATCTTTAAAAGTATTTTTATCATTGGGAAAGATTAAATATAATTTCCAATTCAGTCTTTCTTCTTTATCAGTAGTTGACGGCCGACCCCTCTCACTATACGGGTTATTCCCGATATCACGAATGCGTTCCCTTACCAAGTTTTGGCGAAACTATTTTTTTTAACAGGATTTACTTTCATTTTCTTTTTTTGTTATTATAGATAATAAAACTATTTACTACAGCTACATCTAATAGCCAGAAAAACATTGTCCTTCCCCATTTATTTGTTCGTTTTGTAAAACTGCACTGTTCATTATATTGAACAGCTAAATCTATACCACCCATAAACTGGTTATATTTACAAATACCTGTTGGTTTAATTATTTTGTTTATGAAACTGAACTAAATACTAATAAATCAGGATCAAGTAAAAGATCAGGACTTTCAGAATCACTAATTGCACGTGAAGCCACGGCAAACTACGAGTAACAAATAACCGGCAAAACTGTAACCTACTTGCAGCTTACAACGTAGCGGCAAACTAGATTTTGTGATGACTCACATATCCCTAGGCATTTTCAACTTAGTTCACATTATTTTCAATAGAGTGTAGCACCAAACGGTAAAAGATTGAATGTCGTGGGCTTCGCCGCAGACGAGTTATAGGCATTTGAAAATCGTGTCGGGTGACCCCCGACATACGAGTAAACTGCAATATACGATTGGCGGGGCTCCCCCGACAGTCGAGTGCTAAGGGTTAATGGTATCAAATGTTTCATATAATCTCAAAAAGAAAGACTGTGTTTATTGTAAAACATTATTGTCTTGATTTAGTTATTGGTATTAGTTTTAAAAAGTATATAAATGTTAACTAACTGAAACTGTTTTGTAAAAAAAAATAAATGTATGAAAATGTTTGTACGTGAATTTATTTTACCTCTTTATAATCGATGATAACAATATAAGCTATTTATTACCTTGAAGTATTTCTCTTGACTAATTTTCGAGGGATTTTTTTTCATTTTTTAACATCACAAACATAGTTTTACACAACACAATTTAATCATTTTAAATTTGACAACGTTCAAAGCAAAAGTGTTAAACGATATGACATCAAAGTTGACGTCATTGTTGAGAGTGGGGATTCGTAGTGAGTTGCATAAACAAGTTCGTAGGAAATTTCCGACCCGCCATGTTGAAGTTAAAGGTTTACACGATCTCTATCAGGCTGACCTAGTGGAAATGTTATCATTTGCCAAAGTCAATAAAGGTTATAAATATATACTGGTTTTAATAAACTGTTTTAGTGAATATGCAATAGCTGTACCAATGAAATCTAAAAATGCCATTGAAATGGAAAAGACATTACAACCAATTTTAGAAAGATATTCTATGCGTCATTTGCAAACCGATAAAGGATCTGAATTTTTTAATTCGAGGGTTAAATCTTTATTAGACAAATATATTATAAATCATTATTCTACATATACTGATAAAAAAGCCTCTATAGTTGAAAGACTAAATAGAACGTTAAAAGCGAAAATGTGGAGGGGTTTTAGTGCCCAGGGAAATTATAAATGGTTAAATTTATTAAGCGATAGAGTTACTGAATATAATAACACTAAACATAGGACTATCGGTATGCGCCCAATTGATGTTAATAAAAATAATGAACATTTAGTGTTGAGACGTATAGTTCAAAATAGACAGAAGAAAAAACAACTTGTGCGAAACAGATTTATTGTGGGTGATAATGTTAGATTAAGTAGGTACCAAAAACCGTTGACAAAAAGTTATTTACCAGCTTGGAGTAACGAAATATATACAATTGGGAAAATAGAACCAAGTGTTCCAGTGACCTATAAACTAAAGGACGATTCTGGAGTTGAGATTAAAGGGGAATTTTATCAAGAGGAATTGAGTAAAACTAAGCTTAGCAACCTATTTCTTATCGATAAGATTGTGCGTCGGAAAGGAAATAAATTGTTAGTACGTTGGTAGGGTATGGACAGTACTAGAGATACCTGGATAAATAAAAAAGAATTATTATGAAGGTAATAAAACAAAGCCAAAAAATGCGTATTATGAATTTCGATACATATTTCTCAAATGATAATGAATATGATAATATGGATCGCCATGGTCCGCTATTACTGAATTCCATCAGATGTCTAATTGTAGGACCATCGAACTGTGGAAAAACCAATCTCATGTTTAATTTAATATTTCATCCACGAGCACTTTTTTTTGAAAATATTTATATTTTTTCAAAGTCAATAAATCAATCCAAATATAAGTTTTTAGGTCGAGTGTTATCCAAAATACCTGATGTTGGTTACTCTATTTTTACTGAAAATGACGAGGTGCCTCATCCTAATGAGATTAAATCAAAATCACTCATTATATTTGATGATGTCATGTGTGAACGACAAAATAATATTCGAAACTATTTCGCAATTAGTAGACACAATGACATTAATACTTTTTATTTATGTCAAACATATAGTCGACTACCAAAACAATTGATACGTGATAATGCTAATTTAGTGGTTTTATTCAGACAAGATGAAAGAAATTAACGTCATGTGTATAATGATCATGTCAACACAGATATGAAATTTGAAACTTTTAATGAAATGTGTTCGATGGCCTGGTCTAAAAACCAAAATTCTTTTCTCGTTTTGGATAAAGAGAGACGTTTAAATAAAGGACGATATCGTATAATGTTTGATGAATTTATAACATTATAGAGTCAGTAGTAATCATGTTTTTGTCTAGCTCACTTGGCGAACGTGAAAAAATTGTTTTAGAAATAAAAGATTTAAGAAAACGA
Source organism: Prosapia bicincta (assembly GCA_036971475.1). Taxonomy (NCBI): domain Eukaryota; kingdom Metazoa; phylum Arthropoda; class Insecta; order Hemiptera; family Cercopidae; genus Prosapia; species Prosapia bicincta. Next base: position 67,187 of record JBAIZL010000040.1, read on the forward strand.
ATTAACGAAAACATCGTGCACTAAAACGAGGTATTATGGATATGGAAGATCATATAGAGAAAAATATAAAACCCGTAATGGAACCGTTGATAAAACCGATAAAAGAATATACTGAAAAATTTCAACCCATAAAAGAATATAGCGAAAATTTAAATTATAAGCCTATAAAAAGTTGGCGAGAGTTGAATGAGAAAACATTGTTGGCCACTATACATGAAAAACAAAAGCAGCAAGAAGAGAAAAACAAAAGCAACAAGAAGAAAATTTAAAAAAGAGAAAACAGAATTATGAAGCCAATGATAACGATGAGAGTTATACTTCTGACGATGATTTTACTGAGGGAAGAACTGCATTTAAAAGTTTGACGCCAGCGAAAGGGGAAAAAGAAAAAACGAAATGATAGGTGGGAATCGACTGAAAAGACGTCCTCCAACACCTGAAACACCAATGAGCGATGAAGATGCTAATATAAAAAGAATAAACACTGGAAATATGATTGAATGTGAAATTCATGTTAAAAGAAAATCTTTAGACCCCGAAATGTTGATGGACGTAAAAAGCGAATATTCTTCAGATAGCAATATGGAGGAAGAACCAATGGATGTTAATGTCTATGAGTCACAACTCACCTTTAGTGAATATGTGAAATCACCTAAGGGCAGGCGTCAAGCCATATCATTTATAAAGAACACATTTAGAGGCAAATTATCTACAGAATATTTTTTAAATTTTATAAAGAAACCTAAACAAGTGGATAATGTTTTCGGAGCGCGCATAGAAAATTATAAATGGATGGTTGGTGATAGAGAGTTAGAAATTGAGGGCGATGATTTGATTAGCGATGGTGTTAGGTATGCTGGTACGCGTGGTATTTATGAATTATTTTTCATGAGAATGCCTGATGCATATATTTATACAGAAGATGATCTCATAAAATATCGAGATATTTTAATAGCAACGAATGCACACAGAGTTAATTATTCGGCGATCGGTAAATTGAAATCAAACAAAAGTAATAAAAACACGAAAATAATTTTAAAATTATTTCCGCACCAGCACTCACATGGATTGGACGAGCGGAAGCGGCTTGATTTTGAAAGAATATGAAAAAAAAACGTCATATATTTATTGGAATGATCCCAATGAATTATGCGAGCGATTCAAAATACTAATTGCATCACAGTCGGCAGGAAATACGGGGCACAATAATGAAATAATTATTATTAATAAAAATAAAAGTGATTCGTAAAAAAATAAAAAATAAAAGTGATTTGTAAAACAATATTAGTCATTTGTTTTCTATTAGTCCATGTATGAGCATCTCTAAAAATGAGCGTTGATAAATTTGGACGTCATTTGCATTCTTCCTATCGACAACACAATAGACAAAGACCTGCTGGAGTGGGGTTTAAAATGACTAAAAGCGGTGACTATGACATGGAGAATAAACGGTTGACACATTTGAACTAAGCGAAAGATGATGAAGATGCTGTTAATTTTAAAATGTTTGAAGAAAAATACCTAACATTAAAAACATATATCGATGGACACATAAATTATATTCGAATTAAGGTGAATGTTATAAAAAAAGAATCAGGAAATAATTTTGAATCAAAATAAAAAAATGGAAGCGAAAGGGGCTAGTGAAGGAGATATTGACAATGATTTAGTACCTGAACTGAAAGAAACAATATTCATTACGCCTGCATCTGCGATAGGGGGAGGAAAAAGGCTATAATGACAGGGAAACAGTTTAGTGTGTATCAAGGAAGCGGCATAATAAGTTCTTCAACGAGTTAACCTGGAAAAATTTTTAATCGTACTATAGATTTATTACCAATAGATTTACATGTACCAGGATACCAATATTGCGGCCCCAGCACCAGATTGCAAGCAAGATTGAGAAGAGGTGACCCAGGCATTAATAAATTAGATCAAGCCTGTAAAGATCACGATATTGCATAGTCAAAATATTCGGATTCACATCAACGATCCATTGCTGACGAACAACTAGCTGATAAAGCTTGTCACATCAAACGACGCTAGTTTGGGCGAAAGAGCAACTGCTTATGCAGTTACTAATATTATGAAATTGAAAAATAAATTAGGTGGTGGAGGAAGAAGAAAAGTTAATACAAAGAAACGGAGGACAAAAAATAAAAAAAACGTGCAAAACTAAAAACATTTTAACAAAAGTACTCAAACGAATAAAAAAAGGTGTGCTAGTAAAAAGGGTAGAGGCTATTATCTGAAACCTTACAAAGGAGGTGGCTGCAATAAAAACAATAATAACATTACCAACAAGAGCGCTATATATATATAATATGCAGATATATATGTATAAATATGCTAAAAAATTGAACATTCCAAACTTCAGAGGAGTTTTTATGCGTGACAATTTACCTTTTCAAATCAAAGAAAATGAACACGGAGTTATAAATTTGGATAGTGTGCTAGGACGAGGTACGAATTGGGTTGCCTATCAAAAGATAAAACATAAAATTCTTTATTTTGACAGTTTTGGTAATCTGCCTCCACCTACAGAAATAATTCGATATTTTGAAACATCGACAGATAATGCACCTATTTTCTACAATTACACAAATAAACAAAATTTAAATTCGCACATTTGTGGTCATTTGTGTTTAGCGTTTTTAACGAATAACATCTAAATCACCAATATGCTCTGTTTAAGCGGCAAAGGCTCAAACATCTCATGTGACATATTTCCGCCTATAGATTTGACCATTGAAAAATGGGAAATAGGTTTAATTGATTTTATGTCTTACAACACTATACCAAATATTGAAACAGATGTTAATGATAAATTTTACTATGGCAATAATAAAGTCATACAATTGCCTGAGGGATCTTACGAGATAGATAATATAGTTTCGTACTTGAAAGATGCTATTCATGAGGAAAACAAAAATGTTAAGTTCGAACTAAGTGGGAATATTAATACATTTAAAACGAAAATATTTTGTTCGAAACCAATTAGATTTGACAAAGCTCACAGCATCGGTCCATTACTGGGAATTAAAGCAGAAGAATTGCGAGCAAATACTTGGCACATTTCCGAAAATACTGTACACATTAATAAAGTGGACGTTATACGAATAGTATGTAATATTGCAAGAGGATCATATAGGAATGGTATTGAAGGACATATTATTCACGAATTTTATCCAGCGTTGAACCTGGTTATAAAATTATTGAAAAACCTGTCACAGTAATTTATCTACCTCTAAACATAACAGGTCTACTTCATAACTTTACAGTACGTCTCGAAGATCAGGACGGGCAACTAATAAATTTGCGAGAAGAATATATAACACTTAGACTTTTTTTGCGCCGAAGTGTCATAATCATGGTCTTAGTTTTGAATAATATTAATACTAATTTCGACAATTTTATTACACCAGTAGGTCGACGACAGCTGACAGAACACAAGCTGACAAGGGGGATCAAAGAATTTTTAGAATCTTTAGGGTGTAGTGTGAATAAAAAATATGTTGCGAGTAGATGATAAAATTATTTTTGATGAAACTATTGTCGATTTAGAATATCACACACATCTACCATATGTACAAACAACAAACGGTGAGAATGATGCGATTCGCATTCCAGTACATCAACAGAATGTGTACACTTTGCCTTCTAAAAGTTACATTTATATAGAGGGTGAATTTAAAGCAATAAAAGCGACAGACAATAGTGAAAGTGATGAAATCGATCTTATCAGCAATGGAATGTCATTTATTTTTGATGAAATTCGCTATGAAATTTGTGGAAAAGAAATTGATCGAGTGAAAAATGTAGGAATAACGACAACAAAAAAAAACCTCTTAACCAACACTGAAGATGAAAAAAATATTTTATTAAATGCTGGGTGGACATTAAATATGGAATCTTTAAAGTGTAAGAAAAATTTTTCGTTTTGTATACCTTTAAAAATGCTACTTGGATTAGCGGACGACTATGTTCACATATTATTAAATGTTAAACAAGAATTAATATTACTCAGGAGTTCAAACAATTTCAATACGATTATAACAAAAGACGCTAATAATAAAATAGAATTGAAAATTAATAAAATATTTTGGAAAATTCCATATATTCGAGTGACCGATGATTATAATCTATCGCTACTAAGAATCACTGATAAGGACCAACCAATTTCACTAGGATTTCGTGGATGGACGCTTATCGATAATCCTTCATTACCTGTTTCGAAAAAACTCAACTTGGACTGTGAAGACAGCATCAAATAGTAAGAAACCTCGCTACGTTATTTTTGCATTCCAAACTGATAGGAGAAATGTGAAAAATAAAAATGCAGGACACTTTGATTTCTGTCATATTAATAATAATAAACTGTATCTAAACTCACAATATTATCCATACGATAATTTTAATGGAAACAGAGCAATTATATACGACATTTTACAAAATTTCAGACATCCTATTATCACGGTAGCAGCAATAGACCTGCTATTGATTTTGAAACTTTTTCGCAAAAACACCATTATTTGTTATAGACTGTTCACGACAAAATGAAACATTGAAAACCGGTACTATTGATGTGCGCATAGAAATTGAATCAAATGTCAACATACATGAAAAGACAGCTGCTTATTGTGTCATCATCCAGGATGCACTTGTTGAATATACACCTTTATCTGGTCTTGTACGTAAAATATTTTAATGTAATGTAGTCAGAAGAATAATAAATTTTTTTTAGTTTAAATTCAGTGTACATTTTATTGATCTTTAATTCACATTTCATCTGTAATTTTAAATAATGGTTGAAAGTACAAAAAAATCACATATAAGAATGACTTTTAGGAGGGGGAAAATCGAAAATTGAGCAGTGGAGAGGATACAACGGATAATATAAATAGATTCGCTAACACAAGATGCAGAGTACACACATACGAAGGAAGTGGAGAGTTGCACCTAGTATATATATATTCAAGAAAATTATTTTAGTTTATAATATAGGAGATATGGTTGGATACCCGAGATACAGTACACCTGAAAGCAGGCTGGAATCATTCAACAACACCAGACTTGTATGCCCCCACCCTTATGCTGGGCAATTTGCAGAAGCAGGTTTTTTTCTCTCACTCTCCACCTGATGGCGTTATATGCTTTTACTGTGGTGGTGGTTTAAAGGATTGGAAAGCAGATGAATTGCCATGGATTGAACATGGCGGATGGTTTCCGAGGTGCGGTTATTTAAAATTAGTATAGGGTGAGAATTTTAGGGCACGATGTTATGCTTTGCGGGACGTATACCCAATACCAATACAGTCCGCAAAGAAGAGGAAACAGGGATAAGCAACGCCTTTATTGTACAAGGCTAATGTAATATATTGTTATACTGTTATGTAACACTTTATGTTCATACAAATATTTTTGTAATTCTTTAATAAATAGCTATTGACTGACTGTGGTAATGAAAGTTTATTAATATCCTAAGTAACATTTAAACATATTTGTTCAGCACACAATTGGTATAATATGGAAAAAAGTCAAGGATAAATTAGAAATAAATGATTTGAACAATTCACTTTTTTTACTATATATTTACGGTACTCTATAAACAATTGATAATGGTTAACAAATAATATTTATTCATTACAAAGCATTAGTTATTTTTTAAAGAAAAATGACCATGTGCCAAAGTATTAATTCCATTATCACATATATGTCCCTAATCATCATCGCCACTGAGAGCTAATTTATTTACAGTTATTGTTTCTTTGATTTGAATGATTTAATATCACTTCTGGTTTTAGTGAAAACATTTAAGCATTTTTTATAATCATCAAAATTTATATTTCTAAGTGCTGCTTTTGTTAAGCCTTTAGCTTTTTTTTCAATGCTATTCACAGTTTTGAAAGTATATAATTTAGCTCTTAGTCCAACAAATTCTGACAACCCAACACCTTTGCATTCGTCTTTAACAACCTAATGTTTTTGCATTATTTGTAAAATAACCTATATGAGTGTGAGGAAGTTCTGACATATCAAAATGTCTTCTCACCTCTTGATTTTCCCTAATATCTTTATAAAAATTGTCAGTAGAAATTTAAAAAATAAACTGTCTGTATCCATATAAAGAAGGTGAATTTTAGAGTTATACAATTCTTTCATAACATCATAATGCATTTCATACATACGTGTTTTACTTTTTTCCAAAACAGTAAACCCTATATATATTGGTTTGTTAAAATAGATGGATTCTTTATCTGATTCAATTCACACAAAGATTCATCATAAATTATTCGATTTAAGAAGTTAGGTTTTCCAATTAAATAATTTAATTTTTTTCTGAACTCACAAGTTTCAAATTTTTTCTTTTCCTTATATTTTCAATAGTTTTACCAATAATGGCATTAATTACAAATTTATAAAAATCTTTTTCAAATTCATTTTTAGCATTTTGTCTCTTTTTCGTGTTAAATAAAACATATGGCGATAACCAAGCATTTTGTCTGAATTGCATAATTCTATGAATTTTTGTAAGTACTAAACCATGTCGCATTGCTTGTTTTATATTAACATAATGACAAACGTAATTTTGTTTATCTTCTAAAGTAGTTAACAATTTTGGTTGTTTACTGCCTGGCGGACATTTGTTTTGCGGTAAAAATGGCAACTTATTATCACAATTATGCAAATTTTGGGGATACATAATATCAACTTCTAAAATATAACCTATGGGAGAATCATCGTCTATAGACAGAACATCAAAAGCCTTTATTTTTTTAACTCACATCCATTTAAACGAATCATAAGGTATGAATCTGGTCATGCTCCACCCATATAAATTTGTAGCATCGATATAAGCTAAACAAGAGGAAGGTTTGTCTATATCAAATTCATCTTCCAATGGATAAATATTAGCTTCTGCATGTCTCGTCACGCATGCAGTTATTCCCCCTTTGATACAATTTTCTATGAATAGATATTTATCATATTCGTCAAATAATTCTAATTCAATTTTTGTAAATTTTAACATAGCATCAAATATCAAACCAGGAAGTGTAAAATAATAAGCACAGTCCAATCCATAATTGGATATAGACAAGTCTCTAAAATGTTCAAAAATATCACTTAACAATAATACATCTATTTTAAGGTAGAGATTGCTATATTCCCCTAAATTTCTACATTCAAAATGATTCCACACATCTTGCGCATATTTGTATTCAGCATCTGTGATATGACTAGATTCTAGATTGTTATAAAAATCATTTTTTGTTGGCAACTCAGTATCTTTTAATTTGTCCCAACAATCTGTATAATTATAGGGATAAACACATTTTCTTGTTATAAACGGTAAATCATTTACAGAAAAATGTTTATATGTATGTTTAAAGTTGTCTTTAGGCAAATTATTTGCTAATTTACTAAGACTTGTACTCATAAATTTATAGGTGTCTATAAATCGTAATGCAATTTCATTAGTTGTGTTTTTTGAAAACGTTATATTTTTGTTATTAGTGTTTGTTATTACATGAATTTCGTTTGAGTCACAACCTATTTGTCGTACAATAAAATGGCTTACATAATATGAACTCACATGAATAAATATAGGTAAAAGGTTTTGATTTTGTCGTAATGAATTACAATTATTACATAAAACAGACCTAAATTTACGAGTAATGTGACAATAATCTCTTACTGCTGGCTTAGTCATAGTAAATTCATCGTTACAAGACTCACATTTTGTAGTTGTTTTAAATTTATGTTTTTCATCTTTATTTAATTTCCACATTGGAATATTTATTTTATAAATTTCACCAATAATATTTGCAAGTGATATGAGGTATGACATGCATTTTTTGGCTGCATCTAAACCCTGATATATGTATGGATCTGTGGGCAATTTTTCTAAAATGTCTGGCTGTAAAGACGATGCATCTTCATCAAGAACTAAATATACACCAAATGACATTGGCTCGTGAATATCATTACGTATTACACGGTTACTAATCTGCTCATTTATTGGCTTCAACAAACATTCAAAATCTGCGTACACGGTGAAAGGTACTCTAAATTTATAATGGAAATTTTTGAATTTCAAAATATTATTTCCTTCTGTAGGCATTTTCACTTTTACTGCTTTTGTATTTTCACATGCTTTTAAATGATCTGATAAGAGTGAGTCTTTACTTTTACCGCTATAATGTGTTAAACATCTTCTACAAAAATTTAATTTATCATTATGTTTATTTAGTCGATTGTTTAATAATCTTGAAAAATGTTTAATATAAGAATAATGTGCATGTCCCGACTGGTTTGTCAACATCAATAAATCATAATGTTTTATTTTAATAGTTTTATTAGTTCTTAATGGATACACTTCATTATCTTTATTTAAACCATATACATTAATACTTATACCTGAATTATTTTTTTCAAATTTACTAATTTTCTTTAAAGGTGTTGGAAAGTCAATACCTTGTAAATTAAACATATCCATAATTTTAAAATATCTCTTGTTAATTGAACTATGATGATCTACATCAGCTTTTATATGTGGAACGAAAAGTGACCACAAAAAACATTTATCGTCATGAAAATTTTCAGGATTATTTACAGCATTCTTATTTTGTATACATTCTGATAAAGGTATGAATGAACTTCCACCTAAGGGATTGTATCTACTAAAACGAATTATAATTCCATCAATTTTATTCAAATACCAACCACTTCCTTTACCCAAATATTCCGACTCTTCGGTGCATAATTTTGTTAATAAAACGTCTAAAATATCTGAAAAATCTGAATCTTCGGAAACACTAGTATTTTTTGTTTTAAAATAACGCTATTGCTTATCTTGGGTTAAATATTTTACATAAGAAGCTTCTACAAATATATTAAATTTTAACATATTGTAAGTGGATAATAAATCTACAATTAGTCGTATCATTTTTTGTTTAGTACGTCTCAACAACAAACACACATCTCTAACAGTTGACGTGTTTTCTAAGTAAAATGTTTTTAATCTGCCTCTAAAGGCGTGATTCCTTTCTAAAAATTCATCATCGTTTTCGATATCATCATCATCATCATCATCACTATCAACATCCATTTGTTCAACGGAGCTTTCGTCCATTATTATAATTTTTTTTAAAAAAGAAGCACTATTTAGTTCACTGAAATAATAAAACAATGTTTCTATAAATTTCATAACGTACATTTTATTATTTTTAAATTTCATCTACAACACATATATAATTATTAGTATTTAACTACATTCAAAAACCTAAAAACTAATTAAAAAAATTGTTTTTATCAGTTGAAATAACATCATGAGTCACATTTTTTATTTTACTTACTCTATCAGCAACATTGCGTATTATTTTATTTGATAATTTCAAAAGATCATCATTAGAATTATTAACAACAAAATAAGCCTTTTTGCTAACTTGTGTCCAATACTGCTTTTCACTTATACATTTTTTCAAATCCTTACAATCCGTAATTTCTATTTTTATTAAATGTGATCCCACCTCACCAGGAGTGATCATTCTTCTTTTTTTATTATCTTTAGTAATCTGAACAGTTTCTTTAATAACAGCAGAAGCTGATTTTTTATTCACATTAAAATATTTATCTAAATCATCATCGTCATCAGATGATGATGATGATGAATTATTTACAATTTCATTAGAACTATGTATTCGTTTTCTTTGAATTTTATTCATTACAGGATTTATAAAAGTCGTTGCTTTTTTTAAAGTTTAAATTGAGAAAGTACTCGTACTTTGTTTAAATTCTTCTCTCCCAAAAATTGCAAGAAACTCATCATAGGATAATTCTTTATCTAAATATTTATCAAGATTTTTCTGTGAGACTACAGTGCTAATGAAATATGATTTAGTTGCTAAATAAAACGATTTTATTTCACAAAATAATTGTAAAATTTCACTATCTTGTACAGAGTTATGTAATGTGTTTGCACATAACAACCATTTGTTGGCTGTTGTCAATCCAGCATTAAACAGTGATGATAATACATGAAATAATGGTTTCTTATTAATAACTTTACTACTACTATTAAAGACCATACTAGGTCCTGGTTCGTTATTCTCCATTATGCCTTCAGTTTTGAATAATTGATTTTCTGCTTGATTTTGTTGTGACATAACTATAAAATACAAAAACAACAATAATAATAATAGACTTAAAACAATTTACATTTATTTCCTATCATTAGATTCAAACCCTGATTCTTCTAAGTTAACAATTTCTACTAATTTTGGATAAGCACAAACCACAGAAATAAAATGGATAATTTTAAAAACTATATAAAAAATTATATATATATATATGTATGTTTATCGTTAACAAATCATCATCATCATCATCATCATCATCATCATTATCATCATCAGATGATGAATTATTTACAATTACAGGATTTATTAAAGTCATTGCTTTTTTAAAGTTTCAATTGAAAAAGTACTTGTACTTTGTTTAAATTCTTCTCTCCCAATAATTATAAGAAACTCATCATATGTTAATTCTTTATCTAAATATTTATCAACATTTTTCTTTGAGACTTCATTGCTAATGAAATATGATTTATCTGCTAAATAAAACGATTTCATTTCACAAAATAATCGTATCATTTCACTATCTTGCACAGAGTTATGTAATGTGTTTGCACATAACAACCATTTGTTGGCTGTTGTCAATCCAGCATCAAACAATATTGATAATACATCAAATAATGTTTTTTTATTATTAACTTTACTACTACTATTAAAGACCATACTAGGTCCTGGTTCGTTATTCTCCATTATGCTTTCAGTTTTGAATAATTGATTTTGTGCTTGACTTTGTTGTGACATAACTATAAAATACAAAAACAACAATAATAATATACTTAAAACAATTTACATTTTATTTTCTACTACTAGATCCAAACCCTGATTTTCCCCTCTTTGTTTCTTCTAAGAGAACAATTTCTACTAATTTTGGATAAGCACAAACCTCACAAATCAACTGAGCAATTTTATCGCCCTTTCTAACAAAAAAATCATTATTTGAAAAATTAAATAACACCTTTACATTCCCTGTATGATCCTTATCAATCATCCCTGCCCCTACATGAATGAAATAATTAAAAGCTAACCCCGACCTGGGGGCAATACGACCATATGTATTATTAGGTAAAGAAATTGCTAAATCTGTTTTCACAAAACATTTACCAAATTTAGGAACAACATATTCATGAGCACTTTTTAAATCAAAACCTGCAGATAATTCACTGCACTTTTCGGGTGCATATGCATTTTCAGTTAATTTTACAAATCCCAATTCCATAACTGAAATTAATAAAAACTATATTAAAAATTATATATATGTATGTTTATCGTAAATAGCAAGAATTCTAATTAATAAAAAAAATTTACTGTAAATTCTGTCCTTCTATCAAAAGAAATAAACGCAAAGCCTTAACACAGAGATGTATCCAGCTGCGATGTAGAGAGAATAGTGGAGTAGTAGAATAGAAACTTTTATAAAGAGAACTGTAGTCTGCACATGCGCACGCAGTATAAACAAAGCTAAAAGTGAAAGGTTGCTTATTAGGCACTTGACGTTCTTATTGAGGCCACATACAGCATAAAAAATTCAACACGCGCTGGATTGTTTGTTAAGCGCATGGCTATCCTTATTGGGATCACGTAGAAGACAAACAATCGACACGTGTTGTATTGTTTTCCATATTAAGGTTGCATCAAGGGCATAATAATGCGTGTTGTATACTATTCCAAGACAGATTTAAACTTTTATCGGCTGACCTTATTGAGTTATCGACTGACCTTATTGAGATTACACCAAAAGCATTCAACATGCGCAATATTCTAAACATTTTAGCGTCTACCATAGTAAATGCCGATTAGTATTTCTGTATTCAATTTAACTTAAAGCAATTATCATTTTAATTGTAATACTTAACTTTTTAACTTGTTTAAAATATTAGCATTGTTAGAGCATTTACTACATTCAACGCCAAAAACATCTAACTCATTTACCTGTGCTTTAACTACTGTGTTTAAAAATTCACTGTAGCCTAAAATAGTGTTATTTTTGAAAAAAATATAATAATCCATCTGTAAATCTAAAACCGGACTCCATATTACCAGGTAAGAATGAAAATGTATCAGAAATTAACCCATAACACTTAATTTGAAAATTACATTCATCTAATAACATATAATAGTTTGTATTAAAGAAAATAAATGTATTTCCTTTATAACTGTTTACGACCCCATTTATAATCATTGAAAATCTACCTCCTTAAATTGAAATATGTTTTGGATAACCACTAACAAGTTTAAAGACTAAAAATCTAACATGAAAATATATTGATCGGCAAAAAAGACGATTTGCTCAGTTGGTCTCTGGTAAAAAAATTAACCAGTCTACAATTAGTTGTGCTTTGTTAATAACTGTCTTATCTTGTAAATATTCCGACCAAAACCATTTTTCATAAAAAATATATAACTGATAATTGATAACTAGAAAAGTTTTTAAATTCTTCAAATCACACAAATTCGGTGTATAATCTTCTTTATCTTGTTTTACACGTTCTGTAGCAGAATTTGTGGTCTTGGTGCTGTTGATAAGGTGTCTTTAGATCCATATAAGGTTTGTATTGCTAAAATGTCGTCCGCTGACAGATCATCATTCATATTCTGATAATATGGATACATTACTGAAGTCGGATCGTTTGAGTGGCTTATACCCAGAGTATGACCTATTTCGTGAATTAAGACACTTAATAAAAAAATTTTGCCTTGATCACATTTTAAAATATCTCTTTCTAAACACCATAATTCATCACTGTCAATGTGTATTTCACGTGTGCTTTGATTAACATTGGGATGAAATGCATGTGCCAAAACACCACCTTCACCGTCAAATGTATTTGTACAAAAAATCGATGATCTTTGAAGTTTATGCATACCTTTTTTATAGGAAATTAATATACCAACGTTCGATCTGTCATTTACAAAAACCAAATCTGTATACTTTTCCCAAATTTTAAAAGCTTGTTTCGCTAATTCTTTTACCTGACGCGTTGCTACAACAAAATACCATTTTAATACTTTCTTATGCCACTTTTCAGAAGATAACCGAAAAGGATAAATTGTGTCTTTAAGACCACATCTAGGTATTCGCATACATTGTAAATTTTCATTAGTTATTTTACCACTTATCGTTAAATTGTAATACTCTTGAAATAATAAAATTGCTTCAGATGCTAATGTCAAATTTATATTTGAAATATCAGTGCTATTAGATATATTCAAATAACCAAACTAGTTTAAATAATTTAAAACAAAATCAAGATTTTCTTCTTTACATCGTTTTACTATTTCACTTTCACCTGTTCATGTGTTCAAATCAAACAGATCTTTTATTGCATAGTTTTTCACAATTAAAACAGTCACAAAAATTACCAACGTACATAACCTATTAGTAAATAGCATTGTATCCAATGTTAGTATATTGTTACCCCAGCGCATCACGCAAAGAACTGACACACATGTGAAAAATCAGTTTCAGCCATTTTGAAATTTAGATTTTGAAAGACACACTTAAGCGTTATAATCGATGTTACACGTCATAATATACATAGCAGCCATTTGAAACAGTGTTGAATATCTTGAAAAATAGGTTAATCTCTTGTAAAGGTGGCGAAAAAACAGAGGTCATCTTAAAACAATACAATTATCTGTTACAAACGTCACACCAGCCATCTTGAATGACGCAGTTCTCCCACTCGTTCCCCCCACAGTTCTCCCACTCGTTCCCCCCACCACACAACGCACTTCTCCTTATTCTCCTCACTCCCCTCCCTTAACACTCCCCTCCTTTTTAAACCACGCCCTTCCCCCCACTACACCCTTCCCCTATCACGCCCTTCCCTCAAACGGCCGTCCACCACCACTGGCCACGCCCCTCGCGATAATCTTATCTAAGCCACGCCCCTCGAGATACCCGCAACCCTATACTACTTACACTATATATTGTAGTAAACAATGTTTAATTGTCTATTAATTACTATCTGTCACTAAGATTTATTGCTCCTAATTGGTTTGTTTCATAAAAAGCTGTCTACATTTTAACGTTTGTGTTTTAGCTTCACAAACGTTATTAATTAATCACACCACACTCTTCGTCATTATGTTTAAAGCGCCGAAAACGTCCAGAATGATTAATTAGACATTTGAAATGCTTTTATTTTAGTAAAAAATATCGCTTTTTGGGTTCATATCCAGCTTGAAAATCTTAACAACGATTGAACCGAATTATTATTTTTTTTGTTTTTACATAAAATTTTGTTAGAGCTAAATTAGGTATTTCTCAATTTATAAGATATTATGATAAGAACCGATCTAGAAGTGGCAATATGTACCTTATACAGAAAAAGTAGTCTTATTGTAGTCATGCTACTTTTGATAGATAGCAGATCTATGAACCTCACTAATAAGGTATTTGTAAGGTGATAAACTCTTCCTATCCCTCATCATAAGGATAACTTAGCCCCAAACGCAGGGGTTTTACTGGCAAGGTTTATTTCTTGCCTGGGTTTTTCATCCCGATTCTAGCGCGATACTTAATGTACTGTTTCATATCACTGTTTCCTGATTTTCCATGGAAAGAGCTCATGAGCTTGGTACATGGACATTCAATCCCGTTTTCTTCATGCGCCGTAGGGATACTAACTTCATGCGCATGTGTGGCGGAGGCATCAAAAGGATGGCCGTCTCGAGGGCTGTGCAGGCCCTGTGGGCCCAGGCCCTGGTTAATCAATCTAATACTTAATCAATAATCTTACTTGGTATAAATGCGAGTTATCTTTCGATAACTTTATTTACGTGTTTACATTTTCGATCATCATCTGAGACTCTGATTGTAAGCCTACACATTCACAATTATGTGTAAATTATTTTAAAGTAATTATGAGTGTATGGATTTGTGTAGTAAAAATGTACAAACTCATTCTGGTACGGAAATTGGACTGTATATTACCAATAGTTTTACGTTTGTACTTTTTCTATCCTAACTTGAAAGAAATAAAAAAAAATTAATAATTGTTAAAAATGAATTTCATTACAAAATTTCTTTTTTTCCTACTACACAGGTACTTAATATTTCTCGTAAGGACAAGCCCGCTTTCTGGAGTTATTTTTGCTCAATAAATTCTTTTTAGCTACTTCTGTCGATATCTAAAAAAATCTCCTCGTCAGACGCATGGATTTATTTCTTGTGTCTTGCATTTACCTTCTTATCTAGGATATAATATATTATGGACATGGATATGATATTAATATATTTATGATCCTAAAAAGGTTATTATTAGTTTAAATTCTAAGTTTATATTACATTTATTTTGTCAATAAAGTTTTAATATTTTTTACAAACACCCTACAGTTTAATCGTATTTGCTATCTCTATTTTAAACTAAAACGGTTCAACATTTTACCCCTTAAAGCGCAACGGCCCAAGGCCGACGGACTGACAGACGTTTGGCTTTCGTGTTTTGCGTAATTAATTGTAGGAACAAGGTGTCATTTGTCTTGGGTTAAGCTGTACACCTAATATAACCAGGCCGGGACGTTCTCAATAGAGGCGCCATTATTTGTCATTACAAGGTGGAATTAGTGCTTTCATTAGAAATAGGTAGCGTTTAACCTAATTACATTAACAACGCTTTGCCTGTGCTCTCACGCTCGACCCCATACACACACACACACACACACACACACACACACACACACACACACACGCACACACATACACCCACACACACACACACACAACTTGCACATCAACTTGCGTATGCGTATGAAACTATGCGGAGGGCCTCTGTTATAGAAAAAGTAAGGCACGGAATTACGCACCATTAGCAAGCTCTTGTAGGTAATAATAAATCGCAGAGTTGTAGAGCTCACACATGTTTGGATGGAAAAGGTTATTCGTTGTATTCGGTTCACATTAATGGGTTAAGCAATCGATGAGCAGTGTTCTATAAAAACGGCATACGTATATATGACCTTTACCTCCTTTATTATGGTATTATATAATAACTTAAGACAAGGAAAGACTAAAAATTATGTGAAAACAGTTTTAGTCATCCCGTCGGAGGAAAAACTTTGGGAGTAATATATTCGCTAAACGGAGAACAGGCGAACGTTCTTGTAGGCAAGGAACTCCTGACATCTGACTGGGAAAGGGGGTAAAGAATCTGGAGTAATTTTATCAATAGTCGGCTACTAAGCGAATAGCCCTGTAGGCAAGGAACTCCGAACTTCTAACGGAGGGGGTAAAGAGTCGAGAGTAATGTTATCATTAAACAGTAGTTAGACGAATGGCCCTGTAGGCAGGAAACTCCAAAAATCTGAAGGAGGAGGGTGAACAATCGGGAGTAATGTTATAATTATATGGTGGCTAAGCGAATGGTAATGTAACCAGGAACCTTCTAACTATTGACGGGAGGGGGTAATGTTATCAATAAACGGAGGCTAGGCAAATTTCTCTGTAGGCACGGAACTCCTATCATCTGACGGAAAGGGGTGAAGAGTCGAGAGTAATGTTATCAATAAATGGAGGCTAGGCAAATTTCTCTGTAGGCACGGAACTCCCAACATCTGACGGGATGGAGAGAGGAATCGGGAATAATGTTATCAATAAAAGGAGGCTAGGCCAATTTCTCTGTAGGCACGGAACTCCCAACATTTGACGGGACGGAGAGAGAAATCGGGAGTAATGTTATCAATAAAAGTAGGCTAGGCAAATTTCTCTGTAGGCACGGAACTCCCAACACCTGACGGGACGGAGAGAGGAATCGGGAGTAATATTATCAATAAAAGGAGGCTAGGCAAATTTCTCTGTAGGCACGGAACTCCCAACATCTGACGGGACGGAGTGAGGAATCGGGAGTAATGTTATCAATAAAAGGAGGCTAGGCAAATTTCTCTGTAGGCACGGAACTCCCAACATCTGACGGGACGGAGAGAGGAATCGGGAGTAATGGTATCAATAAAAGGAGACTAGGCAAATTTCTCTGTAGGCACGGAACTCCCAACATCTTACGGGACGGAGTGAGGTAATGGGAGTAATGTTATCAATAAAAGAAGGCTAGGCAAATTTCTCTGTAGGCAAGGAACTCCCAACATCTGACGAGACGGAGTAAAGAATCGGGGGTAATGGTATCAACTATCGGTGGCTAGGCGAATGGCGCAGTAGGAGCAGAGCCCCCCCCCCGCGATATCCGAGACGGGGAAAGCATCAGTAGTAATGTTATCCTTGAGTGGACATTGTCTCTAGTGCAGTACAAATTAAAAGAAAACAATCCTTATATTGCTCCATGAGATTACCCTTTAAACCATTTTTCTAATTTTTCCACGGGGCGTGTAGAACAAGTCTTTCTCTCAAAAACATGATTTTCATTAGGTTTCAGATTTTAATTTTAATTGCATCGATAAACTGATATAACAAAACATTCTGAAGTTTACGCTTCTTAAGCTTAGTTCGTTACTTCACGATTTCATGAATTTAATAGTTTTCAAAAATCGTACATGACACCTGTTTTTAAAATTTTGGACTACGGTGAATACTCACATGCTATAATTAACACTCTATTTGCTATATAGATATAGATATCTCTCTCTCTCTCTCTCTCTCTCTATATATATATATATATATATATAGATATATATGAGGAGTTGAGCGTATGTATGTAGGAGTCATTTGCGTTACTAAACCACTGATCCGATCGCCATGAAACCTAAGGATATTATTGAGTACATTCCTGGGAATGTTGCTGGCATAGTAAGTCTCAAAGGGGAAGTCAGCAGCAGCACAGGGGTTGCGTTAAAACCCAAACCAATTAATTTTAGCAGAAAAACAAACAATTATGGTTTTTAGCAGAACAGCTTCTTGATAGTGTAACAATTTTTTTAAACGTGTATTTGTTATGTACCAAAATAGCGTAACATATGACTGACTATCTTATCTTTACTTAAGACATTTCATTGAATTTATTCCAAATTTTGGTTGATAAGAAACACAAAAATTTTAAAAAATTGGTCATAATTTTAAAAATCTATGCTTTGCATTCTAACAGTTGTAGGTGGCTTGCTGCCGCGTCGGAAAACGTTTTCTATTTGTGTAAGTACCAGAGAGAAAAACCAAAAATATTGTATACCAGAGTGCACTACAATAATTAACATTCAATTAACCCTCGGTTAGGCGCGTGGGGTACAGTTGTACCCCAGACTGATTTGTTTCCCCTATAACGTTTTTTCAAGCTGTGGTGGTCGTGGGGGATGTCTAGTACCTTCAAATCGGTAGGCGGGCTACAAGGTCAGTTGGGTTCCAGACGTTGGCGTGTGTTATTCTGTGTGTAATTCTTGGCAAAGTGCCTTGGGATACAACTGTAACCCGCGCGCCTATCTACGTCTCAATATGGCAAAGAGACCGGGTATGTGTGATGATGCGTATATAAGTGAACTTTTAGATTTAGAGTCTAGCGACGAAGAAAATATTGTGGAAAATGATAGTGATGATGGGGAGGAAGACAACGTGGAAGAAGAAATCTATGATTCAGATACAGAATACGTGGTACGGGATCATCGTGACCTAGACAACGTGACTATTGATAAAGAGATGTTTGAAGATGATGATGATGATGGCACTCCTCTAGCCCATCTATATTTCGTAAGAGGTAAAGATAAAATCGTTATGAAAAGGCGGAAAAATCCTCCTCTACCAATAAATGTCAGAAAGAGGCCGGAAAATATAGTTGTAAGGCTTCCAGGACCTAGGGAAGTTGCGCAGGAAAATTTTCTTTGATTGATTGCTTTATTTTATTAATAACTGATACAGTAATAAGGATTATTGTTACCTTTACTAATATTTACATTGACCTACTCAAAGAACGATTCCGAAAGGATAGGGATGCAAGACAAACGGACGAGGTAGAAATACGTGCCTTCCTAGGGATTCCTAAGCATTCCGGTACATTAGGGACCAACAGGAAAAAAACCAAGCACATTTGGGACCACAGCAAAGCGTCTGGAGTTGAAACATGCTATCTGGAAATGAGGGAGAAAATAGAGTGAGATAATATTCATATTAACTATCAAAGAAGTTGCAATAATGTATGTATCGTATGTATTAAAGTTTGTAAAAGTTTTTTATTTTATACCTACACAGAATAAGTTATTCCACATAAATCTTATGTTTTTGTGTTTGTAATTAAACGTTTTATAAAAATCTCCGTTTAAAATTATTTGTTACCTTGAGAGAAAAAAAGTTATACATGTGTAAAGTTACACAAATGTTTTTTACTTCACAATTTTGGAAGACTCGAGTTTTCAAAATTTAACAGTATGGCAATTAAATAATTATAAAAACAGGTAAAAAATAAATGATTACGTTCAGTGGTAGTGTATAAACACGTTCCTGATGTTTATATTGTCTCAATGTAAAAAATACATTTTGAAACAAAATTATAAGAATTTGGAGTACACATGTACCCCACGCGCCTATTAACGTTATAAAAGTCCGCGCTCCTACCCGAGGGTTAAGAACTTTTAGTCACACGTTTTTCGATCGACTACTATAGGTACAGCTATTATTATGTTATTACAATACTAAACTAAGCTTAACTAATGTTAACATGCCATTCATTTACTGTTAGCGGAAGTTAGCTGATTCAGCTAGTACCATATAAAAATAGATAGAAATTATTACAATTTCGTCCTAATACATTTTTTTTAACAAAACGGTTCTAATTTGTTCAAAATAAAAGCTCAATACCGTTACTTATTCGTGTAAATATAATAATTAGGTTTATACTTATTTGTTTTTTAATGGCAGTAATTTTGTAAATTGAGTTTGATTGTTGTTTTAAATATGAAAATGTAGGTGTTGTCGTTTGAAAGGTATTAAAATAAATACATATTTTGCTCCTGAAAACGGTTTCAATTTTGTTGAATAGAAACTTATAACAATGTCTTAAAAAGAGTTGAAGGTTTTTTTAAAGGTTATATTGTATGAATTTAGTTGTTTAGAACTAATCAAATATTGTGATAAACGATTGTCGTGCCATAACTACTTCTAGCGGTAGCGTAGCATTATATCGTATCACGAGATGTATATATTATATTATATCGTGATATTATATTATATGTTTTAAAATATTATGGTTTTAGTTTAGGGATGGGTCGTGTTAATCATTTTATTTGAAGATAATGTTAGATCAATGACCGGCTCTGTACTGGCAATATTTGGTAAAGTTGTTGCCTTTTAAAGTTATGAATTATTTGAATTGAACACCCTTTTTCAAATTCATTTTACTCCATAAATTATTTCTTCATTTAAGTGTAAGTGTATTACTAGAGAAAAGTTCAAAAACTAGACAGCTAAACTAACGTAGAGAGCACAGCCTTACACGGAACGCAAGTCAATATTCACACGAGTCTTGACGAAAAAGTAAAATTTGTAAATGAAATGGTAGTTTCTGAAGACAAAAAGACCGTTGCATCCGGTTGTAAGCCGGATGTTGTACATATAATTGCGGTTCCGGCAGCTCCAATATTCTCGGTTGATACATACAATATAACATATAATAAACAGACACACACACACACACACACACACGCACAACCATTTTTATTTAGAAAAGAAAATGTCAACTAATCGAAGGAATTGAAAAAATACATTTAACCAACAGCGGCCGTTTCACCCATCACAGTTGTAATACTTGTCGCCGTATTACAGCCTGTGACTGACATTATATAACTGATAACAATCCCATATACCTCTTTTAATTTCTTTTAGCGTCTCTTTTACTTTAAATTGTGTTTTTCATCATTATTCTATGCTCTTTAATTTGTAATCCTAAAACCACAAATTCGGGAGATTTTGTGCAAAAATATTTGAAGAGAACTCGAAGTGTTGAGGACTATGTGTTTGTTGTGAATAGTTTTCTAACGCAAAATGTTGGTTCTGTTTGGCAAAGTATTTAAAGCTGTGTTAACTGTTTGCTCTCCGCAAACACTCTGTTTGAGTTTCGTCTCAAGGTTTTAACAAAAAATACTGCGGGAGAGATTCTGGAGTTAAAGGCTTAAATATGTTTTGTAATGAAATAATATTGTTTGCTTTTCACGCAATGCCAGACAATTCTGATTGTAGTGGATG
Organism: Prosapia bicincta; assembly: GCA_036971475.1. Lineage (NCBI taxonomy): Eukaryota > Metazoa > Arthropoda > Insecta > Hemiptera > Cercopidae > Prosapia > Prosapia bicincta. The sequence continues at coordinate 88,433 of JBAIZL010000040.1, forward strand.
GCAAGAAGTGTATATGTAGATATACTGCAAACAAAGATATGGGTAGCCCTTAGGTATTCCTTTGACAATCAAAATATGGTGTACAAGGTACGGTTATGTTTATATACATATTAGCATACGGATACATATGTCTGTAAGCTGTTTAGAGAAAGTTAGAACAGGATACGTTATGAGTATCCTTAAACGCAGAATGAAAAATCATGGTATAAAATAGAGATGTGTATTTTGTTGATAGATATATCTCTGGACACTGGTAGATTGATTGTACATTCCAGAATCACTGCAACACGGACAAACTGTGTGTACATTCCAGAATCTCTGATTCACAGGTACACTGTGTGAGTAATTCCTGTATATCTTCGCCAAGTATAGACTGTGTGTGCATTCCAGGATCTCTGCAACACGGTAAGACTGTGTGTACATTCCAGAATCTCTGATTCACAGGTACACTGTGTGAGTAATTCCTGTATATCTTCGCCAAGTATAGACTGTGTGTACATTCCAGGATCTCTGCAACACGGCAAGACTGTGTATACGTTTTAGATTCTCTGAAACAAGGATTGACTTTGGATATATTTTCGAATCTCTGAGACACGGAAAAACTGTGTACATAATTTAAAATATTCTCGACGAGGATAGATTGTGTATATATAGTTTCTAATCTGTGTGACGCGGATGTATTGCGTATTCATTTAAGACTCTCTGTACCATGGATTGACTGTTTATAGATGTTACAAACTATGGAACACGGATATACTGTATATAAATTTTAGAATCTCTGACACGGATAGATTGTGTTTACAATTTACAGTATCTGCGGCATGGATAGGCTTTTTATACATTTAAGAATCCATTCGACACCGATAAACTGCGTAAAAATGGCAGAATTTCTGTGCCACGGATGGACTGTGCATACATTTTAGAAAACTTGCGACGCGGACTGGTTGTGTAGACACTTTAGAGTCTTTGCGACATGGATAGACTGTGAATACATTTTATAATCTCTGATACACGTAAATAATTGTATATATATTAGAATAGCTGCAACGCGGATATATTGTGTATATATTTTATAGTCTTTGCGATACGGATAGACTGTGTATACATTATAGAATCTCTGCGAAACGGATAGAAATGTTATACATTCCGGAATCTCTGCGTCACAGATAGAATCTGTAAATAGTTTAGAAATAATGCGACGCGGGTAAACTGTGAATACATTCCAGAAACTCTGCGACAAGGACATACTGTGTATATATTGCAGAATTTTTACGACTTGGATAAACTGTGTATACATTTTAGTATCTGTGCGACATATATAGAATTTTTATACATTCCAGAATCTCTGAAACACAGACAGATTCTGTATATATTTTAGAAACTCTACGACTCGGATAGATTGTGTATACATATTAGAATCCCAACAACACGGATAGACTGCGTACGCATTGTATAATCTCTGTGACACGGATTAACTGTGTATATATTGTAGAATTTCTGTGACACGGATAGACTTTGCATACATTTTAGAGTTTTTGCGACTGTGTATACATTTTAGAATCTCTGCGACATATATATGCTGTGTGTACAAGGAAGAACCTCTGCGACACGGATAAATTCTTTATATATAAAATAATCTCTATTACACAAACAGACTGTTTATACATTTCAGAACTTCTGTGAGACGGATAGACTGTGTATACATTTTATAATCTCTCCAACACGGATAGAATGTGTGTGCATTCCAGACCTCTGCTACTCGGATGGAGTAATGTTCTATTGCTAGCAATAAAGAAGATTTCTGTAAGCAACTGAAAATTGTCTACTGAATGACAAATTTTATTTTTATTCATGAAATACACAAAAGCTTAGATTGTACGAGTATTTATAATATTTTTTTATTGATCGACGATAGTGGTGATATTTTAAGGCGATAGTGAGAACAGAATCAGGCAAGGAATAAAGAAGAAAAAGGCAGAGTAGTGACACGAGCCTTAACAATGTTTTAATAGATGTGTATAAATAAATACATACATACATATATATATATATATATATATATATATATATATATGTATGTATGTATGTATACATTACCTTGACATAATTTACAAAACGTTATGAGGTATAAAAATGGCATAATTGGGTTCAAATACATTTGAATTTTCAAATTGTAAAATATGTGTTTTTCACTTCAGTCTATTAGTTTACAACCGCCCTATATATATATTTATGTATGTCTTGTTCAAATTTTCGATCGTCAATAAATAATTTTCAATGATCCACCCAAGTTCAAATTTATTTTTGTAATCTGATATGGGATGACACTTGATGTTATACAGAACTTTGAAATAATCATCCATTAATTTAATTTATTGAATTATTTTTATTAAGTAATTTCGCTTTCTATTTCGGCGCCTTATATTTTGGTTGCGCCATATGTATATGTAATTTTTTCATAGAAATTAACTAAAATACTTGTTTTCTTTGTTCACCTAGCTAATTGATTTAAACCTTTTTTTTATTACTTGTTACTAACGGGGAAAGCTAATAGTACTTTACAACTTACGCAACGGCAAAATATTAAGCAACCTAATTTCCTTGCTTCTACTTCGCTCCACAGGTTTGAGTACACTTCAAACACGACTGTCTGTAGAAAACAGAAGAGAACAAAGCCTTCAAAGATTCCAACCGACAGTAACTCTCATTGTTCTACATCCTTCACCGCTGCTTTGGAGAGGGTTTAACAGGAACATATACCCCTAGGACCGAGTTGTACCTTTGCTTCGTACTAACACGTCATACAGGTAGGTCTGAACAACTTACATAAAATAAATGTAGACATAACTACTGAATTGTTATTATTAACAACATTATCTCAGAATGATTAAAAATTGTAATGGTATTTGTAAAGGTCATTATTGTATTATATTATATAAAGGAATATATTTAGGTAATATATATATTACTTTATTTAGGTATGCAACAGCAAGAATGACCGATGCAAATAAATCTGGGATTAGTACAGATAAATGTAACTAAGCCTAGAGTGGTTGAATAGATCAATCAAAAATATTCCAATTATTTCATAGCATTATAATAAAAATGTTAAATATAGGGAAAATCAATGTAAAATAAAGTAATTGGAACTAAATAGACAAACTAGGAATGTTAGGATAAATTATAAACCAACAACACATTAATTAGGCTAACGGCTAATAGACCGATTTAAATGAAACAGTAAGAGTGAGGCCTATGGGACCCAGCCAAAAATGTATAATATTAAATTAATTTTGAACAAATATAATCAGGGATAGTGAACATCAGTATGAAAACGTGCGGAAAGTAAATTATGCCTAGCTAGAGAGAGTTGTATTTCTGCAAAGATGCAAATTTTAATTTAAAACATAATAGCCTAAAAATTTGAGGTTATCAAAGATTGGAGCTATATTAGTTTCGGTAAAAACCAGCGTGGGGAAATTGTTTATACGATCTTGCCACACTGCAGCGACAGCGCTACCGTCGACGTTTGAGTTAGCAAGAAGACACAGCAAGGTAATTAAATTAGAAGAAGTAAACACAAACAAATTATTAAATGGAAGTTAAAAAATTGAAAACAACACATTGGAGTAAAGCAAAGTCTTTCACAAAAATTGATTGACGAAAAATTGAAAATCTAATTAAAATTCAAAATTACTAAATAAACAAAGTCAGTCACCATAGCAACGGCTTTTTCATTGGTTAAAAATGTAAGATGGATATCGAAAAGGCGGAAGTTTGAAGAAATTGGGACGACGAAGCAAAAACGTTGACGCTTGGTCAGTACAGTTTGAACGGTCAACGAGTGAGGTCGTATTGATACACGCAGAACCATTAACGAGCCAATATGTGGTAAGAAGTTCATATAAAGTGCTACGATGTGACCCGGGGAGTGTACAAATATATGAGCTGAGGCTCATATATGTTTCTACCAACATCTCGACCAAGAAATTGAAAAAAGACTAGCTTAACAAAATTCACCGACGCCATGCCATGCAGTGAAGCCTATATCCAAATCCCATGGAAGCTGTGAACAGGCCCAAAGACAACCCAACCATAGAAGATACCTAACGTTTTGCAGTATAAGGTCATAAAAACAATTTAATTTTCTTTTAGATAAAATTTTATTTCAAAATATAATAACTTAAAATCAAAATTAACAAAAAATTGAATAAACTAAGGGACTGAAAACTCTCTAAGGTTACCTAAATTAATTAACAAATATTCAAAATTGATTTCCATTTAACCGTTTCACTGAAGTGGAAATAAAAGTATTGTCTTTAAAAAATTTTTTTGTGTGTTTAAGTATCAGCAAGAAGTTTTTAGTAAATGCCTAGCATGTTATAACTAATTAGGTTAACCTATAAATAGGTAAATGTTAACCAGAGTCTATTAGTGAAATAAAAGGATTGTTTGTTAAAAGGCATAGCCTAAAGTAACGAGAAATTAACCTTAAAATGTTTGAAAATGATCAAGACTGTAAAATACGTGAAATTTAACTTGAATACTCAAACTTATGTGCAAATTAATTATAATAATTGAGTTTAAATAGATGATAGTAAACATATAAAGCAATTTTGGATTTTGATAGTAATATTAGAAAAGGATATAGTATTTTTAGATATATATATATATATATATATATATATATATATATATATATATGTGTGTGTGTGTGTGTGTTAATATAAATAATAATTAAATTGTAAACATAATAAAGGGGATATAATCTTTACTAATACCATGAAACAAGATAGTCATGGTAATTTAAAACTAAGGTTAGGTAAAATTAAAAAAGCTAAATCCTGTTAATTAAAATAAATCAAATAATAATTAGTAATTTTAAATCCAAACAGATAATAAAACAAATTATAGTTTCCAATTAGTTGTGTTTTCATTTAAAATAAAATAAGTTCAATAGGTAACCATCTATAGTCTTTAAGTCACAAGTGTCTCTCGAAGATTCCACTACCCCGAAAGGAGCTTAAAGAGGCTTATATGAGGCTAATTTTGGGAGGTTCTCATAAAAAAATCAGGAGTTGGTTATTCTGAGAGGTTTATTCCTTGAGATACAGGTCTCGAACCAAAGTTCGTAGTCAAGGGTTAAACCATTACTCTCTTACGGACAAGGTGTGGTAAAAGGAAGATAGGTGAAGAGTAAGAGAAACGGCTAGTCGGAAGGAGCAGCAGCGGTAACATAAATTATTTCGCAACAAAAATCAGTTTCATTAGACTAAAATAAATGCATCATTGCGACATAAATATCATCAAATTGTTACAATAGAATTATTTGTAACAAATATCAAATATAGAATTACTATTTATATCAAATACATGTTTTCAATAAGATAACTCAAACCCCATAAACTTGTTCAAGTCTCGATAACTTCTAGCTTAGGGACGTGCAACAATGTCGTTTGAAAAAAAATTACTTTAATAAGAAACATACTATTCGCAAGAATACAAATGCTTATGAAGCCATACAGACTAATACTATTCCTAATACAGGGCAAACAACATTGTATAGAACAACGTTGTATAAATGTATTTATATACATACTAGAACTATACAACCGATGTACAAACATCAATAAATGGTCCAGAGAAAAATATCCCAGAGAGAATCACAAATGATGAACTGTATTACAAGGGTCCAAAATGATTAGGAAAAGGTTATTGTTCGGACATACAGTGACAACAAGTAATAACACTAAAAGATTCAAGGAATATAAAGGAGGAATCCCTAAAGAAACAAGGATGGAGGTGAACCGAAGTCAACATAGAAGGGGTCAGATGTAATGCGAGAGAAGTAGGATCGAATAAGGGATATGAGCTAGGATCGGGTGCGGTCTAGGTAGTTTATTTCACTCCTACGTCTCCCACGGGATTAAAGGAATTAAAGGAAATAAATGAAAAAATTTAGATTACTTTTAGAAATAGAGGTTTATTTAGAAACATTTATCTAAATTTTACAAATGGCGATCAATACATATTATAATTGTTATAGTAGTGTTTTAGTATATATTGCAATAGCATATATTATTAAAACAATTCTTATATTCTTCAAAAGAGATTTCTGTTGATTCCTATCATAAACTATATATATATATATATATATATATATATATATATATATATATATATATATATGTTAAAACAACATAGGTGATTCAAATACAAGAATATTTATTAATTTATATCCAAAGATTTTCGTTGGTAAACAGTACCAACATCATCAGGAATGAAAATTACAATAATGATATTAAAATGAAATTATATATATATATATATATATATATATATATATATATATATATATATATGACTTACACTTTAATGTACTGAAAGAAGAATATTACTTGGTGTATATATGATTCCATAAGTCACGCGATTGTTATTATGTCTAAATGAAACCCTATAGTCTAATTTTAATTCAAAAGTCGCCACACATTCTGTTACAAGTAACAACGATTTTTTGGATCCATTGGATATGAATTTGGTGAAAAATAATGTCCGGAGGAAGAATATTTTCTAAACTTTAGAAATTCCCAAACATATATTTTACGGTAAATTACTATTTAATTTCTTACGTATCGAAATGAACATACTATATGGAAAGATAATATAATTCATAGAGTTTGCAACAATGTAAAATTTGATAACATTGATGCTTAATTAAATTTAAGCTAGTTGATATTTGTAAATCAATAAATGTAGATATTTTGCGGAAGATCCTGGCAATAAATTTAAATTCGTCTTATTGAAATACTTTTACAAAATTAAAGCATATAAGGAGAAAACCCAATATCCTAATTATTGGCAGCACAATTGTCTGTATGTAAATAAAAATAAAATTAAAGTAGATTTTTTGCTTGTTACATTTTACATTGTAATAAATAATTTATAAATATGAATATACTTAGTAAGGGCTTTTTTGACACTACAGTTGTGTGAGTGTGTGTGTGTGTTTGTGTGCGTCTGTGTGAGTGTGTTTGTGTGTTTGAGTGACCTCAACTCAAAGTTACTGTAGAGCTGGTCACAGGTCAATGGAATCTGAGGGAGTTCCAATAAAAATTAGAAGGTCTAGGTCTATTGCGTGCAAGACATGAAGACCAAGAGGAAAGTCCAATCAACGTACTCTGTGAGTACCATGCTTTGGGAGCTGCAAAGAAAAAGTGGCTTGCCTAGTAGGTATGTACACACGTGGACATTAGAAGATTGCGCATCAGGTGGGTACTTGATTTCTGAAAAGAGGTGGGGATCCACTAAGCAAGGAATGTCGTAGGGATTGGAAGAGAGTACAAAGGCAGCAGCTAAGTACTCTACACCGACAAGGTCACTCCGAGTTTAGTAATAATAACTATAATAATAATAATATTATTATATTTGTGCTTATACACTTTGGAAGCTCAATATGACACAGCAAATATCCAACACTTAGGGGTATAGCTGTTCTTCTACCATTAGGAGGACTATTATGAATAGAGACAGCAAACTTCCAACATGTAATGGTATATCAGTAATTGTACATGTAGGAGGACTATTATGAATGAGATAGCAAACATCCATCATGTAATGGTATATCTGTAATTGTACATGTAGGAGGACTATTATGGGTAGAGACAGAAAACATCCACCATGTAATGGTATATCTGTAATTGTACGTGTAGGAGGACTATTATGAATGAGATAGCAAACATCCATCATGTAATGGTATATCTGTAATTGTACATGTAGGAGGACTATTATGGGTAGAGACAGAAAACATCCACCATGTAATGGTATATCTGTAATTGTACATGTAGGAGGACTATTATGAATAGAGAGAAGCAAACATTTAACAAGTGAGGGTTAATCTTTGCTTTCACCATTAGGAGGTTTGTTATGGGTAGAGACAGAAAACATCCAACATGTAATGGTATATCTGTAATTGTACATGTAGGAGGACTATTATGAATAGAGATAGCAAACATTTAACAAGTAAGGATTAATCTATGCCATCACCATTAGGAGGCTGATTATGGGTAGAGAGAGCAAACATCAACAAATAAACAGCATATCTGTACTTGTACTTTTAGAAAGCCTATTATGGTTAGAGAAACAAAAATATAAAGAGGAAGGATTTATCTGTACTTGTACATTGAAGAGACTTTTTATTGTTACAGACAGCATAGTATATCAGTGGTTGTACCTTCAGGGAGCTTAGTAGCGTTAGAGGCAGCAAACATTTAGGAAGTAAGGATATATTTGTGCTTGTACATTAAGAAAACTCAATATGGTTAGAAACCGCAAACATCCATCAAGTAAGGGTATATCTGTGATTGTACATGTAGAGGCCTATTATGAATAGAGATAGCAAACATTTAACAAATAGGGGTATATCTTCAAACGGACAAAAACGCTGTTTGAAGGCTTACAAGCCAAAATTTAATAATATAAAATAAAATTGATATTCCAATTAGCTGTCATTAGTGATACTTTAGCTAAATGACTCGCAGTTTCATAGTTTCTTACTAAAACGTTTCCAAGTACCAAACACCTCAAATAGCAGACACCCCATCCCGAGTATTATGCTAGTATAGGGAAATACTCCGCTAATTGGTTTTTCATACGAAATCTAGGAATTTATTCCTAGGAGATCTAGGCAGGGATGTTACAGGCTTCGGTTGGCTGACCGAAATTCCTTCTAGGTCATTGCAGGGCAACTGGTAAGTATTAGGGATACTTAGGATAAGGAACAGGACCAAATAGGTGTTAGGAAATGTAGGTCCTAATACTTACCGGGTAAGAAAGAGTCTCGGAGAATAATATATAAATAAAGATGAATGACGAAGGTTGAAGAATAATAGGGGAAATAGAAAAAGGGTGTAAATGAGTTATTGAAGGAAATAAATAAATGGTAGGTAAGGAGTGAATAAATAAATGAAGTAAAAATAAGGATAGCTGAGTATAGATAATAAGTAAAGAAGGTAAGTTGCAATCTGAGCTCTCCCTTATGGGAGGCTCATTATGGTTAGAGACAGCAAACATTTAACATTTAATGGTAAGGCTGTGTTTTATGCGGCTTTTAATTGGTAGAAACAACAAAGATCTAACCACTAAAGCTATATCTGTGCCTTTGCATTTAATCACCTTATTATGCGTACAGACAGCTACGATCCAACAAGTAAGCGCGTATCTGTGCTCTTACTTTTAGGAGACGTATCATGGGTAGAGGTAGCAAACATTTAACAAGTAAGGCTATAACTGTACTTATACATTAAATGGGCTTTATAAGGGTAGAGACAGCTAACATCCAACAAGTAAGGGTGTATCTGTGCTCTTACTTTTAGGAGACGTATCATGGTTAGAGGTAGCAAACATTTAACAAGTAAGGCTATAACTGTACTTACACATTAAATGGGCTTTATATGGGTAGAGACAGCTAATATCGAACAAGTAATGATATAGCCTTTTCGTTTAGGTGGCGTATTATATGCAGATACTGAAAAAATAACAATTAAGGGTATATCTGTGCGTGTCAGTTTAGGAAGCTTATTATAGGTACAGCAATCCTTCAACAAGTAAGGGTTATCTGTGCTTATAGATTAAGAGGCTTGTTATGGGTAGAGATAGCAAACATCCAAGTAAGGGCATATTTATGCGTTTAGGAAGCTCATTATGGTTAGAAACATTTATTAAGTAAGGATATATCTGTGCGTGTACATATAATTGGCTTATTATAGGTAGTGACACCAAATATCCAACAAGTAAGGCCATATCTATGATGTATATTTAGGAGGATCAATATGACTACAGACAGGACACATTTAACAAGTGAGGATGTATATATATATATATATATATATATATATATGCTGTACATTTAATGGGCTTAATATGGTCAGTGACAGCAAATATCCAAAAGGTAGGGGCATATTTGTGCTTGTACATTTAGGAGACTCATTATGGTTAGAAACCGCAAACATCGAACAAGTAAGGGTATATCTGTGATTGTATATTTAGAAGGCTTAATATATTTAGAGACAGGAAACATTTCACCATTAAACATATTTATTAAATAAAAACCACCTCTTAAAACAAAGTCAACCATTTTTATATTAACCTAATGTACATTTCGATTACAAAGTAATCATCTTCACAGGTATTTAAAAATAACTCAAATAGTTAGTAATAGTTATTTCTAAATGAATCTGAAGATGATTACTTTGTAATTGAAATGTACATTAGGTTAAAATAAAAATTGTTGACTAAGAGGTTTTTTTTATTTAATATAAACATTTACGCAACAGTTGCTTCAAGTTATTATTAAATATATATGTGTGCGTGTAAATTTATTGGTGTTAGTATGGGTAGGGACACTAAATACCCAAAAAATAAGGTCATATGTGGGCATATTTGGGCTTGTATATTAAGGAAACTCATTAGGTTAGAGAAAGGAATCATTTAACAAGTAAGGATATATCTTTGCTTGTACGTTTAATGGGATAATGTAGCAAACATCTATCAAGTAAGGGCATATCCATGCTTGTACATTTAGGAGGCTCACTATGGTTAAAGACAGGATATATTAAACAAGTAAGGATATATCTGTGCTTGAAAATTCAGGAGTCTTGATAAATAACTTCATGTAATTGGCCAAGACAACGTGAAGGTTTTGAAAAGTAAAATTTCATTGAATTCGTCGCAGACAGGATCGGGTCGCAAAATGGAAGGGCAGTCCTCAACAGCAGATTGTGTGAAGCTAAAATTACTTGCGAAAGTTAAACGAAGTTTCCACTGGTTTTAGCTATATGCCGATTGAGACAGAGACACCATATTTTAGTAGGAAACTACAAAACATTAATTGAAAAACTTTACCCGTTTGCGCAAGTTTCTACTGTTTTTAATTCCCTTTTTACGCTTTGTACAGATAGTAACGCACAGTATCGGAATGTGTTTCAATGTTTGAGGAAATTAAGATATTAGTTTCCATTTAATGTACAATTAAAAACATTATTGTTAGAATAATTCGTCCAATATTATCTGTATACGCGTCTAAATATATTGCGATCGGTCCGTAACGTAGTAAAAACACTTAATAAGTTTTCCAATTGTATTTATATGGTATATGACTATTGTTATTTATAACATTATTTTTATTCATATGTGAATTTTGTAGGGACTCGCATTCACAAAAATGCGCTTTGTAGGTGATATTAAAGGATGTATGTTCTGGATTTACTACGGTTTACTTAGGCCTTTTTATTGTTGAATATTATTATCAAAAGTATTTAACTATACTGCAATTGCATCTAGTTTGTTTCACAGCATTTTATGTTTTCAGAATGTATTATTGGTTAAACATCATTTACTCTTTATTTAATATTTTTTAATGGAGTGCCTAAAACACATTCAGTGTAAGTTAACAATGGGGAGGATCAAAATAGTTTTATAACTATTGTAACCATGCAAATTTTGTTTTCACTTATACAAATAAGGACGTTTACTTCAAAGTATCTTTTGTATGAAGATTTAGAATTGATAAAGTTAATCTAATGGTAATCATATACATCAGTATTCTTTGTGGTTTTATTTCTCAATGTAGGGCTTCGTGTCTTGTTCGAACGCTAGTACATTTTCGTTCGCTTAAGTCTCTCTCGTTTTACATTTCATTTGCTATGCATTGCAAGTTCTACTTTGCTAATATCTTATCCCTGTTCTTTGTACATGGCTCAATTCAATGGGCAAAGGCATATTCCTTACATTAATAAATTCTCTTTTAATATTTGTTTGTGCTCGTTACTTTCTAGTGATTTAATGGTTTCTTTTTATAAAATAGGAGAAAGGATGATGTTTGTAAAAGAAGTGATCCGTACGTCTTGGCGTGGTACATATACGGGTCCTAACGTCAAACTAAACCTTCAATGATCCTCAAAGGACAAACTCAATGCAACTAGGTTCTTACGAACTCATCACAAATTGTTAGGCAGAACTGCAGAAGTCTAAACAGGAGTAACCGCAATTACATGCTATTGGCTATTGTTTTAATACCCTGATGTAAATGCTAATGTCTAATTAAATTGTAAACAAACTTGGTAGTGTAAATATTATTTTAAATAACATTAACTTGTGATGTGTTATAAACTCTAAGTATAAGACAAGTAGGAAAAATTGTTACTGATTTGCGGCCAAAGAGAAAGTGTTATTTATTGCTAAAGGTGTAGCGATGTTTCCTTCTAAGAGATCCGCTAAATAACTAAGCGGCTGTTCTAACAGTAACCTATAATCAGCCGTTTTATTTAAATCATATAATAACTTTTATTGTAAGAAAAATGGGATGAAATGACTATACTGCACACTATGCTCATTTTGTGGAAAGTTTATCTCTCAAACAAGCCAAAATAAATTCGGTAAATTTAATTAATGAAATAATTGAAAAAAAACTGAAGGCTTATTAACATCTAACGTCATTCTTTACTAGTATAAAAAAAATGTGGATGAATATAAAGTATTTATTAGTTAAAATCTCAATACATACGTTATAATAACTATAACCTTACTGACATTGTGTTGTGAGTGTCCTATGTCTAGGTACGATGCAAAATCTCAATACATACGTTATAATAACTATAACCTTACTAACATTGTGTTGTGAGTGCCCTATGTCTAGGTACGATGCAAAATCTCAATACATACGTTATCATAACAATAACCTTACTGACATTGTGTTGTGAGTGTCCTATGTCTAGGTACGATGCAAAATCTCAATACATACGTTATAATAACTATAACCTTACTAACATTGTGTTGTGAGTGCCCTATGTCTAGGTAAGATGCAAAATCTCAATACATACGTTATCATAACTATAACCTTACTGACATTGTGTTGTGAGTGTCCTATGTCTAGGTACGATGAAAATTCTCAATACATACATTATAATAACTATAACCTTACTAACATTGTGTTGTGAGTGCCCTATGTCTAGGTACGATGCGAAATCTCAATACATACGTTATAATAACTATAGCCTTACTAACATTGTGTTGTGAGTGCCCTATGTCTAGGTACGATGCAAAATCTCAATACATACGTTATAATAACTATAACCTTACTGACATTGTGTTGTGAGTGTCCTATGTCTAGGTACGATGCAAATTCTCAATACATACGTTACAATAACTATAACCTTACTGACATTGTGTTGTGAGTGTCCTATGTCTAGGTACGATGCAAAATCTCAATACATACGTTATAATAACTATAACCTTACTAACATTGTGTTGTGAGTGTCCTATGTCTAGGTACGATGCAAAATCTCAATACATACGTTATAATAACTATAACCTTACTAACATTGTGTTGTGAGTGTCCTATGTCTAGGTACGATGCAAATTCTCAATACATACGTTACAATAACTATAACCTTACTGACATTGTGTTGTGAGTGTCCTATGTCTAGGTACGATGAAAATTCTCAATACATACGTTATAATAACTATAACCTTACTAACATTGTTTTGTGAGTGCCCTATGTCTAGGTACGATGCAAATTCTCTATACATACGTTACATTAACTATAACCTTACTGACATTGTGTTGTGAGTGCCCTATGTCTAGGTACGATGCAAAATCTCAATACATACGTTATCATAACAATAACCTTACTGACATTGTATTGTGAGTGTCCTATGTCTAGGTACGATGCAAAATCTCAATACATACGTTATATTAACTATAACATTACTAACATTGTGTTGTGAGTGCCCTATGTCTAGGTACGATGCAAAATCTCAATACATACGCTACAATAACTATAACCTTACTGACATTGTGTTGTGAGTGTCCTATGTCTAGGTACGATGCAAAATCTCAATACATACGTTATAATAACTATAACCTTACTAACATTGTGTTGTGAGTGCCCTATGTCTACGTACGATGCAAAATCTCAATACATACGTTATCATAACTATAACCTTACTGACATTGTGTTGTGAGTGTCCTATGTCTAGGTACGATGAAAATTCTCAATACATACATTATAATAACTATAACCTTACTAACATTGTGTTGTGAGTGCCCTATGTCTAGGTACGATGCAAAATCTCAATACATACGTTATCATAACTATAACCTTACTGACATTGTGTTGTGAGTGTCCTATGTCTAGGTACGATGCAAAATCTCAATACATACGTTATAATAACTATAACCTTACTAACATTGTGTTGTGAGTGTCCTATGTCTAGGTACGATGCAAAATCTCAATACATACGTTATAATAACTATAACCTTACTGACATTGTGTTGTGAGTGTCCTATGTCTAGGTACGATGCAAATTCTCAATACATACGTTACAATAACTATAACCTTACTGACATTGTGTTGTGAGTGTCCTATGTCTAGGTACGATGCAAAATCTCAATACATACGTTATAATAACTATAACCTTACTAACATTGTGTTGTGAGTGTCCTATGTCTAGGTACGATGCAAAATCTCAATACATACGTTATAATAACTATAACCTTACTAACATTGTGTTGTGAGTGTCCTATGTCTAGTTACGATGCAAATTCTCAATACATACGTTACAATAACTATAACCTTACTGACATTGTGTTGTGAGTGTCCTATGTCTAGGTACGATGAAAATTCTCAATACATACGTTATAATAACTATAACTTTACTAACATTGTTTTGTGAGTGCCCTATGTCTAGGTACGATGCAAATTCTCTATACATACGTTACATAACTATAACCTTACTGACATTGTGTTGTGAGTATCCTATGTCTAGGTACGATGCAAATTCTCAATACATACGTTATAATAACTATAACCTTACTGACATTGTGTTGTGAGTGTCCTATGTCTAGGTACGATGCAAATTCTCTATGCATACGTTACAATAACTATAACCTTACTGACATTGTGTTGTGAGTGTCCTATGTCTAGGTACGATGCAAATTCTCAATACATACGTTATAATAACTATAACCTTACTGACATTGTGTTGTGAGTGTCCTATGTCTAGGTACGATGCAAATTCTCTATACATACGTTACATTAACTATAACCTTACTGACATTGTGTTGTGAGTTTCCTATGTCTAGGTACGATGCAAATTCTCAATACATACGTTACAATAACTTTAACCTTACTGACATTGTGTTGTGAGTGTCCTATGTCTAGGTACGATGCAAATTCTCAATACATACGTTATAATAACTATAACCTTACTGACATTGTGTTGTGAGTGTCCTATGTCTAGGTACGATGCAAAATCTCAATACATACGTTATATTAACTATAACCTTACTAACATTGTATTGTGAGTGCCCTATGTCTAGGTACGATGCAAAATCTCAATACATACGCTACAATAACTATAACCTTACTGACATTGTGTTGTGAGTGTCCTATGTCTAGGTACGATGCAAAATCTCAATACATACGTTATAATAACTATAACCTTACTAACATTGTGTTGTGAGTGCCCTATGTCTAGGTACGATGCAAATTCTCAATACATACGTTACAATAACTATAACCTTACTGACATTGTGTTGTGAGTGTCCTATGTCTAGGTACGATGAAAATTCTCATTACATACGTTATAATAACTATAACCTTACTAACATTGTGTTGTGAGTGCCCTATGTCTAGGTACGATGCGAAATCTCAATACATACGTTATAATAACTATAGCCTTACTAACATTGTGTTGTGAGTGTCCTATGTCTAGGTACGATGCAAAATCTCAATACATACGTTATAATAACTATAACCTTACTGACATTGTGTTGTGAGTGTCCTATGTCTAGGTACGATGCAAATTCTCAATACATACGTTACAATAACTATAACCTTACTGACATTGTGTTTTGAGTGTAATATGTCTAGGTACGATGCAAAATCTCAATACATACGTTATAATAACTATAACCTTACTAACATTGTGTTGTGAGTGTCCTATGTCTAGGTACGATGCAAAATCTCAATACATACGTTATAATAACTATAACCTTACTAACATTGTGTTGTGAGTGTCCTATGTCTAGGTACGATGCAAATTCTCAATACATACGTTACAATAACTATAACCTTACTGACATTGTGTTGTGAGTGTCCTATGTCTAGGTACGATGAAAATTCTCAATACATACGTTATAATAACTATAACCTTACTAACATTGTTTTGTGAGTGCCCTATGTCTAGGTACGATGCAAATTCTCTATACATACGTTACATTAACTATAACCTTACTGACATTGTGTTGTGAGTGCCCTATGTCTAGGTACGATGCAAAATCTCAATACATACGTTATCATAACAATAACCTTACTGACATTGTGTTGTGAGTGTCCTATGTCTAGGTACGATGCAAAATCTCAATACATACGTTATATTAACTATAACATTACTTACATTGTGTTGTGAGTGCCCTATGTCTAGGTACGATGCAAAATCTCAATACATACGCTACAATAACTATATCCTTACTTACATTGTGTTGTGAGTGTCCTATGTCTAGGTACGATGCAAAATCTCAATACATACTTTATAATAACTATAACCTTACTAACATTGTGTTGTGAGTGCCCTATGTCTACGTACGATGCAAAATCTCAATACATACGTTATCATAACTATAACCTTACTGACATTGTGTTGTGAGTGTCCTATGTCTAGGTACGATGAAAATTCTCAATACATACATTATAATAACTATAACCTTACTAACATTGTGTTGTGAGTGCCCTATGTCTAGGTACGATGCAAAATCTCAATACATACGTTATCATAACTATAACCTTACTGACATTGTGTTGTGAGTGTCCTATGTCTAGGTACGATGCAAAATCTCAATACATACGTTATAATAACTATAACCTTACTAACATTGTGTTGTGAGTGTCCTATGTCTAGGTACGATGCAAAATCTCAATACATACGTTATAATAACTATAACCTTAGTGACATTGTGTTGTGAGTGTCCTATGTCTAGGTACGATGCAAATTCTCAATACATACGTTACAATAACTATAACCTTACTGACATTGTGTTGTGAGTGTCCTATGTCTATGTACGATGCAAAATCTCAATACATACGTTATAATAACTATAACCTTACTAACATTGTGTTGTGAGTGTCCTATGTCTAGGTACGATGCAAAATCTCAATACATACGTTGTAATAACTATAACCTTACTAACATTGTGTTGTGAGTGTCCTATGTCTAGGTACGATGCAAATTCTCTATGCATACGTTACAATAACTATAACCTTACTGACATTGTGTTGTGAGTGTCCTATGTCTAGGTACGATGCAAATTCTCAATACATACGTTATAATAACTATAACCTTACTGACATTGTGTTGTGAGTGTCCTATGTCTAGGTACGATGCAAATTCTCTATACATACGTTACATTAACTATAACCTTACTGACATTGTGTTGTGAGTTTCCTATGTCTAGGTACGATGCAAATTCTCAATACATACGTTACAATAACTTTAACCTTACTGACATTGTGTTGTGAGTGGCCTATGTCTAGGTACGATGCAAATTCTCAATACATACGTTATAATAACTATAACCTTACTGACATTGTGTTGTGAGTGTCCTATGTCTAGGTACGATGCAAAATCTCAATACATACGTTATAATAACTATAACCTTACTAACATTGTGTTGTGAGTGCCCTATGTCTAGGTAAGATGCAAAATCTCAATACATACGTTATCATAACTATAACCTTACTGACATTGGGTTGTGAGTGTCCTATGTCTAGGTACGATGAAAATTCTCAATACATACATTATAATAACTATAACCTTACTAACATTGTGTTGTGAGTGCCCTATGTCTAGGTACGATACAAAATCTCAATACATACGTTATCATAACTATAACCTTACTGACATTGTGTTGTGAGTGTCCTATGTCTAGGTACGATGCAAAATCTCAATACATACGTTATAATAACTATAACCTTACTAACATTGTGTTGTGAGTGCCCTATGTCTAGGTACGATGCAAATTCTCAATACATACGTTACAATAACTATAACCTTACTGACATTGTGTTGTGAGTGTCCTATGTCTAGGTACGATGAAAATTCTCATTACATACGTTATAATAACTATAACCTTACTAACATTGTGTTGTGAGTGCCCCATGTCTAGGTACGATGCGAAATCTCAATACATACGTTATAATAACTATAGCCTTACTAACATTGTGTTGTGAGTGTCCTATGTCTAGGTACGATGCAAAATCTCAATACATACGTTATAATAACTATAAACTTACTGACATTGTGTTGTGAGTGTCCTATGTCTAGGTACGATGCAAATTCTCAATACATACGTTACAATAACTATAACCTTACTGACATTGTGTTTTGAGTGTAATATGTCTAGGTACGATGCAAAATCTCAATACATACGTTATAATAACTATAACCTTACTAACATTGTGTTGTGAGTGTCCTATGTCTAGGTACGATGCAAATTCTCAATACATACGTTACAATAACTATAACCTTACTGACATTGTGTTGTGAGTGTCCTATGTCTAGGTACGATGAAAATTCTCAATACATACGTTATAATAACTATAACCTTACTAACATTGTTTTGTGAGTGCCCTATGTCTAGGTACGATGCAAATTCTCTATACATACGTTACATTAACTATAACCTTACTGACATTGTGTTGTGAGTGCCCTATGTCTAGGTACGATGCAAAATCTCAATACATACGTTATCATAACAATAACCTTACTGACATTGTGTTGTGAGTGTCCTATGTCTAGGTACGATGCAAAATCTCAATACATACGTTATATTAACTATAACATTACTAACATTGTGTTGTGAGTGCCCTATGTCTAGGTACGATGCAAAATCTCAATACATACGCTACAATAACTATATCCTTACTTACATTGTGTTGTGAGTGTCCTATGTCTAGGTACGATGCAAAATCTCAATACATACTTTATAATAACTATAACCTTACTAACATTGTGTTGTGAGTGCCCTATGTCTACGTACGATGCAAAATCTCAATACATACGTTATCATAACTATAACCTTACTGACATTGTGTTGTGAGTGTCCTATGTCTAGGTACGATGAAAATTCTCAATACATACATTATAATAACTATAACCTTACTAACATTGTGTTGTGAGTGCCCTATGTCTAGGTACGATGCAAAATCTCAATACATACGTTATCATAACTATAACCTTACTGACATTGTGTTGTGAGTGTCCTATGTCTAGGTACGATGCAAAATCTCAATACATACGTTATAATAACTATAACCTTACTAACATTGTGTTGTGAGTGTCCTATGTCTAGGTACGATGCAAAATCTCAATACATACGTTATAATAACTATAACCTTAGTGACATTGTGTTGTGAGTGTCCTATGTCTAGGTACGATGCAAATTCTCAATACATACGTTACGATAACTATAACCTTACTGACATTGTGTTGTGAGTGTCCTATGTCTATGTACGATGCAAAATCTCAATACATACGTTATAATAACTATAACCTTACTAACATTGTGTTGTGAGTGTCCTATGTCTAGGTACGATGCAAAATCTCAATACATACGTTATAATAACTATAACCTTACTAACATTGTGTTGTGAGTGTCCTATGTCTAGGTACGATGCAAATTCTCAATACATACGTTACAATAACTATAACCTTACTGACATTGTGTTGTGAGTGTCCTATGTCTAGGTACGATGCAAATTCTCAATACATACGTTATAATAACTATAACCTTACTGACATTGTGTTGTGAGTTTCCTATGTCTAGGTACGATGCAAATTCTCAATACATACGTTATAATAACTATAACCTTACTGACATTGTGTTGTGAGTGTCCTATGTCTAGGTACGATGCAAATTCTCTATGCATACGTTACAATAACTATAACCTTACTGACATTGTGTTGTGAGTGTCCTATGTCTAGGTACGATGCAAATTCTCAATACATACGTTATAATAACTATAACCTTACTGACATTGTGTTGTGAGTGTCCTATGTCTAGGTACGATGCAAATTCTCTATGCATACGTTACAATAACTATAACCTTACTGACATTGTGTTGTGAGTGTCCTATGTCTAGGTACGATGCAAATTCTCAATACATATGTTATAATAACTATAACCCTACTAACATTGTGTTGTGAGTGCCCTATGTCTAGGTACGATGGAAATTCTCAATACATACGTTATAATAACTATAACTTTACTAACATTGTGTTGTGAGTGTCCTATGTCTAGGTACGATGCAAATTCTCAATACATACGTTATAATAACTATAACCCTACTAACATTGTGTTGTGAGTGTCCTATGTCTAGGTACGATGCAAATTCTCAATACATACGTTACAATAACTATAACCTTACTGACATTGTGTTGTGAGTGTCCTATGTCTAGGTACGATGAAAATTCTCAATACATACGTTATAATAACTATAACCTTACTAACATTGTGTTGTGAGTGCCCTATGTCTAGGTACGATGCAAAATCTCAATACTTACGTTATAATAACTATAACCTTACTAACATTGTGTTGTGAGTGTCCTATGTCTAGGTACGATGCAAAATCTAAATACATACGTTATAATAACTATAACCTTACTAACATTGTGTTGTGAGTGTCCTATGTCTAGGTACGATGCAAATTCTCAATACATACGTTACATTAACTATAACCTTACTGACATTGTGTTGTGAGTGTCCTATGTCTAGGTACGATGCAAAATCTCAATACATACGTTATAATAACTATAACCTTACTAACATTGTGTTGTGAGTGTCCTATGTCTAGGTACGATGCAAATTCTCTATGCATACGTTACAATAACTATAACCTTACTGACATTGTGTTGTGAGTGTCCTATGTCTAGGTACGATGCAAATTCTCAATACATACGTTATAATAACTATAACCTTACTGACATTGTGTTGTGAGTGCCCTATGTCTAGGTACGATGCAAATTCTCTATACATACGTTACATTAACTATAACATTACTGACATTGTGTTGTGAGTTTCCTATGTCTAGGTACGATGCAAATTCTCAATACATACGTTACAATAACTTTAACCTTACTGACATTGTGTTGTGAGTGTCCTATGTCTAGGTACGATGCAAATTCTCAATACATACGTTATAATAACTATAACCTTACTGACATTGTGTTGTGAGTGCCCTATGTCTAGGTACGATGCAAATTCTCAATACATACGTTATAATAACTATAACCCTACTAACATTGTGTTGTGAGTGCCCTATGTCTAGGTATGATGCAAATTCTCAATACATACGTTATAATAACTATAACCTTACTGACATTGTGTTGTGAGTGTCCTATGTCTAGGTACGATGCAAATTCTCAATACATATGTTATAATAACTATAACCCTACTAACATTGTGTTGTGAGTGCCCTATGTCTAGGTACGATGCAAATTCTCAATACATACGTTATAATAACTATAACTTTACTAACATTGTGTTGTGAGTGTCCTATGTCTAGGTACGATGCAAATTCTCAATACATACGTTATAATAACTATAACCCTACTAACATTGTGTTGTGAGTGTCCTATGTCTAGGTACGATGCAAATTCTCAATACATACGTTACAATAACTATAACCTTACTGACATTGTGTTGTGAGTGTCCTATGTCTAGGTACGATGAAAATTCTCAATACATACGTTATAATAACTATAACCTTACTAACATTGTGTTGTGAGTGCCCTATGTCTAGGTACGATGCAAAATCTCAATACATACGTTATAATAACTATAACCTTACTAACATTGTGTTGTGAGTGTCCTATGTCTAGGTACGATGCAAAATCTCAATACATACGTTATAATAACTATAACCTTACTAACATTGTGTTGTGAGTGTCCTATGTCTCGGTACGATGCAAATTCTCAATACATACGTTACATTAACTATAACCTTACTGACATTGTGTTGTGAGTGTCCTATGTCTAGGTACGATGCAAAATCTCAATACATACGTTATAATAACTATAACCTTACTAACATTGTGTTGTGAGTGTCCTATGTCTAGGTACGATGCAAAATCTCAATACATACGTTATAATAACTATAACCTTACTAACATTGTGTTGTGAGTGTCCTATGTCTAGGTACGATGCAAATTCTCAATACATACGTTACAATAACTATAACCTTACTGACATTGTGTTGTGAGTGTCCTATGTCTAGGTACGATGAAAATTCTCAATACATACGTTATAATAACTATAACCTTACTAACATTGTTTTGTGAGTGCCCTATGTCTAGGTACGATGCAAATTCCCTATACATACGTTACATTAACTATAACCTTACTGACATTGTGTTGTGAGTTTCCTATGTCTAGGTACGATGCAAATTCTCAATACATACGTTATAATAACTATAACCTTACTGACATTGTGTTGTGAGTGTCCTATGTCTAGGTACGATGCAAATTCTCTATGCATACGTTACAATAACTATAACCTTACTGACATTGTGTTGTGAGTGTCCTATGTCTAGGTACGATGCAAATTCTCAATACATATGTTATAATATTTACAACCCTACTAACATTGTGTTGTGAGTGCCCTATGTCTAGGTACGATGCAAATTCTCAATACATACGTTATAATAACTATAACTTTACTAACATTGTGTTGTGAGTGTCCTATGTCTAGGTACGATGCAAATTCTCAATACATACGTTATAATAACTATAACCCTACTAACATGTGTTGTGAGTGTCCTATGTCTAGGTACGATGCAAATTCTCAATACATACGTTATAATAACTATAACTTTACTGGCATTTTGTTGTGAGTGTCCTATGTCTAGGTACGATGCAAATTCTCAATACATACGTTATAATAACTATAACCCTACTAACATTGTGTTGTGAGTGCCCTATGTCTAGGTACGATGCAAATTCTCAATACATACGTTACAATAACTATAACCTTACTGACATTGTGTTGTGAGTGTCCTATGTCTAGGTACGATGCAAATTCTCAATACATATGTTATAATAACTATAACCCTACTAACATTGTGTTGTGAGTGCCCTATGTCTAGGTACGATGCAAATTCTCAATACATACGTTATAATAACTATAACTTTACTAACATTGTGTTGTGAGTGTCCTATGTCTAGGTACGATGCAAATTCTCAATACATACGTTATAATAACTATAACCCTACTAACATTGTGTTGTGAGTGTCCTATGTCTAGGAACGATGCAAATTCTCAATACATACGTTACAATAACTATAACCTTACTGACATTGTGTTGTGAGTGTCCTATGTCTAGGTACGATGAAAATTCTCAATACATACGTTATAATAACTATAACCTTACTAACATTGTGTTGTGAGTGCCCTATGTCTAGGTACGATGCAAAATCTCAATACATACGTTATAATAACTATAACCTTACTAACATTGTGTTGTGATTGTCCTATGTCTAGGTACGATGCAAAATCTCAATACATACGTTATAATAACTATAACCTTACTAACATTGTGTTGTGAGTGTCCTATGTCTCGGTACGATGCAAATTCTCAATACATACGTTACATTAACTATAACCTTACTGACATTGTGTTGTGAGTGTCCTATGTCTAGGTACGATGCAAAATCTCAATACATACGTTATAATAACTATAACCTTACTAACATTGTGTTGTGAGTGTCCTATGTCTAGGTACGATGCAAATTCTCAATACATACGTTATAATAACTATAACCTTACTAACATTGTGTTGTGAGTGTCCTATGTCTAGGTACGATGCAAATTCTCAATACATACGTTACAATAACTATAACCTTACTGACATTGTGTTTTGAGTGTCCTATGTCTAGGTACGATGAAAATTCTCAATACATACGTTATAATAACTATAACCTTACTAACATTGTTTTGTGAGTGCCCTATGTCTAGGTACGATGCAAATTCCCTATACATACGTTACATTAACTATAACCTTACTGACATTGTGTTGTGAGTTTCCTATGTCTAGGTACGATGCAAATTCTCAATACATACGTTATAATAACTATAACCTTACTGACATTGTGTTGTGAGTGTCCTATGTCTAGGTACGATGCAAATTCTCTATGCATACGTTACAATAACTATAACCTTACTGACATTGTGTTGTGAGTGTCCTATGTCTAGGTACGATGCAAATTCTCAATACATATGTTATAATATTTACAACCCTACTAACATTGTGTTGTGAGTGCCCTATGTCTAGGTACGATGCAAATTCTCAATACATACGTTATAATAACTATAACTTTACTAACATTGTGTTGTGAGTGTCCTATGTCTAGGTACGATGCAAATTCTCAATACATACGTTATAATAACTATAACCCTACTAACATTGTGTTGTGAGTGTCCTATGTCTAGGTACGATGCAAATTCTCAATACATACGTTATAATAACTATAACTTTACTGGCATTTTGTTGTGAGTGTCCTATGTCTAGGTACGATGCAAAATCTCAATACGTACGTTATAATAACTATAACCCTACTAACATTGTGTTGTGAGTGTCCTATGTCTAGGTATGATGCAAATTCTCAATACATACGTTACAATAACTATAACCTTACTGACATTGTGTTGTGAGTTTCCTATGTCTAGGTACGATGCAAAATCTCAATACATACGTTGTAATAACTATAACCTTAGTGACATTGTGTTGTGAGTGTCCTATGTCTAGGTACGATGCAAATTCTCAATACATACGTTATAATAACTATAACCTTACTGACATTGTGTTGTGAGTGTCCTATGTCTAGGTACGATGCAAATTCTCAATACATACGTTATAATAACTATAACCCTACTAACATTGTGTTGTGAGTGCCCTATGTCTAGGTACGATGCAAATTCCCTATACATACGTTACATTAACTATAACCTTACTGACATTGTGTTGTGAGTTTCCTATGTCTAGGTACGATGCAAATTCTCAGTACATACGTTATAATAACTATAACCTTACTGACATTGTGTTGTGAGTGTCCTATGTCTAGGTACGATGCAAATTCTCTATGCATACGTTACAATAACTATAACCTTACTGACATTGTGTTGTGAGTGTCCTATGTCTAGGTACGATGCAAATTCTCAATACATATGTTATAATATTTACAACCCTACTAACATTGTGTTGTGAGTGCCCTATGTCTAGGTACGATGCAAATTCTCAATACATACGTTATAATAACTATAACTTTACTAACATTGTGTTGTGAGTGTCCTATGTCTAGGTACGATGCAAATTCTCAATACATACGTTATAATAACTATAACCCTACTAACATTGTGTTGTGAGTGTCCTATGTCTAGGTACGATGCAAATTCTCAATACATACGTTATAATAACTATAACTTTACTGGCATTTTGTTGTGAGTGTCCTATGTCTAGGTACGATGCAAAATCTCAATACGTACGTTATAATAACTATAACCCTACTAACATTGTGTTGTGAGTGTCCTATGTCTAGGTATGATGCAAATTCTCAATACATACGTTACAATAACTATAACCTTACTGACATTGTGTTGTGAGTTTCCTATGTCTAGGTACGATGCAAAATCTCAATACATACGTTACAATAACTATAACCTTACTAACATTGTGTTGTGAGTTTCCTATGTCTAGGTACGATGCAAATTCTCAATACATACGTTATAATAACTATAACCTTACTGACATTGTGTTGTGAGTGTCCTATGTCTAGGTACGATGCAAATTCTCTATACATACGTTACATTAACTATAACCTTACTGACATTGTGTTGTGAGTTTCCTATGTCTAGGTACGATGCAAATTCTCAATACATACGTTACAATAACTTTAACCTTACTGACATTGTGTTGTGAGTGTCCTATGTCTAGGTACGATGCAAATTCTCAATACATACGTTATAATAACTATAACCTTACTGACATTGTGTTGTGAGTGTCCTATGTCTAGGTACGATGCAAAATCTCAATACATACGTTATATTAACTATAACCTTACTAACATTGTATTGTGAGTGCCCTATGTCTAGGTACGATGCAAAATCTCAATACATACGCTACAATAACTATAACCTTACTGACATTGTGTTGTGAGTGTCCTATGTCTAGGTACGATGCAAAATCTCAATACATACGTTATAATAACTATAACCTTACTAACATTGTGTTGTGAGTGCCCTATGTCTAGGTAAGATGCAAAATCTCAATACATACGTTATCATAACTATAACCTTACTGACATTGGGTTGTGAGTGTCCTATGTCTAGGTACGATGAAAATTCTCAATACATACATTATAATAACTATAACCTTACTAACATTGTGTTGTGAGTGCCCTATGTCTAGGTACGATACAAAATCTCAATACATACGTTATCATAACTATAACCTTACTGACATTGTGTTGTGAGTGTCCTATGTCTAGGTACGATGCAAAATCTCAATACATACGTTA
This sequence comes from Prosapia bicincta, assembly GCA_036971475.1. Lineage (NCBI taxonomy): Eukaryota > Metazoa > Arthropoda > Insecta > Hemiptera > Cercopidae > Prosapia > Prosapia bicincta. The sequence goes on from JBAIZL010000040.1 coordinate 115,056, forward strand.
TAATAACTATAACCTTACTAACATTGTGTTGTGAGTGCCCTATGTCTAGGTACGATGCAAATTCTCAATACATACGTTACAATAACTATAACCTTACTGACATTGTGTTGTGAGTGTCCTATGTCTAGGTACGATGAAAATTCTCATTACATACGTTATAATAACTATAACCTTACTAACATTGTGTTGTGAGTGCCCTATGTCTAGGTACGATGCGAAATCTCAATACATACGTTATAATAACTATAGCCTTACTAACATTGTGTTGTGAGTGTCCTATGTCTAGGTACGATGCAAAATCTCAATACATACGTTATAATAACTATAACCTTACTGACATTGTGTTGTGAGTGTCCTATGTCTAGGTACGATGCAAATTCTCAATACATACGTTACAATAACTATAACCTTACTGACATTGTGTTTTGAGTGTAATATGTCTAGGTACGATGCAAAATCTCAATACATACGTTATAATAACTATAACCTTACTAACATTGTGTTGTGAGTGTCCTATGTCTAGGTACGATGCAAAATCTCAATACATACGTTATAATAACTATAACCTTACTAACATTGTGTTGTGAGTGTCCTATGTCTAGGTACGATGCAAATTCTCAATACATACGTTACAATAACTATAACCTTACTGACATTGTGTTGTGAGTGTCCTATGTCTAGGTACGATGAAAATTCTCAATACATACGTTATAATAACTATAACCTTACTAACATTGTTTTGTGAGTGCCCTATGTCTAGGTACGATGCAAATTCTCTATACATACGTTACATTAACTATAACCTTACTGACATTGTGTTGTGAGTGCCCTATGTCTAGGTACGATGCAAAATCTCAATACATACGTTATCATAACAATAACCTTACTGACATTGTGTTGTGAGTGTCCTATGTCTAGGTACGATGCAAAATCTCAATACATACGTTATATTAACTATAACATTACTAACATTGTGTTGTGAGTGCCCTATGTCTAGGTACGATGCAAAATCTCAATACATACGCTACAATAACTATATCCTTACTTACATTGTGTTGTGAGTGTCCTATGTCTAGGTACGATGCAAAATCTCAGTACATACTTTATAATAACTATAACCTTACTAACATTGTGTTGTGAGTGCCCTATGTCTACGTACGATGCAAAATCTCAATACATACGTTATCATAACTATAACCTTACTGACATTGTGTTGTGAGTGTCCTATGTCTAGGTACGATGAAAATTCTCAATACATACATTATAATAACTATAACCTTACTAACATTGTGTTGTGAGTGCCCTATGTCTAGGTACGATGCAAAATCTCAATACATACGTTATCATAACTATAACCTTACTGACATTGTGTTGTGAGTGTCCTATGTCTAGGTACGATGCAAAATCTCAATACATACGTTATAATAACTATAACCTTACTAACATTGTGTTGTGAGTGTCCTATGTCTAGGTACGATGCAAAATCTCAATACATACGTTATAATAACTATAACCTTAGTGACATTGTGTTGTGAGTGTCCTATGTCTAGGTACGATGCAAATTCTCAATACATACGTTACAATAACTATAACCTTACTGACATTGTGTTGTGAGTGTCCTATGTCTATGTACGATGCAAAATCTCAATACATACGTTATAATAACTATAACCTTACTAACATTGTGTTGTGAGTGTCCTATGTCTAGGTACGATGCAAAATCTCAATACATACGTTATAATAACTATAACCTTACTAACATTGTGTTGTGAGTGTCCTATGTCTAGGTACGATGCAAATTCTCAATACATACGTTACAATAACTATAACCTTACTGACATTGTGTTGTGAGTGTCCTATGTCTAGGTACGATGCAAATTCTCAATACATACGTTATAATAACTATAACCTTACTGACATTGTGTTGTGAGTTTCCTATGTCTGGGTACGATGCAAATTCTCAATACATACGTTATAATAACTATAACCTTACTGACATTGTGTTGTGAGTGTCCTATGTCTAGGTACGATGCAAATTCTCTATGCATACGTTACAATAACTATAACCTTACTGACATTGTGTTGTGAGTGTCCTATGTCTAGGTACGATGCAAATTCTCAATACATACGTTATAATAACTATAACCTTACTGACATTGTGTTGTGAGTGGCCTATGTCTAGGTACGATGGAAATTCTCTATACATACGTTACATTAACTATAACCTTACTGACATTGTGTTGTGAGTTTCCTATGTCTAGGTACGATGCAAATTCTCAATACATACGTTACAATAACTTTAACCTTACTGACATTGTGTTGTGAGTGTCCTATGTCTAGGTACGATGCAAATTCTCAATACATACGTTATAATAACTATAACCTTACTAACATTGTGTTGTGAGTGTCCTATGTCTAGGTACGATGCAATTTCTCTATGCATACGTTACAATAACTATAACCTTACTGACATTGTGTTGTGAGTGTCCTATGTCTAGGTACGATGCAAATTCTCAATACATATGTTATAATAACTATAACCCTACTAACATTGTGTTGTGAGTGCCCTATGTCTAGGTACGATGGAAATTCTCAATACATACGTTATAATAACTATAACTTTACTAACATTGTGTTGTGAGTGTCCTATGTCTAGGTACGATGCAAATTCTCAATACATACGTTATAATAACTATAACCCTACTAACATTGTGTTGTGAGTGTCCTATGTCTAGGTACGATGCAAATTCTCAATACATACGTTACAATAACTATAACCTTACTGACATTGTGTTGTGAGTGTCCTATGTCTAGGTACGATGAAAATTCTCAATACATACGTTATAATAACTATAACCTTACTAACATTGTGTTGTGAGTGCCCTATGTCTAGGTACGATGCAAAATCTCAATACTTACGTTATAATAACTATAACCTTACTAACATTGTGTTGTGAGTGTCCTATGTCTAGGTACGATGCAAAATCTCAATACATACGTTATAATAACTATAACCTTACTAACATTGTGTTGTGAGTGTCCTATGTCTAGGTACGATGCAAATTCTCAATACATACGTTACATTAACTATAACCTTACTGACATTGTGTTGTGAGTGTCCTATGTCTAGGTACGATGCAAAATCTCAATACATACGTTATAATAACTATAACCTTACTAACATTGTGTTGTGAGTGTCCTATGTCTAGGTACGATGCAAATTCTCTATGCATACGTTACAATAACTATAACCTTACTGACATTGTGTTGTGAGTGTCCTATGTCTAGGTACGATGCAAATTCTCAATACATACGTTATAATAACTATAACCTTACTGACATTGTGTTGTGAGTGCCCTATGTCTAGGTACGATGCAAATTCTCTATACATACGTTACATTAACTATAACATTACTGACATTGTGTTGTGAGTTTCCTATGTCTAGGTACGATGCAAATTCTCAATACATACGTTACAATAACTTTAACCTTACTGACATTGTGTTGTGAGTGTCCTATGTCTAGGTACGATGCAAATTCTCAATACATACGTTATAATAACTATAACCTTACTGACATTGTGTTGTGAGTGCCCTATGTCTAGGTACGATGCAAATTCTCAATACATACGTTATAATAACTATAACCCTACTAACATTGTGTTGTGAGTGCCCTATGTCTAGGTACGATGCAAATTCTCAATACATACGTTACAATAACTATAACCTTACTGACATTGTGTTGTGAGTGTCCTATGTCTAGGTACGATGCAAATTCTCAATACATATGTTATAATAACTATAACCCTACTAACATTGTGTTGTGAGTGCCCTATGTCTAGGTACGATGCAAATTCTCAATACATACGTTATAATAACTATAACTTTACTAACATTGTGTTGTGAGTGTCCTATGTCTAGGTACGATGCAAATTCTCAATACATACGTTATAATAACTATAACCCTACTAACATTGTCTTGTGAGTGTCCTATGTCTAGGTACGATGCAAATTCTCAATACATACGTTACAATAACTATAACCTTACTGACATTGTGTTGTGAGTGTCCTATGTCTAGGTACGATGAAAATTCTCAATACATACGTTATAATAACTATAACCTTACTAACATTGTGTTGTGAGTGCCCTATGTCTAGGTACGATGCAAAATCTCAATACATACGCTATAATAACTATAACCTTACTAACATTGTGTTGTGAGTGTCCTATGTCTAGGTACGATGCAAAATCTCAATACATACGTTATAATAACTATAACCTTACTAACATTGTGTTGTGAGTGTCCTATGTCTCGGTACGATGCAAATTCTCAATACATACGTTACATTAACTATAACCTTACTGACATTGTGTTGTGAGTGTCCTATGTCTAGGTACGATGCAAAATCTCAATACATACGTTATAATAACTATAACCTTACTAACATTGTGTTGTGAGTGTCCTATGTCTAGGTACGATGCAAAATCTCAATACATACGTTATAATAACTATAACCTTACTAACATTGTGTTGTGAGTGTCCTATGTCTAGGTACGATGCAAATTCTCAATACATACGTTACAATAACTATAACCTTACTGACATTGTGTTGTGAGTGTCCTATGTCTAGGTACGATGAAAATTCTCAATACATACGTTATAATAACTATAACCTTACTAACATTGTTTTGTGAGTGCCCTATGTCTAGGTACGATGCAAATTCCCTATACATACGTTACATTAACTATAACCTTACTGACATTGTGTTGTGAGTTTCCTATGTCTAGGTACGATGCAAATTCTCAATACATACGTTATAATAACTATAACCTTACTGACATTGTGTTGTGAGTGTCCTATGTCTAGGTACGATGCAAATTCTCTATGCATACGTTACAATAACTATAACCTTACTGACATTGTGTTGTGAGTGTCCTATGTCTAGGTACGATGCAAATTCTCAATACATATGTTATAATATTTACAACCCTACTAACATTGTGTTGTGAGTGCCCTATGTCTAGGTACGATGCAAATTCTCAATACATACGTTATAATAACTATAACTTTACTAACATTGTGTTGTGAGTGTCCTATGTCTAGGTACGATGCAAAATCTCAATACATACGTTATAATAACTATAACCTTACTAACATTGTGTTGTGAGTGCCCTATGTCTAGGTAAGATGCAAAATCTCAATACATACGTTATCATAACTATAACCTTACTGACATTGGGTTGTGAGTGTCCTATGTCTAGGTACGATGAAAATTCTCAATACATACATTATAATAACTATAACCTTACTAACATTGTGTTGTGAGTGCCCTATGTCTAGGTACGATACAAAATCTCAATACATACGTTATCATAACTATAACCTTACTGACATTGTGTTGTGAGTGTCCTATGTCTAGGTACGATGCAAAATCTCAATACATACGTTATAATAACTATAACCTTACTAACATTGTGTTGTGAGTGCCCTATGTCTAGGTACGATGCAAATTCTCAATACATACGTTACAATAACTATAACCTTACTGACATTGTGTTGTGAGTGTCCTATGTCTAGGTACGATGAAAATTCTCATTACATACGTTATAATAACTATAACCTTACTAACATTGTGTTGTGAGTGCCCTATGTCTAGGTACGATGCGAAATCTCAATACATACGTTATAATAACTATAGCCTTACTAACATTGTGTTGTGAGTGTCCTATGTCTAGGTACGATGCAAAATCTCAATACATACGTTATAATAACTATAACCTTACTGACATTGTGTTGTGAGTGTCCTATGTCTAGGTACGATGCAAATTCTCAATACATACGTTACAATAACTATAACCTTACTGACATTGTGTTTTGAGTGTAATATGTCTAGGTACGATGCAAAATCTCAATACATACGTTATAATAACTATAACCTTACTAACATTGTGTTGTGAGTGTCCTATGTCTAGGTACGATGCAAAATCTCAATACATACGTTATAATAACTATAACCTTACTAACATTGTGTTGTGAGTGTCCTATGTCTAGGTACGATGCAAATTCTCAATACATACGTTACAATAACTATAACCTTACTGACATTGTGTTATGAGTGTCCTATGTCTAGGTACGATGAAAATTCTCAATACATACGTTATAATAACTATAACCTTACTAACATTGTTTTGTGAGTGCCCTATGTCTAGGTACGATGCAAATTCTCTATACATACGTTACATTAACTATAACCTTACTGACATTGTGTTGTGAGTGCCCTATGTCTAGGTACGATGCAAAATCTCAATACATACGTTATCATAACAATAACCTTACTGACATTGTGTTGTGAGTGTCCTATGTCTAGGTACGATGCAAAATCTCAATACATACGTTATATTAACTATAACATTACTAACATTGTGTTGTGAGTGCCCTATGTCTAGGTACGATGCAAAATCTCAATACATACGCTACAATAACTATATCCTTACTTACATTGTGTTGTGAGTGTCCTATGTCTAGGTACGATGCAAAATCTCAATACATACTTTATAATAACTATAACCTTACTAACATTGTGTTGTGAGTGCTCTATGTCTACGTACGATGCAAAATCTCAATACATACGTTATCATAACTATAACCTTACTGACATTGTGTTGTGAGTGTCCTATGTCTAGGTACGATGAAAATTCTCAATACATACATTATAATAACTATAACCTTACTAACATTGTGTTGTGAGTGCCCTATGTCTAGGTACGATGCAAAATCTCAATACATACGTTATCATAACTATAACCTTACTGACATTGTGTTGTGAGTGTCATGTATCTAGGTACGATGCAAAATCTCAATACATACGTTATAATAACTATAACCTTACTAACATTGTGTTGTGAGTGTCCTATGTCTAGGTACGATGCAAAATCTCAATACATACATTATAATAACTATAACCTTAGTGACATTGTGTTGTGAGTGTCCTATGTCTAGGAACGATGCAAATTCTCAATACATACGTTACAATAACTATAACCTTACTGACATTGTGTTGTGAGTGTCCTATGTCTATGTACGATGCAAAATCTCAATACATACGTTATAATAACTATAACCTTACTAACATTGTGTTGTGAGTGTCCTATGTCTAGGTACGATGCAAAATCTCAATACATACGTTATAATAACTATAACCTTACTAACATTGTGTTGTGAGTGTCCTATGTCTAGGTACGATGCAAATTCTCAATACATACGTTACAATAACTATAACCTTACTGACATTGTGTTGTGAGTGTCCTATGTCTAGGTACGATGCAAATTCTCAATACATACGTTATAATAACTATAACCTTACTGACATTGTGTTGTGAGTTTCCTATGTCTAGGTACGATGCAAATTCTCAATACATACGTTATAATAACTATAACCTTACTGACATTGTGTTGTGAGTGTCCTATGTCTAGGTACGATGCAAATTCTCTATGCATACGTTACAATAACTATAACCTTACTGACATTGTGTTGTGAGTGTCCTATGTCTAGGTACGATGCAAATTCTCAATACATACGTTATAATAACTATAACCTTACTGACATTGTGTTGTGAGTGGCCTATGTCTAGGTACGATGCAAATTCTCTATACATACGTTACATTAACTATAACCTTACTGACATTGTGTTGTGAGTTTCCTATGTCTAGGTACGATGCAAATTCTCAATACATACGTTACAATAACTTTAACCTTACTGACATTGTGTTGTGAGTGTCCTATGTCTAGGTACGATGCAAATTCTCAATACATACGTTATAATAACTATAACCTTACTGACATTGTGTTGTGAGTGTCCTATGTCTAGGTACGATGCAAATTCTCTATGCATACGTTACAATAACTATAACCTTACTGACATTGTGTTGTGAGTGTCCTATGTCTAGGTACGATGCAAATTCTCAATACATATGTTATAATAACTATAACCCTACTAACATTGTGTTGTGAGTGCCCTATGTCTAGGTACGATGGAAATTCTCAATACATACGTTATAATAACTATAACTTTACTAACATTGTGTTGTGAGTGTCCTATGTCTAGGTACGATGCAAATTCTCAATACATACGTTATAATAACTATAACCCTACTAACATTGTGTTGTGAGTGTCCTATGTCTAGGTACGATGCAAATTCTCAATACATACGTTACAATAACTATAACCTTACTGACATTGTGTTGTGAGTGTCCTATGTCTAGGTACGATGAAAATTCTCAATACATACGTTATAATAACTATAACCTTACTAACATTGTGTTGTGAGTGCCCTATGTCTAGGTACGATGCAAAATCTCAATACTTACGTTATAATAACTATAACCTTACTAACATTGTGTTGTGAGTGTCCTATGTCTAGGTACGATGCAAAATCTCAATACATACGTTATAATAACTATAACCTTACTAACATTGTGTTGTGAGTGTCCTATGTCTAGGTACGATGCAAATTCTCAATACATACGTTACATTAACTATAACCTTACTGACATTGTGTTGTGAGTGTCCTATGTCTAGGTACGATGCAAAATCTCAATACATACGTTATAATAACTATAACCTTACTAACATTGTGTTGTGAGTGTCCTATGTCTAGGTACGATGCAAATTCTCTATGCATACGTTACAATAACTATAACCTTACTGACATTGTGTTGTGAGTGTCCTATGTCTAGGTACGATGCAAATTCTCAATACATACGTTATAATAACTATAACCTTACTGACATTGTGTTGTGAGTGCCCTATGTCTAGGTACGATGCAAATTCTCTATACATACGTTACATTAACTATAACATTACTGACATTGTGTTGTGAGTTTCCTATGTCTAGGTACGATGCAAATTCTCAATACATACGTTACAATAACTTTAACCTTACTGACATTGTGTTGTGAGTGTCCTATGTCTAGGTACGATGCAAATTCTCAATACATACGTTATAATAACTATAACCTTACTGACATTGTGTTGTGAGTGCCCTATGTCTAGGTACGATGCAAATTCTCAATACATACGTTATAATAACTATAACCCTACTAACATTGTGTTGTGAGTGCCCTATGTCTAGGTACGATGCAAATTCTCAATACATACGTTACAATAACTATAACCTTACTGACATTGTGTTGTGAGTGTCCTATGTCTAGGTACGATGCAAATTCTCAATACATATGTTATAATAACTATAACCCTACTATCATTGTGTTGTGAGTGCCCTATGTCTAGGTACGATGCAAATTCTCAATACATACGTTATAATAACTATAACTTTACTAACATTGTGTTGTGAGTGTCCTATGTCTAGGTACGATGCAAATTCTCAATACATACGTTATAATAACTATAACCCTACTAACATTGTGTTGTGAGTGTCCTATGTCTAGGTACGATGCAAATTCTCAATACATACGTTACAATAACTATAACCTTACTGACATTGTGTTGTGAGTGTCCTATGTCTAGGTACGATGAAAATTCTCAATACATACGTTATAATAACTATAACCTTACTAACATTGTGTTGTGAGTGCCCTATGTCTAGGTACGATGCAAAATCTCAATACATACGTTATAATAACTATAACCTTACTAACATTGTGTTGTGAGTGTCCTATGTCTAGGTACGATGCAAAATCTCAATACATACGTTATAATAACTATAACCTTACTAACATTGTGTTGTGAGTGTCCTATGTCTCGGTACGATGCAAATTCTCAATACATACGTTACATTAACTATAACCTTACTGACATTGTGTTGTGAGTGTCCTATGTCTAGGTACGATGCAAATTCTCAATACATATGTTATAATATTTACAACCCTACTAACATTGTGTTGTGAGTGCCCTATGTCTAGGTACGATGCAAATTCTCAATACATACGTTATAATAACTATAACTTTACTAACATTGTGTTGTGAGTGTCCTATGTCTAGGTACGATGCAAATTCTCAATACATACGTTATAATAACTATAACCCTACTAACATTGTGTTGTGAGTGTCCTATGTCTAGGTACGATGCAAATTCTCAATACATACGTTATAATAACTATAACTTTACTGGCATTTTGTTGTGAGTGTCCTATGTCTAGGTACGATGCAAAATCTCAATACGTACGTTATAATAACTATAACCCTACTAACATTGTGTTGTGAGTGTCCTATGTCTAGGTATGATGCAAATTCTCAATACATACGTTACAATAACTATAACCTTACTGACATTGTGTTGTGAGTTTCCTATGTCTAGGTACGATGCAAAATCTCAATACATACGTTACAATAACTATAACCTTACTAACATTGTGTTGTGAGTTTCCTATGTCTAGGTACGATGCAAAATCTCAATACATACGTTGTAATAACTATATCCTTAGTGACATTGTGTTGTGAGTGTCCTATGTCTAGGTACGATGCAAATTCTCAATACATACGTTATAATAACTATAACCTTACTGACATTGTGTTGTGAGTGTCCTATGTCTAGGTACGATGCAAATTCTCAATACATACGTTATAATAACTATAACCCTACTAACATTGTGTTGTGAGTGCCCTATGTCTAGGTACGATGCAAATTCCCTATACATACGTTACATTAACTATAACCTTACTGACATTGTGTTGTGAGTTTCCTATGTCTAGGTACGATGCAAATTCTCAATACATACGTTATAATAACTATAACCTTACTGACATTGTGTTGTGAGTGCCCTATGTCTAGGTACGATGCAAATTCTCAATACATACGTTATAATAACTATAACCCTACTAACATTGTGTTGTGAGTGCCCTATGTCTAGGTACGATGCAAATTCTCAATACATACGTTACAATAACTATAACCTTACTGACATTGTGTTGTGAGTGTCCTATGTCTAGGTACGATGCAAATTCTCAATACATATGTTATAATAACTATAACCCTACTAACATTGTGTTGTGAGTGCCCTATGTCTAGGTACGATGCAAATTCTCAATACATACGTTATAATAACTATAACTTTACTAACATTGTGTTGTGAGTGTCCTATGTCTAGGTACGATGCAAATTCTCAATACATACGTTATAATAACTATAACCCTACTAACATTGTGTTGTGAGTGTCCTATGTCTAGGTACGATGCAAATTCTCAATACATACGTTACAATAACTATAACCTTACTGACATTGTGTTGTGAGTGTCCTATGTCTAGGTACGATGAAAATTCTCAATACATACGTTATAATAACTATAACCTTACTAACATTGTGTTGTGAGTGCCCTATGTCTAGGTACGATGCAAAATCTCAATACATACGTTATAATAACTATAACCTTACTAACATTGTGTTGTGAGTGTCCTATGTCTAGGTACGATGCAAAATCTCAATACATACGTTATAATAACTATAACCTTACTAACATTGTGTTGTGAGTGTCCTATGTCTCGGTACGATGCAAATTCTCAATACATACGTTACATTAACTATAACCTTACTGACATTGTGTTGTGAGTGTCCTATGTCTAGGTACGATGCAAAATCTCAATACATACGTTATAATAACTATAACCTTACTAACATTGTGTTGTGAGTGTCCTATGTCTAGGTACGATGCAAAATCTCAATACATACGTTATAATAACTATAACCTTACTAACATTGTGTTGTGAGTGTCCTATGTCTAGGTACGATGCAAATTCTCAATACATACGTTACAATAACTATAACCTTACTGACATTGTGTTGTGAGTGTCCTATGTCTAGGTACGATGAAAATTCTCAATACATACGTTATAATAACTATAACCTTACTAACATTGTTTTGTGAGTGCCCTATGTCTAGGTACGATGCAAATTCCCTATACATACGTTACATTAACTATAACCTTACTGACATTGTGTTGTGAGTTTCCTATGTCTAGGTACGATGCAAATTCTCAATACATACGTTATAATAACTATAACCTTACTGACATTGTGTTGTGAGTGTCCTATGTCTAGGTACGATGCAAATTCTCTATGCATACGTTACAATAACTATAACCTTACTGACATTGTGTTGTGAGTGTCCTATGTCTAGGTACGATGCAAATTCTCAATACATATGTTATAATATTTACAACCCTACTAACCTTGTGTTGTGAGTGCCCTATGTCTAGGTACGATGCAAATTCTCAATACATACGTTATAATAACTATAACTTTACTAACATTGTGTTGTGAGTGTCCTATGTCTAGGTACGATGCAAATTCTCAATACATACGTTATAATAACTATAACCCTACTAACATTGTGTTGTGAGTGTCCTATGTCTAGGTACGATGCAAATTCTCAATACATACGTTATAATAACTATAACTTTACTGGCATTTTGTTGTGAGTGTCCTATGTCTAGGTACGATGCAAAATCTCAATACGTACGTTATAATAACTATAACCCTACTAACATTGTGTTGTGAGTGTCCTATGTCTAGGTATGATGCAAATTCTCAATACATACGTTACAATAACTATAACCTTACTGACATTGTGTTGTGAGTTTCCTATGTCTAGGTACGATGCAAAATCTCAATACATACGTTACAATAACTATAACCTTACTAACATTGTGTTGTGAGTTTCCTATGTCTAGGTACGATGCAAAATCTCAATACATACGTTGTAATAACTATAACCTTAGTGACATTGTGTTGTGAGTGTCCTATGTCTAGGTACGATGCAAATTCTCAATACATACGTTATAATAACTATAACCTTACTGACATTGTGTTGTGAGTGTCCTATGTCTAGGTACGATGCAAATTCTCAATACATACGTTATAATAACTATAACCCTACTAACATTGTGTTGTGAGTGCCCTATGTCTAGGTACGATGCAAATTCCCTATACATACGTTACATTAACTATAACCTTACTGACATTGTGTTGTGAGTTTCCTATGTCTAGGTACGATGCAAATTCTCAATACATACGTTATAATAACTATAACCTTACTGACATTGTGTTGTGAGTGTCCTATGTCTAGGTACGATGCAAATTCTCTATGCATACGTTACAATAACTATAACCTTACTGACATTGTGTTGTGAGTGTCCTATGTCTAGGTACGATGCAAATTCTCAATACATATGTTATAATATTTACAACCCTACTAACATTGTGTTGTGAGTGCCCTATGTCTAGGTACGATGCAAATTCTCAATACATACGTTATAATAACTATAACTTTACTAACATTGTGTTGTGAGTGTCCTATGTCTAGGTACGATGCAAATTCTCAATACATACGTTATAATAACTATAACCCTACTAACATTGTGTTGTGAGTGTCCTATGTCTAGGTACGATGCAAATTCTCAATACATACGTTATAATAACTATAACTTTACTGGCATTTTGTTGTGAGTGTCCTATGTCTAGGTACGATGCAAAATCTCAATACGTACGTTATAATAACTATAACCCTACTAACATTGTGTTGTGAGTGTCCTATGTCTAGGTATGATGCAAATTCTCAATACATACGTTACAATAACTATAACCTTACTGACATTGTGTTGTGAGTTTCCTATGTCTAGGTACGATGCAAAATCTCAATACATACGTTACAATAACTATAACCTTACTAACATTGTGTTGTGAGTTTCCTATGTCTAGGTACGATGCAAAATCTCAATACATACGTTGTAATAACTATATCCTTAGTGACATTGTGTTGTGAGTGTCCTATGTCTAGGTACGATGCAAATTCTCAATACATACGTTATAATAACTATAACCTTACTGACATTGTGTTGTGAGTGTCCTATGTCTAGGTACGATGCAAATTCTCAATACATACGTTATAATAACTATAACCCTACTAACATTGTGTTGTGAGTGTCCTATGTCTAGGTACGATGCAAATTCTCAATACATACATTATAATAACTATAACTTTACTAAAATTGAAAATTTAAACCAGGCACACACACACACACACACACACACGCACATTCTTTGGCAGAATAAGATAAACAAATACGGGAAAAAACTTAGGCATTCTGTAGCTATCAAAGTAGAAACGATAGGAGAATCTACTACATTCGCTGATATTATAAAGATAATGAAGCAGTACGTTGATTTAAATTACATAAATGTGAAAGTCTTAAAAGTATGCAGAATGAAACTCGTGGTTCCTAAAACTGAAGAAAATAGAGATAAATTGAATAAAGCTATGACACAAGCACTTGGAAGTATGGCGACAGTCAAGATGTAGACACAATGGAAGACATTGGTCATCAAGAATCTTGATGGAACAACGGATAAAGATGAGGTCATGAAAGGAATAAAAGATGCCATTGTTGACGAAAAGATAGGAATTTGGAATGATAACCAGAGAGCTTAAAATAAAGAAATCTCCCAGACTATATATAATACCAAATGAAATACTGATAAGGTGTCAGAATTGTATCCGGAGATAATATTAACTGCTTTTAATGCTTTTTTAGATAAAGAAAAATTTACAAATGTTGAAAAAACAAATTTTGTTGCTGCTTAGAGAAGGGAATTAACCCTTTTACAATCCTTCATCGTTCATGCCTTCATACCTTTTAATGCCTTCAATTCGGCTAGGTGGAGCGATACTCATGACGCACTACAGAAGAAAAATAAGCCAGAGTATCTGGGTAAAATGTTTGATGACTACCTTAGCAAAAGAACAGTGGTATTCAACTGTGACACTTATATATTCTTGTCTATAATAAGGAAGGAGGAGCGCCACTAGCTTCAAAAATCGGTTCTCGTTTGTGGAACAAGATGTATGACGGGCTTCTACTAATGGATCTTCCGGAAGACACCTACATAGTGGGCTATGCAGATGACGCAATATTTCTTTGCGCGACACCTATAGAACCTGCCCTAGAAGAGGAGGCAAATGATGACTTAAATCGGGTACAAAATTGGGGTGAAATTGGTGGCTAAAAGAGGACTACAGAAAAAACAGAAGCAATGTTATTAACGGATAGCCGAGTATTTGTGATGCCAGTGTTGTAAATATGTGATTCCCAAGTCTAGTGCAAAAATGAACTAAACTATCTGGGGTTTACCCTAGACAAGTAATTACGTTTTTCAGCCCACATGGTTAAATCCTGCCAGATTGTCCTGTGGGAATTTGTACCTACTGGTGCCTAATATTGGGGGATGAAAGGAGTGTAAGAGGAGACTGATATCTTTGGTGGTGCAACTAGTATATGCAGCACGTATCTGGGCTCTTGCAATGGAACAGCTAAAGAAAAAAATGTTTCAGTACAGAAAGGTAGCACGCTACGAATAGTTTCTGCACTCAAAACGGTATCTGATAGTGCGGTGCTAGTACTTGCCAGAACCCCGCCTATATACCAAAGAAATTATACGAACAACTAAGCGGTATTAAATGCATGCGGAACAAACAAGAAAGTGAAAGTGCAAAGAAAATAGCTAAACAATCTGCTAAAGGATGCCTATTTGGATGCCTATGCTGGCAATCGGAGTGGAATGACTCCAGCACTGTGAGATGGACATACTGCTTAATTCCCGGTCTAAAAGCATGGATGATAAGAGGGCATGGAGAAGTGAACTACTATCTCACACAAGCCCCCAATTGACACGGATGTTTTGGTGAATTATTTTTATAAATTTAAATTACGTGACACAGCTCAGTGGGAGTTCTGCGAAAGCCTAAATTACGATGCGAGACAAACATTGTTTTACTGTGAGGAAAGCGACAATAAATAAATGTCTGCCTGGGCAATCATTAATGAACAAAGCGTGATATCCACTATACTAAAAAGTGAAATTAAGTGGAATTATATAGCAAACTTTATTGTGATGATTATGTTAGATAAAAATGAAAAAATAAGAAGCCAAATGAACATGTAAACGTTTCGACAAGTTGAAACAGCATTTGTTGTTGGTCATGTCACTCCCTGAAGTAATGTCTAACTGTGCTCCCAGGGGACGACAAGTGGTTGAAAGAAGTTCAAGTTTGTTTAGGTTTTTACTACAGTTGGTCTGTAGTCATGATGTGATGTTGAACAGCCAAAACCCCGGGTGGCAGGGTTTGTAGGTTGAAAGGTCAAATCTCCTTTTATCCTCCAACTATTTCTAAAATAAAAACCCACACACAGTGTGAGTGTGAACTAATAGAAGGAATTGAATAACTTGGCCATGTATCCCTTGAATCTAATTCCTTTATTTACATTACACATTTTAGATTCTCACCTTTCCTCTCCTGTCACCACTTCTTTATCTTTCACTCCTATATTATTATATTTTTGTTCGCTGTTGTGTATTTTTATTTTATTCCCATTACTCTCGTTCGTTTGTCTTCCTCAATTTACTGACCACGCTTCGTCACTTGTCACTACGAAATTGTTTATTTATATTTCATTAATATATACTATATCAAAAGCACAGTGCTACAGTGTATTACAATGAAAATATTGGAAACTACCCCAATACCACAAAAATAATCAAACATTACAAAAAAAACAAGCTACTTAAGATTTAAACCTTAGTTACATATATATTACATAAATATTTAAAATAATTTTTTTTTCCAAAATGATTCCTTATGACCTTCAACCGCTAATGTATTTTTTTTTTATTTAAATATTTCCATCTGAGGAAAGTTTATATTTATCATTAAATATGTTCTTCTCTGAAACATTGAATAATTTAATCATTTTAAAATGTACAATTAAATTTTAAATAATACAAAGGGTTTTACTTTGGACTTAGTGTAGAACCACTTTGATCACGAAACTGTGTCAACTTTTCTGACTCGAGTTTCGCGAAACATTCGATATAAATTTAAGTTTGAAATAAACCACAAAGTTTTATCAAAAGAGTTTCAAGCAAGAAATTCTGCATTACTAAGTACAAAGTTTTCTTACACTGAGATTTCTTAAAGCACTCTAGCAGCAATGAAACAAATATACCCAGTTTCTAGACCGCCAAGTGCATTATGATGGGATATATATAGTAAAGCAAAATGGAGCTTGGGACAAATTAGTTTTACACAATATTCATTCAACTGAATTCTATATTGAGTTCCTGAGGTCATAACATTTTGAAAACAATTTCTGTACTCTGTACATAAGAAATACGTATAAGAAATACTCTACGTGTAAAAATAAGAATTACTGAACCATTTGTAATGTTTTATTTTCTTTCATTTGATCTTTTTATAGTTTTCTCTGGAATACCACCGTTTAAGCAGAAACTCACCTCAAATATAATACGTCAATTTGAATACGGGCCAAAAACAAACGGCGGGATAGCTGATTGAGAAAACAACTAAGGATGATCTAGTTTTAATACTGTTTATTTTGGAGCATACTTTACATCTATACATATATTATATATACATCAAAAATATATATTCGATAATAAAATTCTGTGCTTACTTGTAAAATTAATGTCCAATGTTTTTTATAATCTCGCCTTCAAGAAAAACCCAATGGAGAATGAGTGTGTTATTTTTTTTTATCTTACGATATATTTTAGGCAAAGTGCTAAAACAACTATCGGATTGAGTATGGTGTGCTTTATAGTCAGGGGTTGACAGTGTTATTTTTATTGCTCTCGTGTTTTAGCCTTTATTATTTTAGTATTTTAAGTTATTTGTAAAGATTTTCATGTTTTATCATTTCATCTTAACTCCATAAGTGAAAGGAACCTATCGGTGAAACACTGCTACAATAGGAAGGCATGGAGGCAAAGTTTAGAAATCAGGCGTTTATAGTGTCTGCCGTCGCTGTCTGATTCCTAAGCTATACTAGTGCTCCACCAATAGGCTTCTTTCACTTATGGTGTTATGAAATGATAAAGTAAGAACATCTTTACAAATAAGTATGTATGTGTGTGTATATATGTTAACTCCTCAATTTAAACCAATTAAAGGTCTATCATGGTTATATTAAATAAATCGCCCCAATTGATTGGACATCCTCCTTGATCACAATATCACCCTCTTGTATGCAAACATTACGTCGGTATCTCCTCCTTGCTTCATCCTGGTGGTGGGTTTAAGCCATTGTCTCTAAGAATTTGCATCGTTTTTCGAACAACCTTATGCAATTCACGGCGTGACATCGTTCGGAAAATCCTGTATCCTTGTAGGATTAATCAGTTTACATAATGATTCCGTAGCTCTTATACTCTTATTTCAGCACGTTAGTTTGTTCGTCCAAACATTGATCGGTGGTAATATAGAACACCCTTTTTTGTTTAAAACGACATGATTTTGTGTGAAATAAACTTGCTAGGGTGTTGAACAAAAATCGCCTCACTAGAGGATATTTTCTATCCATACTATAATGCTACCATAATCTATGAAAGCGTGTGCGATCATTCCAAGCCATGCTTGACTGCGTCCTGGTTTGTTTTTTTAATTATTTACAGTAGTGATTCGAATATACGAACAAGCTGGCACTAGTGCGTGATCGGACAGCCAAATGTATATTACACTAAACTTAAAACTACAGTTTAAGTTTTAGAAAACATTTAGAGTTTACTGTTCAGCTGTATGTATAAGTTGTAGACGAAAACATTGTTTTATTGCAATTTTTTAAAGAAAATTTTACAATCGGAAAACTTAATTTTATTAATTTATATAATCTATAAACAGTTATCCTGAGTGATTTACTGAAAATCAACACAAATTCGAAACTACTGAATGTAGAGGTTTGAAATTTTCAAGGAACATTCCGTTCATAACATAGACGCCCAGTTGGAAAGGATTTCGCGAAATGTTGATTTTAAAAGGCTGAAAATGGAAAATATCCGTGGAAAGTATACAAGTCAAATATGAAATGCTCAGTTAAAGTATAATTTCATTTAAATATTTATATAAATAATAATACATAATATAACTTTGTATTCCAATTCCATAATAGTTATCAATTATGAGTGCTCTTTAAGTTTACTAAGCAAACACATATTGTAACCATTTTAAACGAGTGTGGGCAAATCTGCCATGGGGCTCTGGTTATTTTATAAGAATGGAGCAATATTAGTTTTATCGACACAAGGACATGTTTTGCGTGAGATATAACAGATAATTGTTAATTTAAAACTTATTGCTCAATAACCTTCGCTTGTTTTAAATACTTCCTCTTGTCCGGTTCACAAGATATCTTGTAAGTAGACAACAATTTTAAAAATGTCTAGATTATGCTTCCTTGTACTATATATTAGGATTAAATGTTACTGTAGTTTAGTGAGTAAAGAAAATAAACACTCTAATTTTGCTAAAACCAACTTAAATCTATAGAAGTGACGTTTTCTATGTTAATAAAACTATAAAGAACAAAAATAGTTATTGTAATGTGTGGGAACCAATCATTCAGTTCCACAGAGTTTTTTTTAATTATTCGTTTTATCAATGAGTAGGGCTATATACACCGTCTATAGCTCCTTTTACCTAGAGTAATTTTGGAGTAGACCTATATCTGCTTGCAAACAATAATTTCTGTTTATTAATAATTTTATATATATTACAATTTTCTGCAACTAAGGTTAGTTATTTCCTATTATCAAATACTCTATTGTTGAAAGGTAAATTAAATTTATTTGTATTTGTAATTGTAATAAGAACAGGAGAGCTAGGCTCGGACGTTTGAGGCTATCAATTTATATCGTAATACATTACCGTCAACACTTTAGAACGCTACTAAAGAAATGTATGATAAACCCAAGCAACAGATATTTGCCACCAATATAATGCCGGGTAACATCTTTTATTTTCGTCACGTGCCTCCTCCTTCCTTCTATACAAAAACTTACACGATTTGTTTACAAAGTACCTACTTTATAGTTTTGGTATGGCCGCCATACAATATTTTGTTTAAAATTGTTACTAGCTACCAAATGAGTTTAGCAGTTTTTAAACACAGGAATGTTCTCCACATTTTCACATAACAATAAATAAACTTATATTCTGTTATAATAATAATATTAAATATTACTGTATCTGTATAGCATTGCAGTAGGAGTAAATGTATTGTTAATTACTTGTTATCTAATTACTTGTTGCAACGTCAATTATTTGTTATCCTGATTATAATAACTATTTTGAAACAAGATTTGATATTTGTTATTTTTTATAAATTACATTCATTTTGTAAATTTATTGTTTTCTAATATTCTGTAATACGTAGGTTCGTACAGTATCTACTAAGTGTACCCACTGTTTATTTTATCTGGGCCCTATTCACCGTTTTAAGATTAACAAAAATAATTACCACTTAATGTTCTTGAGACATGTGTTTAACGATAGTTTAGTTTATTTACGTCTGTAATGGTGTAGATAGGTTTATAGAGTATAAACTAATATATTTATGGAGATTATTTATAGCATTAACATCCATGTTTAAAGTGAGTCCTAAACTGGGATATGTATGGTGAACAAGAAACGTTCGATTTTTTAATTCGGATATTTATACTTGTGTACAGCATTATCACATGTGACTGTCCCCTGTACAAAAAAATAGAAATGTTTGTAACAATGCACACTAAATCTAGGCACAAGATGTCGTATCCTAGGACTTTACACTGGTCCTTTTTGTTACCTCAATTCGTATACAAATTATTATATTTTAGTTTTTTATTTTCTGAACCATTCCCGATGTAAAATCGCAAAAAAATCTATAAACTTTGAAAGCTTTTAAAAACTTTTCCACAAATGTCTAAAATAAAGTGCACTTACCCGGAGGCGAACTTTTATTGTAAAACCTGATTGCATTTTCTCAATATTCTTGTTAGGGGAAACTTTCTATCTATTTTTGTATCTTCGACAAATATCTGAGACCGTTCTTCACTTAAAGTTGTTCCCATGATTCCAAACCATGTTTGTGTTATAGGGGCTGTATTGGAGCAGCTTGTTGTGAGAAATATTGGCGAATTAAAGTGTTATGGAATTATGTATTACAGAGATAGTCTGCCTATCCCTTACGGTGGCTTGGGGTTGTATTGTGGAGATGGAAAGTAGAAATGGTGCTCCATCACGTTCCTGTAGAACTTTGGTTAGCGCTAAGCCGTTGACGAATGCCAATTCATTGTCCCGCGGATCTTGGGGTAGCAACTTACTCACAGGAAGAGCCATGTTTCGAATAAGACGCTTCGAGTACAAACTCTTTGATTTCTGACGTAAATTATTTATTTTCTTACAATAAAGTATGTAAAATGAGATGGTTTTTAATATAGATTTTTAATTTCAGTTTATTGTCACAGTATCTAGAGCATAAAATAATTACCCCAAACTCCCAATACCACTACGCAAGATATAATGAGTAACTAAAGTAGCAAAGTTACCCAGATGTAACCCATATGAAGATTTTCTATGGCCATGCTATCATCATTAGAAGAAATCTTAGTGTATGACTAATTCTAATCTTGTCTCAGTGGTCGTTGTCGAATTTTGTTTCAGTGTTTAAGGCTACTTAAAAGATTTAGCCAATCTTGCCTAGAAAATTACCTCATCTATTGTAACTGTAAAATGCTTTAATAATAAATTCCAATTAAAATTGTTTAGAATTGGTAATGACAACCCTTATCTGACTGTTTGATTTCATTATTTATTAAATTAGTAATGGAGTTTTAGGGAGAGATTATATAGTATTTTGAATAACCTTTATGTGAGTGCCAGTCACACGTTACGTTCCCTCCACTGAGGGATTTCAGGCCCTTGCGCTCCAGTTACAGTTCATTTGATTACAAGTTTTACTTAAACATTTCCACAATAGACTAGTAAAGGAGTACAATAAAAGTTTGTCTGTTTATTAAAACAAATATAAAAACAATGTTGTAGAAGATCTAAGTAGAAGGGTGTCTATCTCTCTCTCTCTCTCTCTCTCTCTCTCTCTCTCTCTATATATATATATATATATATATATATATATATATATATAAAGAACTAAGTCAATATTTCTGATGATGTTGGTACTGTTAGCCAACAAAAAGCTTTGAATTGTAAATTCAATTATAATTCTTGTATTTGCATTTTGACTTTGTTATTTATTAATACACAAGAATACAATTGCGATATATATATATATATATATATATATATATATATATAGGTTTGTATAACATAAATAAAAGGAGAGTGTGAGATAATACAAAGAATTAACAAACTTTATCACCCTTCAAATTAACGAATTTCAAACGATTCAGGATGCTTTCGGTTTGTGTGACGTCACTTGCATTCCTCGCATGAACACGTTCGTATGCAACACGCCCCAAAAAGCCAATTTGCCAAAAGGTGTTCACCATTGGCTGTTCCTTTTATAGAAATGCTGTTTTTAGCATATGTGAAATACAAGAGTAATTAACAAGGTTAGTTTTACCCCGTGTGATAACAAACTCTGTAGCATTGATCAAGTTTAACTCATGTGTTATTTATAACATGTTATTCGTACGTTTGGTTGTTTTTTCCAACTCTGAACCCTTTACAAGTACATAACGTATGTTCAAAGTGAGGCTGCAGGTGTTTATTTTTTCTTCCGAGGAACATTCAGCCACAGACGATGGCCATTCGCGCAACGTAACGGTTTTTAAATGTATTTTTGATGCTTGTTGAATGCGCCGAGCGCAGTGTTGAATAGATAGGCAGGGGCGCTCACTCTCGACAGAGAATTAGGTCTATTTTATGGAATATGTTAGCACGACTGGCGTTAGGACAACGTATTGCGATATTACTTACTAAACAATTTGCTATAGTCTGTAAATACCGAAGAAATATTTTAGAAAACTAAATGACAGTTTTTAACACTAGAGTATTTCAATATTAAATAGCACTAAGGTTAAATCGTATAATCAATTATGAACTACAATTGGAAATATCAAATAGGTGAACAATTTTTAAACATTATAAGTTATAAATTCAAATGTAACTAAAATGCTTAAAATTAATAAACCTACAACATTATCCTGGCAATTGCTACGAATTGAAACACATCGCCGTAGGAGCACTAAATAGCGAGATTATCATTCGCTAAAATAGAATTTATTATTTTGACAAACAACACTCCTCGAGTATGCATTTTTACAATATGTAAAAATCTAATAAATTTAAAATATTTACCTTTTGCTGGGGTCAAAATACTGACTAAGGTGTTCGCTGGTTTCCTTGGGAAGTGTCAGGCCTATCAGAAGTCGTACTTATAGTCTCCAGCCAAGACGCATTTCAGTTCGACTCTCGCTATACGGCTACGACTATTCTTAACTTGATTAACTTTACATGGATACCAAAAATTTATGTTTCTGGCAATCAGTAGTATATGAACGGTTCGCTGAGGAGTGCTGCTCTCCAACGGCAAACATTGAAATTATAACTATTTTTCGTTTACTTGTATCGGAAGTTTGGTGGTAATACAAAAGCAAAGTTACAGAATACAGACAAATGTGTACAGTATAAACCCAGATGGGCAACCTTTTGGGTTACGTGACACCATTCATCCCCTAAATGTATCCTATGTTTGGTTTTTTGGTGCTGATTACTAACTGCTTAAAGAAACTAAAAATTTCTTCTTTCATATTTTGGGATATTCTTTCAGCGGACACAAATATTTAAGGGAATTGGAACTTTTTTTTAATATTTGTACGAACACCAGAACATAGCAATGCTAAGAGGTAGTAAAATTTAAATGAAATAAGAATTTTGTGAATATACTATCTGTATTACTGGCGCACTATCTATAAATTCTGCTCTGGTCTGACCGCACTAGCCAGTCTCCGTACCACGACTCCGCCCTTCGCGTCTTCAGACTATACGTGACGTAGATTTTTCTTTCTTTGTTTCTCCTGTCGTGTGTCGAAGATATTATTAGCATAAATAGTAACTATTTTGAATTATATGCGATTTCTCTTAAGTTACTTAGGAAAGTGATAAGTTCGTGAAAGGGTGCATCCGAACAACTTTCCGTCATCCGACAGGAAGGATAAGAGGTGGTACTTCGCCCAGTGAGGTATGTGCGGTAGCTGTTAACCTTTTTCATTTATTGATTATTTAAGGTCATCCGGAAAACTATGCCGTTACATGGCCAAATATTTACCAGTGTCAATGATTTTGCTTTTACACGTGTTTTATCTGGAATTGTAAACACTTACACATCTGACATTGCATTCCCATCTTTTAGACAGTGTCCAGTGACACTCCAGTCATCCGACTTCACCGCTTTTGAGACGGTTTTATTGAAATCTAGATATTTTCGTAATTACACTTTCGAGCTTCTTCTTCAAAAAAACTCTAATACACGAAAACCTATCACACGGCCTGATTTTGAAGTTTTCTATGTTTTATTTTACTCACTGCAGGATACATGAGAATATATATATATATATATCCTTAGCAACTGTAGCTACACAATAAATTTGACAATTGGTCACTGCCAAGCTTGTTAGAGAAACTGACTAGAGTACCATAGTCATACAAGTGCCATTAAAATAGTTGGAATTAAAAGAAAACGAATGTTTGAAAGAAAAACATTGATTCTTCCACCCTAACCTCCGCTCGCTTTCCTCAAAGGTCAACCCTGCAACTTTTATTTTGCATTTAACGATCATTAAAGCCTTTATGTCCAAATGTATTTTTGGGAGTGCTTGATTGGTCATATGACTGGAGACAACCGTTTTCGTAACTATGGTCACGAACCAGATCCTCAACAAATGGAGCAGTCGCAGCTTGGTGCTTTAATTCCAAAATAACGTCTAATTACGGTTTATCGAACGGAGCAGCAAAATCACGACACGAACACAGAGACGTATTTTGATTAAGGGATATATTAAATTTAAAATTATATATAATCAGAATGGGATGAAAGGGGGTACGTTTGTTTGTTTTTTTTTGTTGATAAACAATGTGTTGGAAACAGATAATGTTTTACGTGTGGTTGTGGTTGTCCTTAGCTTGTATGGCGAATGATCCCATTTTCTTCCAGCCACGAGTATATTAGTGTCACGAAAATAAAACGAAATAATCGTTAAAGAGGGTTGTAAGTCGTGTCAAAATTTGAGCTCAATCGCTGCAGAACATTTTGAATTTTTAAGATTAAAACTTTTAATAAGCAACCGGAAAAAAATAAGTTTAAAAACGTGAAAAAACCAACACGAAATTGAAAATAAGTTAAATAAAATGTAAACATTTCTAGATCTACAAACTTTTAAACGTAGGCACCTTTTAAATTGCTACAATGGAAAGAAACAATCAGTACCAATAAGTAGCAACATTCCCCGTCAGATACGCTAATCTCTTGAATAAAATGCTTTTGAAGACACCGGCATAACGAGCGCTTAGACCCAAGCAAATGCTATATTAAACGGGCAGATTTGGAATAATTTAATTTAAAATGAATATAATATGCTTGTGAGAGGACGGGATAAACCCACGTCATTCTAAAAGCCATTAGAACGGCGGCCGAGGGATTTGGAAATAAATTGGTTCCGTAACATACACTTGTCACGTATTCTGGTAGCCTTTGACTGCTGAAACATTTAAAAGGCTTAGGTTTTGTTCCACGAACTTTGGCAAACATCACGATCTGTGTTTCTGTATAATAAATGGTGTTAAAAGTATGTTCATAATTGTAATATTTAGTTTAGTTACATCCAACTAACCGTGTACTTGCTCATTCCCGCTTTCTCGTGTACCATTACTTCTGAATATATGTTACATATTTGGAATCTTAACAAACGCGATGATACTTTGAAACTCCCTGCAATGTGAAAATGTGTCATTGATTTTAACAGGAGAAAAGTGAACTAATAGAAAGGAATGTGAGTAATTGTTTATGTCAGATGTGTGTTTGTGTGTGTGTGTGTGTGTGTATTGACGTCAATGGGCGGGGCTGTTTTCCTCCATATATAAGCGCAGAGTTGTCTCGCTCTTCACCTGTTGTTGGGTTCACCTCGTCAATGCTAGATGAGATTCTAAAGAAACGTCGGAACTGCAATATTAAGCACTACAAAATAAACGGATGTACTCCGGATAGTAACAATTCAAAACACAGACACACACCCACACACACACACCCACACACACACACACACACAGACACAAACGCGCGCGCGCGCGCAAACACAAGTATATATATATATATATATATATATATATATATATATATAGAGAGAGAGAGAGAAAGAGAGAGAGAGAGAGAGAGAGCGAGAGAGAGAGAGAGAGATAGAGATAGATATATAGACCCAATATTGACAAAGATAGGCGGAGAGACGGAATCAAACTGAGGGAAACAGACACTCACAGTCACTCTTTTAATTTTTATATATAATAATTTCGAATAATTTAATTTAGGAGATATAAATTTGTTGCATAAACTAGGCCATTGGTTTCTATTTTTAAGTGAATAATCAAATTATTCTTGTTTTAAAGCAAGAAATTCACAGTAACATTATTTGAGAAAATAATTGTTTACCTATATACAATAACTACTTAATCCATGTGAATATTGAATAACTCTTTTTAATTATCATTTTATGTTGTTGATTTCTAGAACCTATTTCCCACTGCGGCGAACTGATTAGTTTATAGAATAAAGTATGGCTTCACTGAGCTCGACTTCGTCTAGGAATAACTGTCAAGCCGTAATTACACCTTGTCCTACATTTCTTGTTTGGAAGTTGAGTATGTTGGAAGTGGAGGCAGAGTTAGGCACAGTGCCATACTTAATTACATTCTAGCACTATACAAGACTGGACTCTCTATTATATATATTGCTCTTTAGTTAACTCTATTTACATTATTCCCAACCTAATTATTGTAAGGTTCGAAATTATTTTTAGTGTGAAATAATTTTATTTATAATTTTCTATGTTCGGGCTATATTGCCATTTACAAAATAATTATTGAAAGTTTCATTCATGATAAATTTACCTCCGAAAAAGTACAAGAAAGGGATCTGAGACCATTATTAAATAAATCGTAAGCCGCTTGAATATCGAGTCAAAAAAACTTTATTTATTAGTGCATCTTTATATTAACACACACAAAAGAATCGTATCACCATAAACATGATTGTCATAAGTTATGTGATATCTATGAACCATTGTACAAATTAAAAGCATTCAAGAATTAGTTCCTGTTACTTTGTATGATTTCTCCTTTTGTGTTATTCTTGTTTTATTTTGTTATTTTATGTGTAATTAATATGTAAGTATGCTTGTTCTCTTAGTGTCGTTTATTTAATTGTTTTAAATAATTTTAGATGAATTTCATAAGTGTCACTACTTAAGTGGGTTATTTAATACAATTTCAATTAAAATTTCATTAAGTTTTTTAAAGTTTTAATTTATTGTAGTGAGTGTACACATATTTTATATTGGTATTTATAAGCAAAGTATTAATTTTTTAAGGCTCGATAACTGTAACGAACAAGTTGCTGAAACGCTGCACTAATTGAATAACTTACTTTAATTCGATATTAAACGGCTTTATTATTTATTCGATATTTATTTTGACTCCTCAAGTAAACAATGACAATTATCAGTTACAGCAGGGGGGAGTATAGATTGTTACATCGAAATTAGTGTAATTAGTGGTTTGGATCCAGAACGTCTCTCGGAACCAACAGGATAATGAAGAACAGTAGGAATTCTAGGTAATGTGTCGGATGCTAGTTTGGAGAGCATAAAACTTGTTATTGCTAGAAAGATGCTTCAAGGGCAGAGGAAACTCGTATAGCGTGATTTATTGTGTGGTATACTTTATTTATATATTGTTACCTTTGGAATCTAATCTCGTCCCACGACGTATTTTATTCTCTTTTGGATGTAATGATCATTCACTATGATTATTGTCCCCAACGAAATACATGGAAGGAATAAACATATAATTAGAATATATTTTGAGATATAAAACTCCTTGTTAAGCTTATAGAAGGATAATACCACCACGTATGTAGAGTTAAATACGTGGCGTAGACACATTCCTTATCTAGCCATTACACTACCATGTGCAGACAAACCAAGACAGGGGTGATAAAATAAAAAAAATGTAATTGTTACGTGGTAATGGGATTAGGTTACCATTATGGAATCACCTACCCAGCCTAATCCGGGTCATAGCCACCTTCATTTAACAGGCAGAAACTCCTGCATTCATCTCCCACTTGGATACCCTCACTCTGAACCTTCTCCCGCATCTCACTAAGCGCCTTCTTTCTTATATCTGAGAACCACCTGTATATACACCCCCCTTGCGCATTCTTACTACCGTTCTGGCAGCTTGCTCTCAACCTTCTCCTGTATGCACACATGCCCCTTCTTTCTTATCTCAGGTAACCACTCTTACATACATCCCCATCTTGGACATTCTTCCAGCGGGAAAAAAGCGCTGTAGGGAATCCAATTTGAAGAAAGTGACATAATTGGTTAGCTTGGATGTCAAGTCATTGTTCCCCAGCGTTCCCATTGATGAAGTGCTTCACAGGATGTCTATTTTTGAAGAGCTCCCTCCCCATGTCTTGGATCTGGCTAGGCACTTTCTCACAAACACTTACTTTTTGTTTAATGAATAGTTTCACAGGCAACTTGATGGTGCCCCTATGGGATCTTCACTTTCTCCGGCTGTAGCCAATATTTTTATGACGTTCTTTGAGCAAGACGCCCTTAATGATGCTTTTCTCAGGCCTTCGTTATGTGGATGACGTCTTTATGATTTGGCAACATGGTGGCACAGAACCTAATTATTTCCTTAAGTACCTCAACTCTCGCCCCTCCAGGTTATTTTTCACTTTGAAGCTAGAGAGTGATGGCTGCTTGCCGTTTCTGAACGTCTTGGTTAGGAACGGTCAGAATAGTTGTGTTCACCATTCGGTCTACAGAAAACCGACTCATACCAATAGATATCTTAACGCTGAGTCACATCACCACCCATCTAAGTTCCAGGCTGTCGCTGACACCCTCTTCTCTCGGTCTCACAAGTTAGCAGACATCGATTCGAGGGACCAGGAAATTATTACTATGAGAGAGGTGCTTAGAAGCAATGGCTATAAGGAATATGCCATTAATAAAGCGATACACCGCCAAAGTGTCCTTCCTGTTGACGTGGACGAAACAGAGACTGAGAAAGCTGGTACTTTAATTCTGCCCTTTATTAAAGGTACCGCTGATAGGACCGGCAGACTCTTTAGGAGGCATGGTTTACGTTCCGTTTACAAACCTTATATCACCATCGACAAGGTTGTTGGTAACGTCAAAGATAAGATCCTCTTGGAAAACCATGGTGTTTACAGCGTTTCCTGTGGAGTTTGTAAGATATCGTACATTGGCCAAACGAACAGACATATCTCGGCTAGGCTTGAGGAGCACAAACTGGGCCTTAAGAACAAGTAGAAAACGTCGGATCTGTACAGGTACCACTGCAATACAGGGAATACCATTGATTTCCAATGTTGGCGACAGATTGCTCAAGTGGAAAACTACAGGACTAGAATTATTCGTGAGGATATCGAAATAGAGAAGCGAGAGAGTCGTAACAAACGCGATGTTACTTTGAACTTGCCCGCAGTCTAGAAATGTGTCATCGATAGATTTTATCGGCAGAAAGGTTAACAAAGGCAAAGGAATGTGAGTAATTGTTTGGATCAGGTGTGTGTGGATTGACGTCATTGTGTGGATTGACGTCAATGGGCGTGCCATCATTTCTCTATATATAGGAGCCGAGTTATCTGCGCTCTTCACTCGCTCTTCTACTGTTGTTGGGTTCACCTCGTCAATGCTGGATGAGATTCTAGCGAAACGTCGGAACTGCGAATTTATGGACTGCAGAATGAACGGATGTACTCCAGATAGTAACTATTCATGCATATATATATATATATATATATATATATATATATATATATATATATATATATATATATATATATATTGAAACGAATTACCAGATAATATGTTTCAGTGTCGGACTGAATTATGAAGAAAAGGAAAATTTAAAAAAGTACTCAAAGGTTTTTATTACAAAAATACGAGGGAAAATAAATTTTAAATTAAATAAATTTATTGAGGTTTGCAGGTGTTGAAAACTTTTTGAATAAGACAAACTTATTTAATTTTAACTTTGTAAACTTAAGGAGTAAAATGGAGTGTAGTTTGTTTTTGTGGTTTGTTGTGAAACTTGAAATTCAATCTTTCTTCGGTTATATGTTTAAAGCAATTTATTATATTAGGAAAAGCATTACGTATCAAGTTGTATGTTATTACGAAGGTTTTACCTTATTTGGTATCATAGATCCTTACTGACTACTAACAAGGTACTCGCTGGATTAGTAAAGAGCTACATAAATGCAGTGTAATTACACTGATAATTACATAATGAAACTGTAACTAACCATGACTCCCTATGATTAATACTGGACCGTATAATGACCATGAAATATGATAAACGGCTTTCAACCCAAAGACGTTGAATGCGGGAATTGCTGGAACTACTTGCAAAAAAAAGTTATTAAATCTGGGGCAGACCTGGTTCATTAAACGGCCTGGCCGGGATGAAGTATATCCCGGTCTGAAACGACATAAACTTTCACCCTTGTTAGGCCAACTTTAAACTTCCCATTACTTCAGTAGAAACAACGTATTACTCCGTTGCTTTGTCAATGACAATTTTAGTTCTATTACAAACGTTTAGAAACCATTATAATTTTGCAATTTATTATACTATTAATATATATTATTTCAAATACATAATGTGCGCGAATCCACTCAACCAAGCATAAAAGCAAACAACTACACATCAACACTTACACAAACACAAACACACAATAACATCGAAACGCACACATACACACACACACACACACACACACAAAAAGACATACGACAAACACAATCACATTGAAACAATCCACATACACCCCTCCCACACACACACACACACACACACACATATACACACACGCACAAACACACACACACACACACACACACACACACATACACACACACACACACACACACACACACACATCTTTCATAGATATATTCCTTGAACTAGGTGATAAAGATATTTATTTCGTAATTAGACCACTTACGTCACGACTTCATAGAAATAGCCATATGTAATTTCATTCTACTTCCGCAAAGTATTGAGTTCCTTTTTGATCTATTTTTTTATTCCATTTACGTTATAGTGAATTTAATATAAAGCGTAGCCTTTAGGTCACACTGGTCTGGCTCCTGCTGCAAACCAGGTCTTTATTCTCGCGAGGTACAAACTGTTATCGAACGCATTGCACGTTAGTTGAGGCTTGCTAAAAATTTAAGGAGAAATTATTTACACATTGTACCTATAACTTCTGTAAAGCTTACTTGTAGACAAGCGTGTTGCGTTTTTGCGTGGTAATAAAAATTCATAATAATTCTCCTCTATACTAGGTGCATAGAAGCTTAGTCCTAGCTAGTAATACACTTTCGTGGAAACTACTGTGATTAAGCTGCATATTGTCAAACGTTATTGATACAGGTAATAACAATTAGTGATAAACCACATACACACTATGTTAAAGGTTTGTATTTTTTCCTAAAAAGACAACATACATAATAATTTAGAATATTCTTTTATTTAATCTGTAATATTTGATTAGGTCTCAAATAATTGAAGTTAAAATGTTTCTTTTTTTATATTAAAGCAAAGTAGCACAGCAATCTTTAAACGTTGAAGTTTAAATCAGCCCAATTACTGTTTTATCGGTGTTATTTTTCAGTTACGGTCTCTATTTGAAATCTCAAGTGTTAGCAACAACGCTTCCAGAGACCTTTATACCTTTTTATACACTAAACACTTGTATATATATATAAATATTTTTTTTGATTAATAACATAATGACGTCAACGGTTACAAGATGGATAAAACGGTTACAACATTTGTACAGGTTCATGGCAAGTGTTTCAGTGAATACGTTTTATCTTTCATTTTACTTTCGGTTCTAGTTTATTATTATTATTATTAATATTATTATTATTATTGAGAAGAAAATTAATAGATAAAATAGTACACTGATTTTATTGAACAATTTTATTTACATTGCCTATTTGATACTGAATAATTCTAAAAAACTATACTGGTAAATGGTATATATGCTTCTATTGAATATCATAGGCACATTTAGATAAATAATTATAAAAAATCATTATATAATTGTTTGTTTATGTGATTAAAATATTTCGTGCAGATAAAAAACATGCTCAAAGCAAATACAATAATTAAAAGCAAAGTAATACAATAATTAAAGAGTGTTGCAAATCATTTTGACCTTCTAGTTAGTATTTATTTGAATGAATTAAAAGTAGTTTATCGCCCTCTATTCATGAGAGACACCCGTTACACATATGTGAGATGTTATGACAGTCTTGTCACATTACCAACGCAAATAGTATCAGGACTGACGTGAGGAAAGTGGCCCAGATAAAGAATGATCGATGAAAAATAAAGAAGTTTGTGAGAAAGGGATAACTGTTAATCACATTTGCATTTAAAAACAAAAACAAAGAGAAAACAAAACGTTTTGAAGAAAATTATGGGAGGTGAAGTAAACAAGAAGAGAGATAAATCTAAGGGAGGAAGTGAAAACTTTTTCAATAAGTCAAAATAATTTGAATTTAACTTCTGAAACGGAAAATTTCGAGTCCAGATTGTTGTTGTTTGTTTTGACTATAAAATGTATTCAAAGTTCATTAAGACAAAAATTACCTTCATTTTCTGTGAATAATTAAACTCAGTAGTAAATAATAAATTCAAGAGTATTTTGAAAGTTTTTGTTTAAAACGTCTCTTGGTCAAGCATTCCTCAAAAAACTAAACATTGCTAACCCTATCTATCAACTTCAGTATTTTATTGGATCTTCGATATTCTTGCTAATAGTGTGCAAGAATAGCCAAATGTTTTATACGTTTTTACTTTACATGATCCTGTAAATTTCTCTTAACGAATAACTTTTACTTTTGTACAATAATATGTATGTGTTATTAGAAATACTTTTTGTAGAACGTAGTCAATTATGAGGGCACATAATGTGCTACATTTTTATTACATCAATCAAGTTTGTCCTCCAAATGTAAACATGTAAATAAAATAATCACAAATCGTACAACATGACTAAACATTTGCTAGAAAATCTGTTAAAATTGCCAAAGAAATAAACACAAATTATATAAAAATACTTCCTGCAATTTCATAATAAATTCCTCTGAAGATGATTGATCTACAATTTAAATAAACGTAACAGCATAAATAAAAAGTTTATTTGTGGGTTATTTATTTGTTTAAATTAAAAATTATTTTTCCTCTACAACTTTCATTGTTTCTCGTTTCGCTGTAGAAAGGTTAGGGGCTTCATTTTTGCTTTTTTGTGTTATTACTACACCTTGTGCCTTATAACTTCCTACCACAGCAGAGTTAAGAAGTGGCCCCATTTTTCCAATATGTAAACAAAACAACCCTCCAACAATACAATTAATAATAAGTGTAAAAAAAACATTTATGAAATTTTATTTACCTTCACATTAAGTTGTTGAATGCCTAACTCGTTCTACGACGGCCTATATACAAGAACCATTTGAACGCTAGATATAGCTTCACATTAAAGTTCAAGTATATCCATATACAAATTGATGAAAATTATCGTTTAGTAACTATTTTTTGCTTTTTTGTTAATTAAATGTAAACAGTTATTATTATTTATAGACCTGCTAATTTTAAAGCAAACCATAAAGTTTGCAATTGTAATATCTATACCTTATGTACAAACAAGGTGAATTGCAGAGGCGAAATAAGAGTGGGGGGATTTCTTTTAGACTTGTACTTAGGATAGATTTACTTTAAATCTTGCAACGTCGCATATTAAGAAGTTAGAGCAAGTTTCTAGCGAGGTCATACATATCTATCGATTACTGGGAGTAAATGTTAAAGCAGTAACATGATCTCAACTGTTACCACGTTTGCTTAAATGATTCGCTGTGAAGTACGTATTTCTCTAGCTTCGAACGTGCACTATGTTGTTTTAATGTCAATATGTACATTATGAGCGTCCTATCTTAGGGCAAGGATTGCTTTCACGCGTTTTCATCGAATAAACGCTCAACGTTCAGGCCTAGCAGTATAATATCATTACTAGTCGTTTCGCGTAACTCGTACGAGACAAATTCTCATGTTTCTTTCAAGCCGTCTGCGATGCCACATAATTATAAGAAATAATGAACTATCTTGATAAAAATACACATTGCAACACCAATTCAGAGTACGCAATCCCTTGCATCGAGCGAACGCGAAAACACAAACAACCCTATTCAACTTTACAAACATTAAATAAAACATGAAAGACAAATAATTGAATTTAGTAAGTCACAGAGCGCTATTGTACAAATGAAGCTTTAAGCCTAATTAGCAAGACTATCGTTAAAGATAATTTGACGATCAATGAGATATTTAATTAGAGCTGGGTAATAAAAAAGTAGTTTAACAATATTCTTCTTCAGAAACGTTTTATGAATAATTAAAAATAAGTGTTTCAACTCAAAACAAGAGAGAAGTATTTTTCCGGGAAGCTAACTTGTAAAGTTATAAAGAACTAAACTAGAAATTAAAAGTAAACTCGAGTTTTGTACTTATATTTTAAATGGAGTTAATAGCTCTTGTATGAACTATTAACCAAGAGTGCAATTAGTCAGTATTTAATAGGTGCACTTAATGTCTGAGCAATAAATGTATTTTAAACATTATTGTTGTGTCTGAAGTATTCGGTGATATCTTGCACTTGCATTTTAGAATAAGACTTTGTATAATTTTAATTAGATCATTATATTATTCAATACTTGACTAATGTATCTATTACTATTTTTATTGTATTTATACTAACCATGCGGCAGATAAAGTGATGTGTCAGGTAGTTTTATTATTTTAGGGTAAATAGATAAATGGGATGTTATATTAGGTATATTTCTGGTATTTATTTTAATAACCAGTACATTATTATAGCAGCTGAAGTCCTTGGCGAATCAATCTGCAGGTGGCACACTAGGATCACCCAACAGCAGAAAACGCCCTTGACGCACCAACCGACAGATTACGTCCTTGGCGCACCAATCAGCAGCTGACGCCCTTGGACCACCGAACAGTAGATTACGTATATGACCTGCCAAACTACAGGCTTTGTCAAAAGGGTCCCTATAAGTAGATAACGTCCTTAGCGAACCTTTAGAATATTACTATCTTTATTTTAGGCACATCAATCATCAGCTTTCGACCGTAGTGCATCCATCCGCTGCTTATGACCTAGGCGCATCCATCGGCAGCTTATGTCCTTGGCGCACCAATCAGCAGCTGATAGCCTTGGATCACCAAACAGCAAATGAAGTCATTGACTTGTCAATCGACAAAATATGTGCATGGGGCACCCGTAAGTAGGTGTAGACCATAGGTAACCCATCAGTATTTTACGATCAATTTTTTTTTATTTAGACAGCCATCACAGTGGCTTACGTCCTTGGTAACCTCATCAGCAGATAATCTTTCAAGGCACTCCCATTATCAGCAGTTGGCCATGGCGCCACCATCCACTGCTAAAGTGATCTAGGGCCATCCATCAGCCGCTTACGTTCTTGGTGAACTCATAAGCCGCTACTCTTTCATACATATCCATCACCAGCTGTTGACCTTGGTGCATCAATCCGCTGCTAATAGTCAAGGATCATCCAGCGGCAGTTCACTTACTTGGCCGCTGACCACTCAATCAGCCACTGACACACTTTGATCACCCAATTGCTGATGACGTTCTTGACTCAAAAATCGAAATGCTATGTCCTTGGAGCACACATGAGTATATTATCTACTTACCAGTAGCACAGCCAAACACCACTTGGTGTGGGGGGGGGTTATATTTCTGACTAACAGAAACGAGCTAATTGATGCCCATACGGTGAAACTTTAAAAATTAGACTCCATATTCTCCACTCAAACGCTAATATTGAGACAAAAGTTGAGAAAATGAGCGAAAGTATTAGTAAAAGCTTTATATTTTAATTTTTACAACACAATTCTAGAGAAAACGACCCTTTAAATCCCATACAGGAATTCACCGCCTGTTACCGCGATGCTCTTAAGATTACATGCTTTAATTAGTCCATTTGTATGAATATTTTAATCGTATGTACTAAGTATGTTAACTCGTACATAATTAGTATTTATATGTTTTAAATTTAATGCAATACGGGACAATTTTAAAGAAAATTTGTAACCAATCAAAGGTCAATGGAAATCAATATTATTTTTTGGATATTTTACTCTGAAACACCCTGGACATGCTTCTGATATAATGGTAAACTCAGATAATTAAATCGTATGTTAATTAATATTTGAAGTATATTTTAAGTCTATATTTTTTAGAATAAATTTTACTACCAATATTCTTAAAATAATAAATATACCAATTTTATTTATAAATATTATATTTAGTAAATTAGTTTTAGCTAATAATGAGCAAACTTACTGGATTAAGTTGGATTCAACTTTGATTCAACACGCTTAATATACACAAACACGGTACCCTTGATTACAAATAGGGCACATTACATGTACAAGCCTTCAATATTAAGTGGCTTGTTAGTCAGCTAATGTTACTGCCATCTGTAATGACTCGGGATTAGCCCCCGAAAACACATATCTAACACGTCCCGGCATTATGTAAAATGTAACTTCCTGTGCATCACACTTCGCACCTTCATGTGTCAGCAATATATATAATAGAGAGTCCAGTCTTGTATGGTACGGTGCCTAACTCTGCCTCTACTTCCAACGTACTCTACTTCCAAACAAGAAATGTAGGACGAGGTGTAATTACTGCTTGACAGTTATTCCTAGAGGAAGTCGAGCTCAGTGAAGCCATACTTTATTCTATAAACTAATCAGTTCGCCGCAGTGGGAAATAGGCTCTAGAAATCAAAACCATAAAATAATAATTAAAAAGAATTATTCAATATTTAACTGGATTAAGTAGTTATTGTATATCGGTAAACAATTATTTTCTCAGATAATGTTACTGTGATTTTATTGCTTTAAAACAAGAATAATTTGATTATTCACTTAAAAATAGAAACCAATGACCTAGTTTATGCTTAAAATTTATATATTTATATATATATATATATATATATATATATATATTTATGTTTGCGCGCGCGCGTGCGTGTGTGTGTGTGTGTGTGTGAGAGTGTGTGTGTGTGTGTGTGTGTGTGTTTGTGTGTGTGTGTGTGTGTGTGTGTGTGGGTGTGTGTGGGTGTGTGAGTGTGTGTGTGTCTGTGTTTCGAATTGTTACTATCCAGAGTACATCCGTTCATTTTGTAGTGCTTAAAATTGCATTTCCGACGTTTCTCTAGAATCTCATCTAGCATTGACGAGGTGAACTCAACAACAGGTGAAGAGCGAGACAACTCTGCTCTTATATATGGAGGAAAACAGCCCCGCCCATTGACATTAATACACACACACACACATCTGACACAAACAATTACTCACATTCCTTCCCTTTTGTTCACCTTTCTTCTGTTGAAATCAATGACATATTTTCACACTGCAGGGAATTTCAAAGTATCATCGTGTTTGTTAAGATTCCTTATATGTAACAGAAGCAATGGTACACGATAAAGCAGGAATGAGCAAGTGCACGGTTAGTTGGATGTAACTAAACTAAATATTACAATTGTGAACATACTTGTAACACCATTTATTATACAGAAACACAGATCGTGATGTTTGTCGAAGATTTCCGCAACAAAACCTAAGCCTTTTAAATGTTTCAGCAGTCAAAGGCTACCAGAATACGTGACAAGTGTATGTTACGGAACCAATTTATTTCCAAATCCCTCGGCCGCCGTTCTAATGGCTTTTAGATTGACGTGGGTTTATCCCGGCCTCTCACAAACGTATTATATTCATTTTAAATTAAATTATTCCAAATCTGTCCGTTTAATTTAGCATTTGCTTGGGACAAAGCGCTCGTTATGCCGGTGTCTTCAAAAGCATCTTATTCAAGAGATTATCGTATTTAACAGGGAATGTTGCTACTTATTCTCATTGTTTCTTTCCAGTGTATCAATTTAAAAGCTGCCTAAGTTTAAAAGTCTGTAGATCTCGAAATGTTTATATTTTATTTTGCATTATTTTCAATTTCGTGTTTGTTTTTTGACGTTTTTAAACTTATTTTCTTTTGTACGGTGGCTTATTAAAACTTTTAATCTTAAAAATTCAAAATTTTCTGCAGCGATTGAGCTCAAATTTTGACACGACTTACAACCCTCTTTGAAGAATATTTCGTTTTATTTTTCGTGACACAAATATACTCGTGACTGGAAGGAAAGGGGATCATTCGCCATACAAGCTAAGGAAAACCACAAACACACGTAAAACATTATCTGTTTCCAACACATTGTTTATTAACAAAAAAAAAAAAACAAACAAACAAACGTACCCCCTTTCATCCCATTCTGATTATATATAATTTTAAATTTAATATATCCCTTAATCGAAATACGTGTGTGTCTTCGCGTCGTGATTTAGCTGCTCCGTTCGATAAACCGTAATTAGAGGTTATTTTGGAATTACAGCACCAAGCTGCGACTGCTCCATTTGTTGAGGATCTGGTTCGTGACCATAGTTACGAAAACGGTTGTCTCCAGTCATATGACCAATCAAGCACTCCCAAAAAGACATTTGGACATAAAGGCTTTAATGATCGTTAAATGCAAAATAAAAGTGGCAGGGTTGACCTTTGAGGAAAGCGACCGGAGGGTAGGGTGGAAGAATCAATGTTTTTCTTTCAAACATTCGTTTTCTTTTAATTCCAACTATTTTAATGGCACTTGTATGACTACGGTACCTTAGTCAGTTTCTGTAACTAACTTGGCAGTGGCCAATTGTCAAATTTATTGTGTAGCTACAGTTGCTAAGGATATATATATATATATATATATATATATATATATATATTCTCATGTCTCCTGCAGTGAGTAAAATAAAACATAGAAAACTTCAAAATCAGGCCGTGTGATAGGTTTTCGTGTATTAGAGTTTTTTTGAAGAAGAAGCTCGAAAGTGTAATTACGAAAATATCTAGATTTCAATAAAACAGTCTCAAAAGCGGTGAAGTCGGATGACTGGAGTGTCACTGGACACTGTCTAAAAGATGGGAATGCAATGTCAGATGTGTAAGTGTTTACAATTCCAGATAAAACACGTGTAAAAGCAAAATCATTGACACTGTTAAATATTTTAACATGTAACAGCATAGTTTTCCGGTGGACCTTAAATACTTAATAAATGAAAAAGTTTAACAGCTGTCGCACATACCTCACTGGGCGAAGTACCACCTCTTGTCCTTCCTGTCGGATGACGGAAAGTTGTTCGGGTGCACCCTTTCACGCACTTATCACTTACCTAAGTAACTTAAGAGAAACCGCATATAATTCAAAATACTTACTATTTATGCTAATAATATCTTCGCCACACGACAGGAGAAGCAAAGAAAGAAAAATCAACGTCACGTATAACGTAACGGGAAATATGTATGATCTAAACCGAGCCTTGCTTGGAACACACGAGAAACTATGTCACGTCGAGAGTGACGGGAGAGATGTCGTTTTACCGACGTTTTAAAATGAACTGTCCCGCACCGAACCTTGCAATATACAAAGTTATGCCGATAAGGAGTACCTCTCTGAAGCATTTACAATGGTTAAATTAAATTATATTTAATTTAAAGAAAAGTACATAACAGACACCATTGAACGATTTTGATAAACTATTTAAGCGGAATTTCAATACGTTCAGCTGTACACATTTTTCTAAAGTGTGTACAGTAAGACAGCATAGTCTGAAGACGGGGAGGGCGGAGTCGTGGTACGTAGACTGGCTAGTATCGATCAGACCAGAGCAGAATATCCCAAAATATGAAAGAAGAAATTTTTAGTTTCTTTAACCAGTTAGTAATCAGCACCAAAAAACCAAACATAGGATACATTTAGGGGATGAATGGTGTCACGTAACCCAAAAGGTTGCCCATCTGGATTTATACTGTACACATTTGTCTGTATTCTGTAACTTTGCTTTTGTATTACCACCAAACTTCCGATACAAGTAAACGAAAAATAGTTATAATTTCAATGTTTGCCGTTGGAGAGCAGCACTCCTCAGCGAATTGTTCATATACTACTGATTGCCACAAGCATAAATTTTTGGGATCCATGTAAAGTTAATCAAGTTAAGAATAGTCGTAGCCGTATAGCGAGAGTCGAACTGAAATGCGTCTTGGCTGGAGACTATAAGTACGACTTCTGATATGCCTGACACTTCCCAAGGAAACCATCAAACACCTTAGTCAGTATATGGACCGCAGCAAAAGGTAAATATTTTAAATTTATTATATTTTTACATATAGTAAAAATGCACACTCCAAGATTCGAGGAGTGTTATTTGTCT
This sequence comes from Prosapia bicincta, assembly GCA_036971475.1. Classification (NCBI taxonomy): domain Eukaryota; kingdom Metazoa; phylum Arthropoda; class Insecta; order Hemiptera; family Cercopidae; genus Prosapia; species Prosapia bicincta. The sequence goes on from JBAIZL010000040.1 coordinate 155,614, forward strand.
AAATACTAAATTCTATTTTAGCGAATGATAATCTCGCTATTTAATGCTCCTACGGCGATGTGTATCAATTCGTAGCAAATGCCAGAAAAACGTTGTAGGTTTAATAATTTCAAGCCTTTTAGTTACCCTTGAATTTATAACTTATAATATTTAAAAATTGTTCACCTATTTGATATTTCCAATTGTAGTTCATAATTGATTATACGTTTTTAACCTTAGTGTTATTTAATATTGAAATAATCTAGTATTAAAAACTGTCATTTAGTTTTCTAAAATATTTCTTCGGTATTTACAGACTATAGCAACTTGTTTAGTAAGTAATATCGCAATACGTTGTCCTAACGCCAGTCGTGCTAACATAAAACTTCCATAAAATAGACTTAATTCTCTGTCGAGAGTGAGCGCTCCTGGCTATCTATTCAACACTGCGCTCGGCGCATTCAACAAGCATCAAAAATACATTTAAAAACTGTTACGTTGCGCGAATGGCCATCGTCTGTGGCTGAATGTTCCTTCGGAAGAAAAAATAAAAACCTGCAGCCTCACTTTGAACATACGTTATGTACTTTGTAAAGTGTTCAGAGTTGGAAATAACAACCAAACGTACGAATAACATATTATAAATAACACATGGGTTAAACTTACATGGGCTAACAGTAACAACACCATCAGGAATATTAGTTCTTTATATATATATATATATATATATATATATATATATATATATATATATATATATATATATATATATATATAGATAGATAGATAGATAGACACCCTTCTACTTAGATCTTCTATAACATTGTTTTTATACTTGTTGTAAAAAAACAGACAAACATAGTTCTGCAACACTAACTCAAACTTTTATTGTTCTCCTTAACTAGTCTATTGTGGAAATGTTTAAGTAAAACTAGTAATCGAATGAACTCTAACTGGAGTGAAAGGGCCTGAAATCCCTCAGTGATGGGAACGTAACGTGTGACTGGCAATCATATAACGGTTATTCAAAATGCTATACAATCTGGGCCTAAAACTTCATTATTAATTTAACGAATAATGAAATTAAACAGACAGAAAAGGGTTGTCATTACCAATTCTGAACAATTTTAATTGGAATTGATTATTAAAGCATTTTACACTTACAATAAATGAGGTAGTTTAATAGGCAAGATTCGCTAAATCTTTTAAGTAGCCTTAAACACTGAAACAAAATTTGACAACGACCACTGAGACAAGATTACAATTAGTCGTACACTAACATTTCCACTAATGATTATAGCATGTCCATAAATAACTCTTCATATGGGTTTCATCTGGGTAACTTTGCTACTTTAGTTACAAATTATATCTTGTGTAGCGGTATTGGGTGTTTGGGGTAATTATTTTATGCTCTGGATACTATGACAATAAACTAAAATGCAAACTCTATATTAACAACCATCTCGTTTTGAATACGTTATTGTAAAAAAATAAATAGGTGAAGTCAGAAATCAAATAATTTGTACTCCAAACGTCTCATTCAAAACATGGCTCTTCCGGGTTCAGTTTATTGAAATCTAGATATTTTCGTAATTACACTTACGAGCTTCTTCTTCAATAAAACTCTAATACACGAAAACCTATCACACGGGCCTGATTTTGAAGTTTTCTATGTTTTATTTTACTCACTGCAGGAGCCATGAGAATATATATATATATATATATATATATCCTTAGCAACTGTAGCTACACAATAAATTTGACAATTGGCCACTGCCAAGTTAGTAAGAGAAACTGACTAGAGTACCGTAGTCATACAAGTGCCATTAAAATAGTTGGAATTAAAAGAAAACGAATGTTTGAAAGAAAAACATTGATTCTTCCACCCTAACCTTATACGGCTACGACTATTCTTAACTTGATTAACTTTACATGGATCCCAAAAATTTATGCTTGTGGCAATCAGTAGTATATGAACAATTCGCTGAGGAGTGCTGCTCTCCAACGGCAAACATTGAAATTATAACTATTTTTCGTTTACTTGTATCGGAAGTTTGGTGGTAATACAAAAGCAAAGTTACAGAATACAGACAAATGTGTACAGTATAAATCCAGATGGGCAACCTTTTGGGTTACGTGACACCATTCATCCCCTAAATGTATCCTATGTTTGGTTTTTTGGTGCTGATTACTAACTGCTTAAAGAAACTAAAAATTTCTTCTTTCATATTTTGGGATATTCTTTCAGCGGACACAAATATTTAAGGGAATTGGAACTTTTTTTTAATATTTGTATGAATACTAGATTATAGCAATGCTAAGAGGTAGTAAAATTTAAATGAAATAAGAATTTTGTGAATATACTATCTGTATTACTGGCGCACTATCTATAAGTTCTGCTCTGGTCTGATCGATACTAGCCAGTCTACGTACCACGACTCCGCCCTCCGCGTCTTCAGACTATGCTGTCTGACTGTACACACTTTAGAAAAATGTGTACAGCTGAACGTATTGAAATTCCGCTTAATTAGTTTATCAAAATCGTTCAATGGTGTCTGTTATGTACTTTTCTTTAAATTAAATATAATTTAATTTAACCATTGTAAATGCTTCAGAGAGGTACTCCTTATCGGCATAACTTTGTATCTTGCAAGGTTCGGTGCGGGACAGTTCATTTTAAAACGTCGGTAAAACGACATCTCTCCCGTCACTCTCGACGTGACATAGTTTCTCGTGAGTTCTAAGCAAGGCTCGGTTTAGATCATACATATTTCCCGTTACGTTATACGTGACGTTGATTTTTCTTTCTTTGTTTCTCGTGTCGTGTGGCGAAGATATTATTAGCATAAATAGTAAGTATTTTGAATTATATGCGGTTTCTCTTAAGTTACTTAGGTAAGTGATAAGGGCGTGAAAGGGTGCACCCGAACAACTTTCCGTCATCCGACAGGAAGGACAAGTGGTGGTACTTCGCCCAGTGAGGTATGTGCGACAGCTGTTAAACTTTTTCATTTATTGAGTATTTAAGGTCCACCGGAAAACTATGCTGTTACATGTTAAAATATTTAACAGTGTCAATGATTTTGCTTTTACACGTGTTTTATCTGGAATTGTAAACACTTACACATCTGACATTGTATTCCCATCTTTTAGACAGTGTCCAGTGACACTCCAGTCATCCGACTTCACCGCTTTTGAGACTGTTTTATTGAAATCTAGATATTTTCGTAATTACACTTTCGAGCTTCTTCTTCAAAAAAACTCTAATACACGAAAACCTATCACACGGCCTGATTTTGAAGTTTTCTATGTTTTATTTTACTCACTGCAGGAGACATGAGAATATATATATATATATATATATATATATATATATATATATCCTTAGCAGTTTCTAGAGAAACGTCGGAAATGCAATTTTAAGCACTACAAAATGAACGGATGTACTCTGGATAGTAACAATTCGAAACACAGACACACACACACTCACACACCCACACACACCCACACACACACACACACACACACACACACACACACAAACACACACACACACACACACACACTCTCACACACACACACACACACGCGCGCGCGCGCGCGCAAACATAAATATATATATATATATATATATATATATATATAAATTTTAAGCATAAACTAGGTCATTGGTTTCTATTTTTATGTGAATAATCAAATTATTCTTGTTTTAAAGCAATAAATTCACAGTAACATTATCTGAGAAAATAATTGTTAACCTATATACAAAAACTACGTAATACAGTTAAATATTGAATAATTCTTTTTAATTATTATTTTATGTTGTTGATTTCTAGAACCTATTTCCCACTGCGGCGAACTGATTAGTTTATAGAATAAAGTATGGCTTCACTGAGCTCGACTTCCTCTAGGAATAACTGTCAAGCAGTAATTACACCTCGTCCTACATTTCTTGTTTGGAAGTAGAGTACGTTGGAAGTAGAGGCAGAGTTAGGCACCGTACCATACAAGACTGGACTCTCTATTATATATATTGCTCTTTAGTCAACTCTATTTACATTATTCCCAACCTAATTATTGTAAAGTTCGAAATTATTTTTAATGTGAATTAATGTCACCGTAAAAATGATTGTCATAAGTTATGTGATATCTATGAACCATTGTACAAATTAAAAGCATTCAAGAATTAGTTCCTGTTAATTTGTATGATTTCTCCTTTTGTGTTATTCTTGTTTTATATTGTTATTTTATGTGTGATTAATATGTAAGTATGCTTGTTCTCTTAGTGTCGTTTATTTAATTGTTTCAAATAATTTTACATGAATTTCATAAGTATCACTACTTAAGTGGGTTATTTAATACAATTTGAATTATAATTTCATTAAGTTTTTTTAAAGTTTTAATTTATTGTAGTGAGTGTACACATATTTTATATTGGTATTTATAGGCAAAGTATTAATTTTTTAAGGCTTGATAACTGTAACGAACAAGTTGCTGAAAGCTGCACTAATTGAATAAACTACTTTAACTCGATATTAAACGGCTTTATTATTTATTCGATATTTATTTTGACTCCTCAAGTAAACAATGACAATTATCAGTTACAGCAGGGGGGGGGGTATAGATTGTTACATCGAAATTAGTTTAAATAGTGGAATGGATCCAGAACGTCCCTCGGAACCTTCAGAATAATGAAGAACGGTAGGAATTCTAGGTAATGTGTCGGATGCTAGTTTGGAGAGCCTAAAAATTGTTATTAATAGCAAGATACTACCAGGACACGGGTGACTGTTTTAGCATGATTTATTGTGTGGTATACTTTATATATATATTGCTACCTTTGCAATCTAATCTCGTCCCACGACGTATTTTATACTCTTTTGGATGTAATGATCATTCACTATGATTAATGACACCAACGAAATACACGGAAGGTATAAAATATAATTATAATATATTTTGTGATATAAAACGTCTTGTTAATCATATAGAAGGATAATGCCACCACGTATGTAGAGTTAAATACGTGGCGTAGACACATTCCTTATCTAGCCATTACACTACCATGTGCAGACAAACCAAGACAGGGGTGATACAATTTAAAAAAATGTAATTATTACGTGGTAATGGGATTAGGTTATTATTATGGAATCACCTACCCAGCCAAACCCGGGTCATAGCCACCTTCATATAACAGGCATTCATCTCCAACTTGGACAATTTTCAAGCCGCTCTGGCTAACGTCAGACATCCTAGCTCTCAACCCTCTCGACATGTCATCATGCCTATTCTTTCTTATATCAGTTAACCACTCCTACATTCACCCCCACTTGTAAATTCTTCCGGCCGCTAGTCAGGTGTCAAACATCTTCGCCCTCTATCTGTCCTTTAAATAAATATACTAAAATATATATATTTATATATATATATATATATATATATATATATATATATATATATTATTAAATAACTTCAAAAAGTTCATAATCAAGATATATTTTATTCAACATTTACAATTATGCTGAAGCTTTTCGCCGGATTATAGTTCCATCATTCTCAAAGACTAGTCTTTGAGAATGCTGGAACTATAATCCGGCGAAAAGCTTCAGCATAATTGTAAATGTTGAATAAAATATATCTTGATTATGAACTTTTTGAAGTTATTTAATAATTATAACAAATCAAGCAAAATAATCATCTTTATTATAATATATATATATATATATATATATATATATATATATATATATAAATATATATATATATATATATATATATATATATATATATATATATATATATCTTATTTAACGAATTACCAGACAATATGTTTCAGTGTCTGACTGAATTATGAAGAAAAGGAAAATTTTAAAAAGTACACAAGTATTTTATTACAAAAATATGAGGGAAAATAAATTTTAAATTAGATAAATTTATTGAGGTTTGCAGGTGTTGAAAACTTTTTGAATAAGACAAACTTATTTAATTTTAACTTTTTAAACTTAAGAGTAAAATGGAGTGTAGATTGTTTTTGTGGTTTGTTGTGAAACTTGAAATTCAATCTTTCCTCGGTTTTATGTTTAAAGCAATTTATTATATTAGGAAAAGCATTACGTATCATGTTGTATCTTATTACAAAGGTTTTACCGTATTTGGTATCATAGATCCTTACTGACTACTAAGAAGGTACTCACTAAATTAGTAAAGATTTACTTAAATGCAGTGTAATTAAACTGAGAATTACCTAATGAAACTGTAACTAACCATGACTCCCTATGATTAATACTGGACCGTATAATGACCATGAAATTTGATAAACGGCTTTCAACCCAAAGACGTTGAATGCGGGAATTGCTGGAACTACTTGCAAAAAAGTTATGAAATCTAGGGCAGACCTGGTTCATTAAACGGCCTGGCCGGGATGAAGTATATCCCGGTCTGAAACGACATAAACTTTCACCCTTGTTAGGCCCTCTTTAAACTTTCCCTTACTTCAGTAGAAACAACGTATTACTCCGTTGCTTTGTCAATGACAATTTCAGTTCTATTACAAACGTTTCGAAACCATTATAATTTTTCAATTTATTATACTATTAATATATATTATTACAAATACATAATGTGCGCGAATCCACTCACCCAAGCATAAAAGCAAACAACTATGCATCAACACTCACTCAAACAAACACACACACACACACACACACACACACACACACACCATAACACCGAAAAGCACACATACACACACACACACACAAAGACATACGACACATACAATCACATTTAAACAACCCACATACACCCCTCCCACACACACACACACACACACACACACACACAAACACACACACACACACACACACACACACACACACACACAAACACACACACACACACACACTCACATCTTTCATAGATATATTCCTTGAACTTGTTGATGGAGAAATTTATTTCGTAATTAGACCACTTACGTCACGATTTCATAGAAATAGCCAAATGTAATTCCTTCCTACTTCCGCAAAGTATTGAGTTCCTTTTTGATCTATTTTTTTATTCCATTTACGTTATAGTGAATTTAATATAAAGCGTAGCCTTTAGGTCACACTGGACTTTAGGTACAAACTATTATCAAACGCATTGCACGTTAGTTGAGGCTTGCTAAAAATTGAAGGAGAAATTATTTACACAGTGTACCTATAACTTCTGTAAAGCTTACTTGTAGACAAGCGTGTTGCGTTTTTGCGTGGTAATAGAAATCCATAATAATTCTCCTCTGTACTGGGTGCATACAAGCTTAGTCCTAGCTAGTAATACACTTTCGTGGAAACTACTGTGATTTTGCTGCATATTGTCAAACGTTATTGATACAGGTAATAACAATTAGTGATAAACCACATACACACTATAATAAAGGTTTGTATTATTTCCTAAAAATACATCATACATAATAACTTAGAATATTCTTTTATATAGTCTGCAATATTTGATTAGGTCTCAAATAAGTTAAGTTAAAATGTTTCTTTTTTTATATATTAAAGCAAAGTAGCACAGCAATCTTTAAACGTTGAAGTTTAAAACACCCCAATTTCTGTTTTATTGGTGTTTTTTTTCAGTTACGGTCTCTATTTGAAATCTCAAGTGTTAGCAACGACGTTTCCAGAGACCTTTATACCTATTTATACACTAAACACTTGTATAAATATATATATATATATATATATATATATATATATATATATATATATAAATATTTTTTTGATTAATAAGATAATGACGTCAAAGGTTACAAGATAGAATAAATTCCACGATACGTTTGTACAGGTTCATGGCAAGCAACTCCCAAGTCGTTTAGTGAATAAGTTTTATCTTTCATTTTACTTCCGGTTCTAGTTTATTATTATTATTATTATTCAGAAGATAATTAATAGATGAAATAATAAACTGATTTTATTGAACAATTTTATTTACATTGCCTATTTGATACTGAATAATTCTATAAAAACTATACTGGTAAATGGTATATATGCTTCTATTGAATATCATAGGCAAAGTTAGATAAATAATTATAAAAAATCATTATATAATTGTTTGTTTATGTGATTAAAATATTTCGTGCAGAAAAAACATGCTCAAAGCAAATAAATCGAGCGTAATCGGTAAATAGTGAAATTTCCTATTAACGGCACAATTATTCTGCGGGAAAACTATTGGTTGGTAATGTAGTGAATTTTATTTATCTAAGTAATACAATAATTAAAGAGTGTTGCAAATTATTTTGACCATCTAGTTTGTATTTATTTGAATGCATTAAAAGTAGTTTATCGCCCTCTATTCATGAGAGACACCCGTTACACATATGTGAGATGTTATGACAGTCTTGTCACATTACCAACGCAAATACTATCAGGACTGACGTGAGGAAAGTGGCCCAGATAAAGAATGATCGATGAAAAATAAGGAAGTTTGTGAGAAAGGGATAACTGTTAATCACATTTGCATTTAAAAACAAAAACAAAGAGAAAACAAAACGTTTTGAAGAAAATTATGGGAGGTGAAGTAAACAAGAAGAGAGATAAATCTAAGGGAGGAAGTGAAAACTTTTTTCAATAAGTCAAAATAATTTGATTTTAACTTCTGAAACGGAAAATTTCGAGTCCAGATTGTTGTTGTTTGCTTTGACTATAAAATGAATTCAAAGATCATTAAAACAAAAATTACCTTCATTTTCTGCTAATAATTAAACTCAGTAGTAAATAATAAATTCAAGGGTATTTTGAAAGTTTTTGTTTAAAACCTCTCTTGTTTAAGCATTCCTCAAAGAACTAAACATTGCTAACCCTAACTACCAACTTCAGTATTTTTTGGATCTCCGATATTCTTGCTAATAGTGTGCGAGAATAGCCAAATGTTTTATACGTTTTTACTTTACATGAGTCTGTAAACTTCTTTTAACGAATAACTTTTACTTTCGTACAATAATTTGTATGTGTTATTAGATTTTTTTTTTTTTTGTAGAACGTAGTAAAATATGAGGGCACATAATGTGCTAAAGTTTGTTTACATCATTCAAGTTTGTCTTAAAAATTTATACATGTAAATAAATTAATCAGAAATCGTACAAACATGACTAAACATTTGCTAGAAAATCTGTTAAAATTGCCAAAGAAATAAACACAAATTATATAAAAATACTTCCTGTAATTTCATAATACATTTCTCTGAAGATGATTGATCTACGATTTAAATAAACGTTAGAGTATAAATAAAAAGTTTATTTGTGGGTTATTTATTTGTTTAAATTAAAAATTATTTTTCCTCTACAACTTACATTGTTTCTCGTTTCGCTGTAGAAAGGTTAGTGGCTTCATTTTTGCTTTTTTGTGTTATTACTACACCTTGTGTTTTATAACTTCCTACCACAGCAGAGTTAAGAAGTGGCCCCATTTTTTCCATTATGTAAACATCTTCCAACAATACAGTTAATATTAGGTGTACAAAAAACATTTATAAAATTTATTTACCTTCACATTAAGTTTAGGCATTCACATTGTTGTTGAATGCCTAACTCGTTCTACGACGGCCGATATACAAGAACCATTTGAACGCTAGATATAGCTTCAAATTAAAGTTCAAGTATTTCCATATACAAATTGAAGACAATTATCGTTTATTAACTATTTTTGTTATTTTATGAAATAAATGTAAACGGTTATTATTTTTATAAACCTGCTATTTTGAAAGCAAACCATAAAGTTTGAAATTGTAATATCTATACCTTATGTAAAAAATGGGTGAATTGCAGAGGCGAAATAAGAGTGAGCGGGATTTCTTTTAGACTTGTACTTAGGATAGATTTACTTTAAATCTTGCAACGTCGCATATTAGGAAGTTAGAGCAAGTTTCTAGCGAGATCATACAGATCTATCGATTACTGGAAGTAAATGTTAAAGCAGTAACATAATCTCGACAGTTACCATGTTTGCTTAAGTGATTCGCTGCGAAGTACCTATTTCTCTACCTTTGAACATGCACTTTTTTGTTTTAAAGTCAATATGTAGATTATGAGCGTCCTATCTTAGGGCAAGGATTACTTTCACGCGTTCTCATCGAATAAACGCTCAACGTTTAGGCCTAGCAGTATAATTTCATTACTAGTCGTTTCGCGTAACTAGTACGAGACAAATTCTCGTGTTTCTTCCAAGTCGTCTGCAATGCCACATAATTATAACAAACAATGAACTATCTTGATAAAAATACACATTGCAACACCAATACAGATTAGGCAATCCCTTGCATCGAGCGAACGTGAACACACAAACAATCCTATTCAACTTTACAAACATTAAATACAACATGAAAGACAAATAATTGAATTTAGTAAGTCATAGAGCGCTATTGTACAAATGAAGCTTCAAGCGTAATTAGCAAGAATATCGTTAAAGATAATTTGTCGTTAAATGATATATTTAATTATAGCTGGGTAATAAAAAAGTAGTTCAACAATATTCTTCTTCAGAAACGTTTTATGAATAATTAAAAATAAGTGTTTCAAGTCAAAACAAGAGAGAAGTATTTTTCCGGGAAGCTAACTTGGAAAATTATAAAAACTAACCTAGAAACTCCAAGTAAACTCGAGTTTTGTATTTATATTTTAAATGGAGTTAATAGCTCTTGTATAAACCATTAACCAAGAGTGCAATTAGTAAGAATTTAATAGGTGCACTTAATGTCTGAGCAATAAATGTATATTAAACATTATTGTTGTGTCTGAAGTATTCGGTGATATCTTGCACTTGTATAATAGAATTTTACTTTATATATTTTAATTAGATGATAATATTATTCAATACTTGACTAATGTATCTATTACTCTTATTATTGTATTTATACTAACCATGCTGCAAATAAAGTGATGTATCAGGTAGTTTTATTATTTTAGGGTAAATACATAAATGGGATGTTATAATAGGTTTATTTCTGGTATTTATTTTAATAACCAGTACATTATTAGAGCAGCTGAAGTCCTTGGCGTATCATTCTGCAGGTGGCACACTTGGATCAACCAACACCAGAGAACGCCTTTGACGCACCAACCGACAGCTCACGTCCTTGGCGCACCAATCAGCAGCTGACGCCCTCTGACCACCCAACAGCAGATTACGTATATGACCTGCCAAACTACAGGCTTTGTCAAAAGGGCACCTATAAATAGATAACGTCCTTAGCGAACCGTTAGAATATTACTATCTATTATTTAGGCATGTCAAACATCAGCTTTCGACCGTAGTGAATCCATCCGCTGCTAATGACCTAGGCGCATCCATTGGCAGCTTATGTTCGTGGCGCACCAATCAGCATCTGGCAGCCTTGGATCACCCAACAGTAGATGACGTCATTGACTTGTCAATCGACAAGACATGTCCATGTGGCACCAGTAAGTAGGTGTAGACCATAGGTAAACCATCAGTATTTTACAATCAATTTTTCTTTATTTGCACATCCATCACTATGACCTAATGACCTAGGCGCATCAGTCAGTGGCTTATGTCCTTGGTAACCTCATCAGCAGATAATCTTTTAAGGCACTTCCATTATCAGCTGTTGACCATGGCGCAACCATCCACTACTAAAGTGATCTAGGTGCATCCATCGGCCGCTTACGTCCTTGGTGAACTCATGAGCAGCCACTCTTTCAAGCACATCCATCACCAGCTGTTGGCCTTGGTGCATCTTCAGCTGCTAATGATCTAAGCGTATCAACCAGTGGCTTACGTCCTTGGTAAACTCATCAGCAGATAAACTTTCAAAGCACTCCCATTATCAGCTGTTGGCTATGGCGAAACCATCCACTGCTAAATGATCTAGGCGCATCCATCGGCCACTTACGTCCTTGGTGAACTCATCAGCAGCACTCTTTGAAGCAAATCCATCACCAGCTGTTGGCCTTGGTTCATCTTCTACTGCTAATAATCTAGGCGCATCAATCAGTGGCTTACGTCCTTGGTAGTAAACTCATCAGCAGATAAACTTTCAAGGCACTCCCATCATCAGCTGTTGGCCATGGATCAACCATCCACTGCTAAAGTGATCTAAGCGCATCCATTAGCCGCTTACGTTCTTGGTGAACTCATAAGCCGCTACTCATTCATACATATCCATCACCAGCTGTCGACCTTGGTGCATCAATCCGCTGCTATTAATCAAGGATCAACCGGTACTTGGCAGCTGACCACTCAATCAGCCACTGACAATTACTGATGACGTTCTTGACTCAAAAATCGAAATTCTATGTCCTTGGAGCACACATGAATATATGATCTCCTTAGCAGTAGCACAGCCAAACACCACTTGGTGAGGGGGGGTTGTATTTCTGACTAACAGAAAAGAGCTAATTGATGCCCACACGGTGAAACTTTAAAATTAGACTCCATTTTCTCCACTCAAACGCTAATATTAAGACAAAAGTTGAGAAAATGAGCGAAAGAATTAGTAAAACTTTATATTTTAATTTTTACAACACAATTCTACAGAAAACGACCCTTTAAATCCCATACAGGAATTCACCGCCTGTTACTGCGATGCTTTTAAGATTACATCCTTTATTTAGTCCATTTGTTTGAATATTTTAATCGTATGTACTAAGTATGTTACCTCGTACATACTTAGTATTTATATGTTTTAAATTTGTTGCAAAACGGGACAATTTTAAGGAAAATTTGTAACCAATCAAAGATCAATGGAAATCAATATTATTTTTCGGATGTTTTACTCTGATACACCCTGCACATGCTTCAGATATAATGATAAACTCAAATAATTAAATGGTATGTTAATTTACATTTGTATATTTTAAGTCTATATTTTTTAGAATAAATTTTACTACCAATATTCTTAAAATAATAAAATACCAATTTTATTTATAATATCATATTTAGTAACTTAGTTTTAGCTAATAATGACCAAACTTACTGGATTAAGTTGGATTCAACACGCCTAATGTACACAAACACGCTACCCTTGATTACAAATAGGCTAAATTCCATGCACAAGCCTTCAATATTAAGTGGCTTGTTAGTCAGCTAATGTTATCGCCATTTGTAATGACTCGGAATTAGCCCAGAAAACACATATCTAACACGTCTCGGCATTATATAGCGTGTAGCTTCCTATGCATCACACTTCGCACCGTTGTGTGTCAGACACATTGTTCTATCCAGACTAGACACCATTCGTGGTACATTTATACTCTGTAGAATATATGTACAGAGAAATTATATTTTACTATTACTTTTATTGTTTATGTTATCTTAAGTATTAATGGGGACGTTTCTATTTTGTATATTAAGACATTGTTAGATGTTGTGCTCTCAATGAGCATGTTACGTGTTTTTTATAATTCCGAAATAAATAACTGACATTCCAAAAAGAATGTGATATTCCAAGCAGGCTGTGATATTTAAAGTATACTGTAATATTCCAAGCAGACTGTGATAATCCAAGAAGGCTGTGATATTCTAAGAAGGAGGATGTGATATTCCAAGCAGGCTGTAACATTTTAAGCTAGCTATGATATTCAAGGCAGGCTGTGGTATTCCAAGCAGCTTGTGATATTCAAGCAGTTTGTGATATTCTAAGCAGACTGTGATACTCCAAGGAGGATGTGATATTGTAAGCACGCGGTGATATTCCAAGCAAGCTGTGATATTATAGGTGGGCTGTGATATTAAAAGCAGGATGTGATATTCCAAGTCGCATGTGATATTCCAAGCAGGTTGTTACATTCTAAGCAGGCTGTAATATTCCAAGGAGGATGTGATATACATAGACTCACTGAGCATAAATAATGGATTTAATAAAAAACAATTGAATCACAAGAACACATTTAATTACAGAGTAAGTGAACGGTGTATAATTTTTTTAAAAAATATAAGAAAAATTATTATTATTATACGCTACGAAAACAGGGTCTCTACAAAACCTCATAAGAGGAAACCCAGCGGAGAGCAAAAGGGGTTACAAACGTGAGACTGTTCAAGAAACTGTCCGTCGGAAGGAAATATATAATTTGAAGAGTATATACAATATTAAGCAAAGTGGTATATTATATTACAATAACAATATTACCAAAAACCCCAATACCACAAACAAAAATTTAAATAAATAGTAATATTGCAAGTTACCTAGGATTTAAACCCTTATCTACATTTCGTCTATTACATTATGTAATTTACTATATTCTACATTGTTATTTTGTGATGAGAGCCTCTGATGATGATGAGGACATGGTCATCGAAATATATTTAAGGGGTTTACCTTAGTTACTTTTATTATTTTTTATTTATTATTATTATTTACCATTCTGGTAATGCATAAAATTACAACCAAATCTATTATTTTTAGGTATATTTTAATATATGTATATTGCAAAAAAATAATTTAAAACTAAATCTGTCTTACAAAGACTCAATAAATATAATTAAATATACGTATCAAAAAACCATCAAAATTAAACTGAATCATTGTTTCTCAAATATCTACACACTTCAGGCATGTTTGACGTCACTGTATCACTACGAGGCTCATTCACAGCTTATTCCTCCACACTAATTTATTTACCCTACTTTAAATTTTAAAAAAAAATTCCGAGGTCAACAAAAAAGATTTATTTTGCATATTGTCGTATTTGGGAGTTTAACCTATTTCCCATAATATCGCAAGTGGCCGATCATTCTCACAATTACCAAAAGGTTTTATAATTGGGATTTATGTACAGATATTTTACCAAACATTTAAATTACCAAATATTTTTGCAACTTAAAAATCACTAAACTTCAATATTCATGCTCAATAATGGCATTCCAATAACTCATTAACACGCTAGGGGAGGTTTATAAACTACACGAGACTGTCTGTATATTTATTTATTATTCCCAATTCTTTAGTAGTCTCATGTATAATTTTTCTCCAGTTTAATGGGAGTGAGTGATAACAAAACACTTTATATAAGCTTATAGTTTGCTCTCTACATCATTCCACCCAAACGTTAAGACAGACGGATGATTTGGCAAAGAAGAAATTACTTTCTCGAAAACTAAGTATAAAGGTAAAGTCACCGAAAATTTCTTTCTAAAATTTTCTCAAGTTGTCCTGAAATTCCATTCTTTAACATTTTTTATATTTCTATTAAAACAAAAACAAAAGGAAACGATATTCAACGCTTCCTCTGTCGTTAAACGTCTTCTAGTAAAACTTCACTTGTTCAAAGGTTGCTAGTTTAATTTAATTGGCAGGATTTTCTTTTGAAACTGAAGTCTGCGATTTCAATTAATTTGTTAGCGTTTATTTAGTCAAAACTTTAGAAAGAATATTTTCCATAATGTAACAAAAAATATTACTTTCCCTAAGCGAAACATTTTTCGTACACAGAACTAGCAAAATATTTTTCTTTCCTCTAAAATTTCAGTTAAATTTTTCTTTTACAAATCTCAAGCTATACGCATCACAAGCACCGGAAACCAACACATTCTAGTGTTACCTTCTAGATCTTGTTTACCTAAACTTCGAAAAAAATTAAAATATTTTGTAGGTGTATAAAGCTAGGGAAAATGACTCGAATATTCCAAATGCTTTATTAAAGTTATTGAAAATCCTGTGACTGTCCTTTGGATTTTGTTATTGGTTTTTATTTCCTCTATTGGTCATTTGTAACCAGAAGAGTTTATCTAGCCGCTAATATACTGGTCTCGTATCGAAATAATGTGTCTTGTTGATTGTCCAACATTGTTTAATTAAACTTGATCCTAGTCAAAAATCTAAGACCAAAACAATATGCAGGGTACATATTTAGAAAGCTAAGTGGTAGGAAGCTACAACAGCGGGCTAAAATGTTAGAACAGCAGGCTACAAGATAGAAGACTACAAAAGCAGGCTACAAGATAGTAGCCTACAACCACGTTCTACACACTAGAAGACTGCAACAGCGCTCAACAAGATTAAAGGCTGTAACAGAGCTCTACTAGATTCAAAGCTAAAACCAAGCACTACAAGATTTAAGGCTACAACTGCGCTCTACACGATAGAATTCTGCTACAGATCTACAAGTTTGAAGGCTACAACAGCGCTCTACTCGATAGAAGGCTGCAACAGCGCTCTACACGATAGAAGGCTGCAACAGCGATCTACAAGTTTGAAGGCTACAACAGCGCTCTACTCGATAGAAGCTACAACAGCGCTCTACACGATAGAAGGCTACAACAGCGATCTACAAGTTTGAAGGCTACAACAGCGCTCTACTCGATAGAAGGCTGCAACAGCGCTCTACACGATAGAAGGCTGCAACAGCGATCTACAAGATTGAAGGCTACAACCTGCCTCTACAAGATAGAAGGGTACCACCCCGCGCAACACGATAGAAGGCTGCAACATCGCCCTATAAGATAGGACACTACAACCCCGAGCTATAATATTGAAGGCTGCAACACCGCGCTACAAGATAGAAGGCTACAACCCCGCGCTACAAGATAGAAGGATACAACAGCGCTCTACAATAAAAACTTAAAAGGCTGCTAAAGTGGGCTACAAAACAGAAGCTTACAACAATGGGCGGAATGATAGGTTACACTCAGGCATTTTCATTTTGCTTTTGTAAAACATGGCGCATCATACATCACAGTGTCACGTTTTAAAATGCCATGATTTTAAAACATTACCATACTAAATTTTTACTGTATAGGAACTTGATAAACACTCAGTTGTGTATGATTCTTTCCGTCACTGTATATCTTTCCAGCTCACGTCTCCAAACGCATGAATATGTTTTGTATCAAAAATATTTCGGTGCAAAACCTTTAATGAAATAATAAGTTATATTTATGCAATTCCTATCTTTCAAACTAAATTTAGAATAATAATTTCGTTGCATATTGAAACTATGTGTACTAATGAGAGTCGAATGTGCTGGCCGCTGGTACGCACGTCTGAGAAACGTTTTCCTTTGTATTTATCCAGACAGATCCTCTGTGAAGCACCAAGTGCTTGCTCGGACGTGATGGAAATACATTGTACTGGAATCCGAGCAAGGCCTTTTGTAAACGGTCGGTTCACAAACACCTTAAATCCAGACATTGTTGTTTACAAGGAAATTCTATAAGACACGATTTTACCGTACAAATGGAATTTAGTCATATTTCTTTAAAAACAAATTACGTTTTATTTATACAAAATAAATGAATGGACAATTTCCTCTACCTAATGTGTAGCAAAAGTCTGTGAATTGAAAATAAATTATTTTTGTTATTATTATTAGACTATAATCACGTTAGCAAAAACGTTTAGTTGATAGGCTGTTTAGGTTGTGTATGGCAAAAATGTTTTCACAAGTATACCTCACCTGTTATAACGTTGTTGTCAATAATACTTTATAGCGGGAATTTGCTTTTAATGTAATGGTGGATTCCACGTTTAAAATATAATTATTTCAAAACCATTTTCAACAGTTCATTATAAAATGATAAAACTTTTATCACTATAAAAATTCATATTTAGACGTTTTCCTTTATTACTTTCTTTACGGGTTCAAGGACGATTCCAATATAATAATTGCTGCTTTTTATAGAAGTTATTACTGCAGTATTTGAAGAGTGCCGTGAATAATAGGCGTTTACATTTAAGCTGGGACCTGACGGATCGATAGACATTCTGTTCTAGCCTAGATAAATAAAACATTTTTTTTTCGTCATCGGTTTGCTTCAATTGTCCTTGCAGAAGTCGTGAAGGCGCTCTAGTAGACAAAATACGAAAGGCTATAAGTGATGTATGTCTACATGCTTGAAAATGTTGGTAGAAAGGTCTTTGCCAAATCGCCCTACCCCCCGGTAACAGCGCAGCGACAAGGCCAAGTGCCAGCTTACGTGTAAATACCTGTACTCAAGTGTTATTATATTACAAGTATGTCATCCTTATTATTCTAAATTGCTTTCAAAAAGCAAATATACGGCTTAAAAATAGTTTAAAAAATTACTTTTGAAGTATTTTTAAAGATATTTTTCGCAGTGAATATCAAATGCATGCGCATTGGGGCTTATGGTAAACAAACTCTTATATTTCCTCTTTTGTAAATATAAAAAGAATAATTAAATGAATCCATTAAATAATGATCATGTCAAAGGAGTGGTTATAAGGGAGGGAGCAGTGGAAGGGATAGGATGAGGCTGCTCGGTTTAGATGAAATAACCTCAAAAAAGTATAACACTTACTATTGAAAAACGAGGCAAATTTGAGTTTTAAATACCAACTAAGTCGAAACAGACCAACTGGCCAAGTAGCGCGGAGTCAGCTCTAGAAATAATTGTGTCCGAAGGTCAAAGTCCTTATATAAGGTCGGAATGTTCAGCGACCTTGGGTAGGGTGTGTAAATTAGAAACGAGTAGAGTGATGTTGGAAACAGAGTTGCGTAGGTATATGCTCGGGTAATTAGTGAGGACGAAGCGTCGTGGAAACGGGTTACCTGAGGCCTCTTCATTGGAGAAAGGGAGCAAAAGATGAAAAAAAACCATAGTGAACAGATGAATAGCCTTGGGTGTACGAATCGAAGATAAAATACAGTTTAGACACTTGCTAAAATAACAGACTAAAGATGGCCGAAATACTTTGGAAAAAACCAGTTTGATAAAAACGATCTATGATAGAATATGAAAAACTGGATCAAAGAAAAGAGTATGAGGGCATATCGAGACATTAAAAAATAGGGGTCGAAAATACTTACATATCGATCAAGTTTAATAATCTGTAGAAGTAGTTAATTACCTGTTTAATAAGAACAAATAATTTAAAAATTAAATTAGTAATTTGCACCTAATGTCAACACAGAAAAAATGTATTTAGTACACTTTTAAATAAAAATGAAATTATTATAAATTAAGTAAAACAACCCAGGCCTTAAAACAGCCGTTCTACCTAATAATATGTAACATGTTATCAGCTGGTTTATGAATTCATAATGTATCACCTATTATATGCTACATTGTTTGAAATAACTACATTCCATTCGTTTTATACATTGTGAGAATTTTTTTCTCTTTTGTAAGGCTAAAACTAATTAAATAATTTAAGAAATTGAACTAATATTTGAAAATACTTTATTAACGTCTATTGTCATCATCCACTAGGTTAAAACATGCATAATAACAAGAGTGGATGAATAGAAATTAATTAATTAACGACTGAAAATTTGAAGAAAGATTATATAGGGACAGTGAGAACTAATGAAGAAATTGAAAAATAAAGAAATATAATGTTAAATCCGTCTTGCAAATTCCAAATGTATGTAAACATTATTTATTATTGGCAGCGTTATCAAAAATGTCGAAAGAGTAGTATTATTTTAACGATTGAGTTCGTCATATTTAAGTTTATTTTACATATAATATTTGGAAAGCTGTTGAATTATAAATATAAACTAATTCAAGACTCATCTTATATGTTACAAACCCTTAAAATGAGTTAAAACGTATTATCATAACAAAATATACTTGACATATTTGCTAATATAAAGTACACTGCTATTGAATATCTTCAAATTTATTTCCTGAATTTTAGAATTTTAATTTACATTTTCACAGTTTTACAAAACGTTTCTAAATTCTCATTTGTTTCTTTCATTTAAAAAAACTAGCATTGGTCGGTATATTTCTAATGTCAATACAGCGTTGAGTTTGCCTTAGAAACACGAAATATATTGGACAACGTACAAAGGAGAGACAAAAGCAGCGCTGCTCCCCAGAGAGCAACCTTCCATTCTCCTGCCACGTGTTTTGTTTTCATGTAGGCTGTGTTCCTTATAATAATGAAAACTTTAAAGTCATATTAATTTCATTCTTTTTAATAAAGAAAGATAGGCGAAAATGTTTTATGAAATTAAAATGAAAGAAATGATTACATGAATTTTGAGGTCATCTTTGTTTACTTGATGATATACATATATATATATATATAATTGTTATTTGTACATTATTATTCCATCACTAGGTGCAACTAGTTTTACGTTATGTAGTGAGGCAATTTACGGTCACTTAATAATTCTGCACATTTAATGTAACCGAAAGGTGCCTCATCACATAAGGTGAAAATAATTGCACTTAGTGGTGGAATAATTCTTTACAATGAACAATAATAACATTATAAAGTCAGTGCAACGGAAAAATCATGTACAACGTGAAATATTATGATATATATATATATATATATATATATATATATATATATATATATATATATATATATATAATTCTATTATTATATACATTTGTTTATAATAATAAATTCAATATACAACTTCATCAACAAAGAAATCTATCTACATAAATCATAGATTTACGTCGATTTAACTATAAGGCTACTAAAATTTTACGTTGATACCGTTTCAGCTGTCATCACATAAAACATGTCATTAGTGCTAGAGACTTGTTCTAAACCATTTTGTAGAAAATGTACAAACGACTCTTTCCTAGGTCGTACAATTCCTGTACAATCGATGATAGCCTATTGAAATATTGTCAGGGTTTATATATATATATATATATATATATGATGAATAGTTACTATCTGGAGTACATCCGTTCATTCTGCAGTCCATAAATTCGCAGTTCCGACGTTTCGCTAGAATCTCATCCAGCATTGACGAGGTGAACCCAACAACAGTAGAAGAATCGCTCTTCTGCTGGCTCTTCTACTGTTGTTGGGTTCACCTCGTCAATGCTGGATGAGATTCTAGTGAAACGTCGGAACTGTGAATTTATGGACTGCAGAATGAACGGATGTACTCCAGATAGTAACTATTTATCATATTTTTCCATCCGTGAAAGAATACGTATCAGCATAATAATAATAATATATATATATATATATATATATATATATATATATATATATATTATTTATTATGGTATTACGTTTCCTTGTAACATAATATTTATTCAAAAATATTAAAATACAATAATAGTTTTATATTATATATTTATATATTTTCAAATGTTTTTGCCAATAAAAAAAAATAAGCACCATACTTATGCTATTACTTATTTTATTTCCGAAAAGCTTTGAAAATATATAAATTAAATTAAAACTAATATTGTATTTGAAATATTTATATTCGTTAATTATACATATATATAGGGTAAGTCGAGAAGAGATGGCCATAGAGGAGAGATGGCCACAAGCCATAGTTTCGTGAATTGACGCTGAATATTGATGTGACTGTCAGTGTTTATATTGTACGGTAGTAACGTCCCGTAAAAGTTTTTATAAAATTTGTGTGGATTGTTGCGGTTCTACAGGAGAAAACAGATTACCTGGACCTTAGAAATTATAATCTGGTTTAAGGTAAGTGGGTTTTAACATTGATCACGTATGAATTTTCTAATTTCGTGGTATTATCTGTTGTACCATACCTTAAGGAATATTCATAACCTCAAATAATGTCCATGCTTTCACGTTGGGGGGAACTATTAGGGTAGCCGACTCTCCTCGACAAAAAGGAGAGATGGCCATACCCAGACTTCTGCAGTTCTCGTCCATTTGGTAGTTTAATCTTCGAGCGGACGCGTTTACGCAACAGCACACTTTATTCTTTTACTAATGAATCAACTCCAATGTTATGAAAGCTATTTATATTTGACTCACAAACTTTCCTTCTTAGATAAATGCATTCCTTGCAAATGTTCTAGGAACCTCCTGTGTCTGTGTCCGCGCAAGTGCTGACACAGACACTGCCCGAGATTTGTTTAGGCTAACTAACCATTGATCGAGATATTAGCTAATAACACAATCTGATAAACGAATTCCAGACTGAATATTTGTTGTTATTATTAACGGATCGAGTAGGCTGTTGCTGTACTGGCTGGTGCTTAGAATACAGGGAATGCAAGGAGAAAAAAACCTGTCGCTGCTGTAATATCCTTTTGATTATCAAATTATTACACCGAAATAATTTTAGTTAATTTTTAATTTTCAATCATGCAGGATAATATATCATTAGGTAGAACTTGAGTAATAAATGACGTAATACACTTTAAAAATGTGGTAGAAAAAAATGATTTAAAGGACCTAGTAGTGTTCCTAGTTTAATGATAAAATTTAAATAGATTATTAGTTCCCCACAAGTCTCACCGACAGTAACTCCATCTAAATTACTAAAAACACTTTCACCATTGCCGTCTATCGCTAACTCCTTGTCTGCACGTTCTCGTCGCAGAATCGGTGGCTAAGAGCTAACATCTGCAACACATATTGAGGAAAGAAACCGTCCAATTAACAAACCCTGGAAAAAATCGATTAGGCCTTAAACGCAAACGTAAAGTATCAAGTAGCAGTGAGGAATCAATCGATGCAGTGCCATTGGATGACGAATCAGATTCTCCTGAGGATTTGTCAGATGAATTTATCTGTGTTGGTTGCGGCGACAACTACAAGGATACAACTTAAAGGACGAATGGTTTGAATGCATCCGATGTAAGAAATGACTTCATGAAAACCGCTCCTCTTATCAAGACATTTGCAACACATGTGGCTTGATTGTTGCAAAGAAAAATTTAAGATAGTTCTAATCAAGATATGGACTAATTAATAATTTTAAGAATAATATTAAGAACTTTTACTTAATATGATTTGTTAATTTGTATTATTTCATTTATGACAGTAGTTCATATTTCAAGTAAATATTTTCTCTCGCATTTGTTGTTGTTGTTTGGGTATTTGTTAGTCTAATTATATTTTTGTATCTTTTATACTTATATTTTTGTAATTTTTGTAAGAATTTCGTTTATATTACATGCTGTTAACGTTAATACACTTGCTAATTTCAACAAAAAAGCTTTTTCCTTATATTTCAGCCTTACTTATCGATTAAGACTCGGTGCCCATCTCTACTCGAAGCTTAGGAGAGATGGCCACTTTGCATGCGATTAAG
Source organism: Prosapia bicincta (assembly GCA_036971475.1). NCBI lineage: Eukaryota > Metazoa > Arthropoda > Insecta > Hemiptera > Cercopidae > Prosapia > Prosapia bicincta. Next base: position 178,559 of record JBAIZL010000040.1, read on the forward strand.
GAAAATGTATTGAAGGACGAACATTATATGCCTTTAAATCTGGTAAATGTATATTAACAAAGCGACTAAATCATATTTTTCAAACGTAATATGTTGAAATTAACGGTTTTATAACGATTTTACAAAAGGGTGGCCATCTCTCCTAGACCTACTATATATATATATATATATATATATATATATATATATATATATATATATATATATATATATATTGTATATGCTGGTACTTATTCCTCTCTCTCTCTCTCTCTCTCTCTCTCTCTCTCTCTATATATATATATATATATATATATATATATATATATATATATATATAAAATGTATATGCTGGTACTTATTCCTCTACGGATCGAAAGATTTGATGAATAGTTAGTATCGGGGGTACATCCGTTCATGTTGTATTTTATAAATACCCAGTTACGAATTTTCGTAAGAACGCTGACAACCCGGCTTCTATACATATGAAGGAAAAATTGGTAAGATGGTTGTGAGGATTTTGTAATTTCTGGTGTAGATATAAATTGTTTTGATGATCTAATGACCTCAGTGATATCTAGTTTATAACCAACTAGAGTGTTTTTAATTTAAGAATCTGAAATTATTGTTTTTGGTAAAACTGTAAATATGATTTGATTGTATTTAAAATATTTTTATATATAATGTAATTAATATGTTTGAAGTTTCATACTGAAATGAAAACCAATTTAAATTGAAGCTATATCCAACCAGGTTAAATGTAGAGAAATTTTTTTATCAATGTATAACAATAATATATTACCATTGAAGCATAAAGTCACGTTTATAGGTCGAAGCTGTGCAGTGCAATATATAGCCGACACAAAAATAGGGTATCACCTCTAGTAACTGCAATATTCGTAAGAGTGGAGACCAACAAGTGGCTGCCGTCAGCAATATGCAGCGCTTGACAGATGTACGTCAGCGGAACTGCAGATCATTCTCATACAAACGTTGCACATATTCTGTAACAAGTCACACGTATAAAATTTTTGTCACTGCTTTTTTATTATAAAATGCAATACAGCGGCTACATTTACACTAAAAAGTATATATATTATATATTTGTATGTATTTACGTATGTATACAAAAGGTTATACGTTAGTTTTTAATAAATATACAAGAATAAAAATAATTCAAATACAAATATTGTGTAATTTATTAATTTTTCAAACCTTTTCGCTAACAAATATTGTGTAATTTATGAATTTTTCAAACATTTTCGCTAATAATTTATGATCGTGTTCAGGAAAAATAAGTGATAAAACACAAATTGTAATAAATTCTCTATTAAAATTTTTTATTTTTTTTCTTTTGCTTATTTTTCTTGAAAACGCTAATACATTATTTATAGAAAACCTTTGAAGATTGTATAAAATAAACAATTCTTGATATAGAAATACTTGTTGAGAATGTTAGAATA